>VXBX01000774.1:743672-845644 GCA_013400415.1 Scytalopus superciliaris | reverse complement strand
GGCTGCGCTGCCCCGCGGGGGCCCGGCCCGGCTCGGCCCCCGCACCCCGCGGGCCGGGGCTGGCTGACACCACCCTGCCCGACCGCAGCCGCGCCATCGGGGGGCCCGCACCGCACCGTCCCGCACCACACCGTCCCGTCCCGCTGCTCCGNTAATGGCGGCAGCGGCGTGAGGGCGGCGCGGAGCCGTCGAGGCCCAGGCAGCGCCCGCCCCGCTCGGCCCCTCGGCGGACCGGCAGTGCCACCCACACGGCCGGACCCCGAGCCCACAAACCCACAAACCCCCAAACCCGCCCGCCGGGGCGGGGCCACCAGGGCGGCTCCCCGGGCTGGGCCGGGCTGGGCCGAGCCGCCCTGCTGCGATCACGGGGCCTACGGAGCTGCCGGGCTCGTCATGGCCTAACGCGGACCGTGTGCTCTGCCTCGGCCCAGGAGAGAGGCGCGAAGGGAAACACCCTCGGCGGAGCAGCAATACCCGTTCGAGCACAGCCCTTCACAAGCTGTCCGACACTGAGGGGCCATGCACTTGTTTCGCAGAACGGGTCAGGCTCGTCATTGGGTCCAGCCTGCTGGCTCAACAGGGTTGTGTCCAGAAGGTTCCTGAATACTTCTGGTGAGGGAGAGTCCACAGCCTCTCTGGGCAATTTGTTTCAGTGCATCCACACAGTAAAGGTTCCTCATTTTCAGGTAGAACTTAACGTGCATCAGTTTCTGCCACTTGCCTCTTGTCCGATTGCTTGGCACCACCAAGAAGACCCTGACTCCATCCTCTGGGCACCTCCTCTTTAGATACTTACAGATACTGGTGAGGTCCCCTCTCAGTTGTCTCTTCTTCAGGACAAACAGGCTCAGCTCCCTCAGCCTTTCCTCATGGGAGAGATGCTGCAATCCCCCTGCCTGACCTGCTCCAGGAACTCCATGTCTCTCGCATTGAGGACATCGACTTTGTATTTCAAGTAACACAGATTCTCAGGGCTAGGGCTAGGGAAAAGTCACTCAAATAGATGATACAGTCAGAAACCAATAAAAGTTGGTGTTTGGGCTTTGAGTGAGGTGATAGTTTCAGCACAGGTGGAGAACACCAAAGCTTCAGGACCATCCACTGTGGGATAATTCGAACATGTAGAAATTAGCTTACAAAACCAATGCTGTACACAGACTCAATCTAAGTGGCAGGTGCTATGAAAATCACAAAATAATACACTTAATAAGGTGATACTCTAATGCCAACAATGCAATCTGCAAAGCTGCACATGGTTGGTAAATGACCATTTCCTACAAGCAGTCCCTTTCTGTTTGCAGGTGGTCTCTGAGGGATAAGGTGCCTTATTCAAATTCACTTCACTCTGGCTGAGTGCTTTCCAGTGTTCACATTTTGTGTGTCCTAGTTTGAGACCTGTGCATGAAAATAAGGTGCTTTGTGTCACAACTTTCTGAAAGTGCAGTACAGTGGATGTAAAAGAGTAGTTGAAAAGGCATATTTTACTAATTGGCATTGGCTCACTATGTGACTTCAGCCCATGTAACTCATTTTATCTCTGCTTCTCCATCTAGAGGTAGCGATAACACATCTCAGTCCAAATAAAGACAGAGAACACTGAATTTTAGGTAAAAGCTCTCCACAGATGAAGAAAGAACAGACAGGCTGGGAAAACTGTTAAATTTGATTTGCTTACCATCTTCTTAGGTTGCATGTACATGCTTAAGTACAACAAAAAAGTCAGCAAGTGGTTAACTAAAGCTAATCACAGTAGAAAATACAGATTTCTTAGACTGTTTCTCCACTGGCTCTGTATTGTGCTTTTGGTCCTTGGGACACAACGGACCCAGTAAAAGGAAGTTAATGGCATTTATGATTGGCAGTGTTCTGCAAGGCTAGCATTACACAAAACATTCATCTCTGGCAAAATTTAACCATTTAACCTCCTCCAGTTCGAATTTAACCTTCTCCAGTGTGTAACAGAGTCTTTTAAGTTTGACAGCAAGATGAGGAAGAAAAGGATGTGCTGAAAAACAGTAGTAAAGGAAATCTGGAAGAATGACATATAAATGATCTCACTGCTTTCCAGTATAATTTTTAACATTTGAATATTTAGTGAGTTATTTACACTGATGAGAACTCTACTCAAACCAGACTTTTATGAAATGAATAAAAAACGTACTTGAATACTAATTAAAGACATTCTTCATTAAAATACTTTGAAAAAAGGGCTAGAGCTTCAGAAAGGACATTTTGAAGCAGCTGTGGATTATGTTAAAGAACAGATTGCATTCAGTTTACAATACTGCTAAAAAGAGGTAGTATAAACATTGTCTTGCAAAGTGGATTAATTTAGGCATCTTTTAAAAATACTTGAAAGAAGAGAGATTTTTAATATGTAGACATATTTAAAGAAATTCTGTGTCAAGTGTTTATTAAAATGGAAATAACTTTTAAAAATCATATAAACAGCCTAAGGAGGAAAAATGAGTTATTTTCACATTCCAACATTTGAATTAGTAATGCTCCAAGGAAATGTTTAAACTTTATTTTTAAATTATATATTGCTTAGAAATAAAGATAAATGCTTGTTTCTCTTGAGTTTTGTAGTCCTGTTTATCAATGTCATATCTAAGTTTTAGAACTAATTCAACTTTTGCTCATCTATTGCTTTGTTTTACTGGTTTCTTGTTCATTCTAGACACTTAAAGACAGTCACAGAAAGATAGGGTACTGAGTGTCTGAAAGTAAAAAGGGAATCCTGGTGCCTAAAAACATTTTTTCCCCAGAATAACCAGTACATTTAGAGATTCCTGGCAATTTCCAAGCAGGAATATGGAACTTGTGTGACTACATTTATATAAAGTCCATAAAATTATTATTTCTTTTTTTCTCAGAGGAGCATGTGCACTTAACTCCTCAACTATGTAATTTACATTGCTATGTGGAGAAATTGTGGCTGCAGATCTAACAATGAGACATTTGAGGAATCTTCCAAAAGTTTTTAAAAGATTGAAATTTATAAACCTATAATCCAGCTACATAAGTGAGCAAATCGTATACAATTTTATTGGGCTGTATTTTAGACTTTGCTAATATACTCACCTACCAACAGGAATTAAGTTGTCTTTTTTAGCTAGGGAACTAGAAAGAATTAACTTGAAAATTAACTGGGTTTTTTTTTGGTGAGGCAATGTGAAAAATGTCCCCCTGGACCACTCCTTTTTTACACTGCTTGCATCTTCATGCTTGGCTGAGGGATAGATTTCTTATCTCTAGCAGACCTTAGTGAAAACAGTTTGGCTGTGCTGTAATAACTGAGACTGAGCACTGAAGAATACACCTGATCTGTTACATTCTTAAAACACATCAAATTAAGCCCTTAAGTAATACAACTAAATGGAAAAAAGAAAGGGTCTTAATGCAGTGTGTCTAAGAAACTCTACTTTTCTAACCCCAAGGACTTATTTATTAACAATTCAGAGCTATTGGTTTTGCAAAAGTAGAAGTCAAAGATAGTAAACATTGATACGATTTTTAAGTAATTTCTTTATCCCCTGTTTTCTGTTCAAATACATGGGTGTTTTGGAAAGAGGTGTGTTGCTAATCTGTTGAAGTAAAAGGTGTTGGGTTTTTTGTTTTTCTCTCAAGCCATTCGTGTATATCCTTCTAAAACTGCCTTTGGTTTTCACTCCCGGGACTTAAGGCAGGAGCCACCTTTGACATGGCATCTAATGAGAATGGTGCTAACTGCCCACGTCGGGCTTGAGGTACAGTGTATGTGCTTGACTCATGTCCCAGGCAGGTCACCTGTGCGGGTGCTGATCTAGTTTATAGTGACAGCAGTTCGTCTGTGTGCCCTGACACTGTGAACTCCGCTGGACAAGGGCCAGTACGGTGGGGAGAGCAGAGATACCTCTGTGGGAATACATGATCTGTTCTGTGAAACTGCAGAGTGATTACACTGCATGATGGTAGACTAGGTGAATCCAGTGAGTGGCTGGATATCTCAACCTTTGGTTTTGGTGTCTGTTTTTATTATAGACCTGTACAGAGTAGATTAAAGTAACTTCATTTTCCACCAGTTTAAAAATGAGTCAGCGGAGGAAAAAGGACAGCTGCTGTATTTTGTAATGAACCATCTGGCATTTCTTGGTAGATCCTCTTGATTCCTAATTTACTACTGAATTGTGACAGCATGAAAATCAAAATTATTGATTGTATGGAATCAATTTCCACTGGCAATTGTTGTGCTCCTTCAGTTTCTGTCTAAGGATAGTCATAGGAAGGATAAGGACTTCTCCCACTGTAGTTTGCAAGGCTTGAAAGTCATCTCTGCCACTTGCCTTTTTTTTTTGGTAATCATGCTGCTTGACATTTATTGTAGAAGACTGACTTTCCAGCTGATCACGTCTGATCTGAGCCTTACAGAAAGTGGCACTAATCAGTTTTAAGGTTCCACGAGGCAGCTTCTGTGTAAGGTTTGTATTCTGTTTTATTCCCCTTTATTCATGGCTCTTTTTGAAACTTCCACTGTTAGAAGTTTAAGAAATAAACTAACTAGCTGGCTAGAATTAGAGATTAAAACAAACAAGATGCAGTAGAGAGATGCATAGAGGATTAACTAATCAAATAGGGGACTACACTTTTAGTCTGAATTTATTTTAAAATTCTCTAAATAAAGCATATCTTTGCTTTAACTAGATAATGCATAATCATGTACCTACCACTAAATCTGCCTTTAGATTCCACATCTTTTAGTGTCTGGATGAAGAAGATGTTGGATTTAGGAGGAAAGCATCTGCACACCAGCAAGTATGTGACACCTCCATCCTCCTGCCAAAAAAGATTATGAAGCGTGATTTCTAGATAAGAAACTTTAAAAAGAAAGGGAAAGAGGAAATGAAAGTTGAGTTAATCAGAGCTAGAAAAGTTACAGAGTTAGTAATGGTAGAGGTGCAGTAAGGTGTAGATAGAATGTAATAAACCAGCAGATAATTAGTGAAAACAGTGGTAGAAAACAGAACAAAAAATTGACAAATTGCTTCAGAAAATCACCCTTAAAAAAAAGAAAGGAGTGGTGAAGACTAAACACAGTAATAGAAAACTTTTCAGTGATTCAAACTGACTGAAGAAACAGTGGGGGATCATCTTTAGCAGTGCTCCTAGGAAAAGTAAAGAGAGCCTGAACTTTGAATGGTGACAGTGATCAATTGCAAACTGGAACCCAAATCGGAGTCCTAATTAATCTTGCTGTTGGGCATTGAGCAGTGACTGGCTCCTGGGTTCAATTTCTTGCACTATTGTCATCCATTAAGGCCTTCCAGCTCTGTCTGCTTAATAGTGTCAGGATGGCTGACAAGTGTGGAGCCTTGCTGTGTCTTGTCTTCCTTGGGTGACTCATCCACAAGCACCAGATCACTCCACATCCTTTAATATGTTATATAGTTTATAGTTTTGAACTATAGTTGAGGAATGCATTTGTAGTTACTCTATGCTTTCTAGAGCTGCAGATCTCTAGGAAATATCTGCTGCTTACCTTTTTTTTTTTTTTGAGACTGTGTTGTTCTTTAGCAATGAAAGTACCTTTTACAGTTGATGAAACATAATTGTTTCAGCCATGCTGACTGTGTCGTGCAATGCACTGACTATAAAGCTTCTCTTAAGGAAAGCAGCACACACCCTTTTAAAATGATGACTTTACCAATGAACATTTTCCCACCAGTATATCCAGGGTAATCTGTGGGAAGAGTTGCATGAAAGCTGATATTGATTCATGTGTGCAACATCTTGCTGTGTAGGAAAAAGGAGAGGAGGGCAGAGATTTACTTACTTTCGCATTCATCTGCTTACTTTTTCATTTGTAATTAATTATGCTATTTGGAAACAAGAGAAAATGATCTTCAGGTAAACCAGGCACATACTAGGTGCTTTAGTGAGGGTTGGGAGTAAAATTCATTGATGCTAAGTCAAAGCAAGGCATCCATTTAGCAGGGATTTGTGTCCAGCATAAATTATTTGGTTTATATTGACATCACTTGCATATCTTCATACTTTGATGGGCTGAGTGGCTGGGTCATAACCTCTAAGTGGTATCTCAGCTATTTGCATTCTGTGTATAAGAAGACAGGTTCATTTACAATCTAAATACTCCCTGTCTGTATGCCCTACTGCTTAGCCAGCATTTGGGAACAGATAATTTCTTTTTCATCTCTTCACCTAGATAAATATTTTTCTAACCAGCATGAGGATTGTTGATGGTTTTGTGGTGGACCAGGTTCCATACTGTGTTAACTGCAAGTGTCCATTCTTTGGCTTGGCTGTCATTTGGTAGGTCAGACTGAGCATGTAAGTAATTATGGAAAGTATTATTTCTGGTATTGTTTCCCCACAAACAACAGCCTTGTGATTGTGGAGAACTGATCAGAATGTCTGTGTACCTTTTGGTATAGACAAATAGGTAATTACTGAATAAATTAGATGTTTCACTGTTGAAGGAAGAATTATTTGCTGGACTGCCCTTCAGCCTTGTCACTTTCTAGAGCAATTCCTTTGACACCAAATAGAGAAAACATCCTCTGAAGGCACCTCTGAAACCTCATTATGAGTCATAACTCCACTGTAGGTGTTTTGCATAATATTACTATTATGTTGGCAGAATTCTAATGTGAGTATTTATATTCCTCATCCCCGGGTCAGTCAGGTGATGACAACTGAATGAGCCATCTCAAGTGTTAATTTCACAAAGACATGAAGACTTTCTCTGGTTTCACTTCTTATTTGGCATGTTGCTCAACATGAGAATTGGAGTGTTTTGCATTAATAATACTGTGATGATCAGGTGAGAAGTGAGGTTATGTATTCACACAGCACAGGGTACAGAAATGAAGAGTAGGCCTTCTCTGATGTTACAGCATCCACTCAAAAGTACCTTCCTTGCACCTCAGAAGCCTCTCTTTCAAATTCTTACTCACCTGTAATAAGGCTGGCAGTAAGTGATAATTCTCAGTTAATAGCAATGCTGTTGTCACTGTTTGACAGACAGGCCAGAACCGCAATGCAATCTATTTCTTTTTGGCTGCAGTGATTGTGTTTCATTCACTTTTTGTGTGCCTGCATATATAGGTCAGTCCCTCCTTCCTGGCCTCTGAGTGAGCAGTTTTGTCTGAATTTGACTGTGGTGGGATAGAGACCACAGAACTATTGAGTTCCTGCATATTTCATGAATATGGACACTGAAAGAAAGACTCAGCCTTCATTAAACATGAGAGAATCTACAGAAAAGAGAGATGTCAGATACCCGGTCTTGTCCTACTGCTTACAGAGCTACTCATTATAAGATTTTGAACAGGGTCAAGGCAGGACTGGGTGTCAGGGGACATCTTGTTCCTGAGAAGACTTGCTGGAGGGGAGAGAACTTCCACGGGAGTTACACTTGCTGACAGAGCTTTATGACCAGAAGGGCCTGAATGTTCCCGAGGGTTTGCTAAAGTTGGAGCACACAAACCAGTAGCTGTAAAGCAGTATTAATCCCTATATGGAATAGTATGTTTTCATATGTGGCACACCGGAATGATTTTTCAGGAGTGTTCCAGTAAATGAACCTCTTTCCTTGGTTCATGTGAATTTACAGCAATATCTTTTATATATATAGTTTATGTTGTGTAATGAAATTATAAATAAATGCAAACAATATATTTATTTACATTAAAAGTATGTAAGTTGCTCTTGTATATATGTAAATAGTTGTTTATCTTTGCAGCTTGTGTTTGAGTTTCTTATTCTGTTTTGAACCCTGGAAAAAAGACAGATAATAATTTGTATTAATTTTATATGCTCAATAGTCTGAAAAGAGACAAGTGAAATTAGTCATGTGGGCTAAGAATGATGCCTTTGGGGATTTAGGTGATTTGGACTAGGCACATGCTGAACTGAAACCTCTTCCTGTGCTGCAGGATACACTTGGTACCTTGTCTTTTCTCCACCATCCCGTAACATTTAGACATTTATGTTTGTCACGTAAATCTGCATTGTGGTCTTCCTGAGGGCTGTTAGCTCGTTGTTCCTGGCTACAGAGGAAATTAAGTTATAACCAAAGACAAATAATTATTTCTAATCAGGAGCCTGTTTGGATATTTTTAACTAACATCTTTCCATTGGTGTAGTTACAGACTTCTGTGAATAAAATGTGTTCCCTTACTCTATAGGCTGTATTTGTTAAAACAGAAAGATAAATAAACAAATTGCTGCCTCATTGAAAAAGTCAGGAACTATGCATTTATTTTTGATGCTGCTTTTTCAGAGACCTGTTTTCTGATATGCTCATCCTCCTCTTCTCTTTCCCTGAATAAATATTTTGTGTGGAGTGGAATTGGAAGGAGGTTATTGTGAACAGTTCAGAGGCTGCACCGCATCCTTACGTTCACTTTGGAATTTGTTGGTGCAGCCGAACTTACCGCACTGCTGAGAGGCTACACATGGGGTCACGTAGAGCTCTGCAGTGGGTGTTCTTGGTACAGCTTAACTCCAGAGTTAATGGAGTTCATAGCAATGAAATGGTCCTTAGTCACTGCCTGATCTCTTAGTAAAACACCTTCGCACCCCGGTGTGCCCTTTTGTCCCCAGCAGGCCTGAGCAGGGAAGGCTAAGCAGAGACTGTCAGTTTCAGTTGGATTCAGCTGGATATTATTAGCAGGGCAAAAACCAACACAAGTGTTGCTAAAATGTAAAAATTATGCAGGATGCTCTGGCGCCTGTGTCTGGCAGGCACAGCCCTCCAATACTAGCTTGGGGGCTACTGGCAAGCTCTGCTCTCACCTCTGTGGAGCACTGGCCTCAGGCTTTGAAGCCTTAGGTGATGTTTTAGCCAACCCTCCATTTTGAATAGGTGATGTAAGGATTTAGAGATTGCCCCGGAAGCTGTTGGAAACTAATGGCTGGCCAAACATTTCCCTGACACCTGTATCTTTTATGTGTGAGTAGATGCTGAGGGCATACCCCAATGTGAATGAAAACAACAAATTCCTCCATGCCAGAACTGATATGCTCCAACCCTCACCTTGGGTTTTGTATCTGTTGTTCTCTTTCAGGATGACAACAAGCTGCCACTATGGCCAGACTTCACACATGTACAAACCTCTGTGTTTTGGGAGAAGAAAAAGAAACAGAAGCAGGAGACTATGGAAAGAGAAATCCTGTCATGCTCTGTGAGGAGACTGCCATTTCTTTTCTCTCCTCTGTTTGCTGCTCCACCATGCATGAAGGCTTCAAGCTGTATAATATGAATTAGTACGTAGCCTATAAAAAGGCTACAGTATATAGCCTATTTTTGCTATAAAAACCAAACTAAACCAGCACGACTCATTAGTCGAGCAGAGATTGAGAGATACTGTTCTGAAAAGGAATTATATACACTGCAATAGTATTTACTAGAATGCACAACCTATACATTTGTATTATCCCCTCCCAGGTAACCCCTCATGTCATCCTTTTGGGAAGATCTGCCTTTTAAACTGCAGGCTTTTGGGTCAGGGACCATTCTTTTCAGTGCCTTGGCTCCCAGAGTGCGGCACCAGCTGACGGAGCCTGGAAGTTGCTGTTGTGCCCTGTACACGTGAGATAACAGCAGTAACATTTGCAGGGGCAACTGAACAAAGAATTTTATCATACATGGCCTTTAAATATTGACTAATTGATTTAGCGCTTGAAAAATATTTGGGGCTTGTGGATTTGTCTACTAAAACTGTAAATAGCTGCTGCTAGCAGTCTCCAGCTGGATTCAGGGAACACTGCTGGTCACAGTGACCTTCCCTCCTGTTCATTTTTTGTTGATAAAAGTAGTTGGAAAAGAGAATTAATCAGGACTGTCACTCAGATGATTCAAACTATAGTAATTCCTATGTTGAAATGTACCCTTAGTGAAATGAAACCATTTTTATGAGAAGGAAACTAAACTATGTTGAATTAAAATGCCAGAGGTTGTTACAGTCAGGTATTTATATAGATTTATATGCTCAATTTTTCCTTCCTATTTTATGAAATTCTCATGATAGAAATTGTTTTCCAGAATCGTAAAATGTTTTAGGAGAAATATAGGTTGTGGGTATGTGCTGGTTTAAAGGGAAACCAGCAGGAGAAATTAACCCAACTCAAAAGAGGTTACAAGTCAGAGTTACAATTTACTAAAAAGATTACAATAAATACAATGATACAGAGAAAAATTGGTTTTGACCCACAAAACCCAGATGCATAACCCAGCACCCTGGGGCACGAACAGAATGGTGTTCGTAAGACCCTGTGCTGAGCGCCTCGTGAACCCCCTGAGTACAAAGTAAAAGGAAAAGAAAACTTGTTGGTGAGGATGATGGTTGCAGTCTTATTGAGAGTGGCAGTCACAGTCCTGTTGAGGTTCTGGTCCTCCTCTGGATCTGACAAATGGTACCCCAAGTCCCAAAACTGGAAGATTATATATGCTCAGGTTCAGGTGGCAATGACCAGTACCTCCCCCAGGGTGAGGAGTTTCACAATGGGTCATTTAACTCTGTGAATCCTGGGATATTTTTGGAATCTTTGATGGCCCCTTAGCAGACATGACCCCTCAGGCTGGGTGTGAAGGTGCTGATGCCTCCTCAGAGGGGAGTTACCACAGCTGAGTCATTGCTGTGAAGACAGGAACACTCCCCTATGTCACAAGAGTTCTTAAACACCCAGCCTGTAGCCTGAGGTGTAAGGTGTGCCTCGGGCAGCTGCTGCAAATGGTCCATTATTAACAGTTCATGAGAAATGACATAGAGGGTGTAGAATACACAGCTTTGGTTACACCTGCACAGTGATGGTTCCGACTGCTGTAACTAGGACAGGGTAGTAGATTGGATTTTTCAGGAATGAATGGCTGCCCTGCTTGAAAATTCCATCGTGGAGCAAATGGCACAGCAGTATAGTGAATTTGAAAAGCTGTAGCCAGATAGTGATGAAAACCTAGTAATAATCTGACATATTGATAAACATGAAGCATTTCTCTGAAAAACATAATTGATGGCCCTTTCTTGATTGTTAATTTATGATTATATTCTCAGGGAATAGCAAGTTAGTTCTTGCTGAAAGTTTGAATGCACAAGCAGACTTGTCTGTGCTAACTCGGTCCATGAGAATTACCAATAGAAGTGGAAGAGTTTCTTTAAGAAACTAGATGAATTGGCTCTCCTAAGGGCATTTGGTCTCTAACTCTGATATACTTTGTCATATTGAATCACTTTACAGAATGTATAACTGGTTAGCTGACACCAAATAATGCCTACCACTCCATCAGGAATTCCTGTGTGGTTTTGCTGTATCTTTTACTCAATATAAAGTTTATACCTTAAGATATTATCATTTAGTTCGACTCACTCTAAGCTACATCATAGTAGGGGATCCTTCGTTTTCAAAGGTTTTGTTTTGCTTTTGAAGGAGATCCAAAATGTCTCACCCCAAAACCATGAAACCCTCACTGAATAGAGTATTTCTTTCTGTAAGCAACAAGTTTGGACATTTTGCAGTAATGTCTTTCTGGCCCTGCCTTTGCCACACAATGGGACGGGCGAGAAGATCCCAGACAAGGGAAAAATTGAGGTAAGTCCAGCAGCAGCAGCAATATAGTTGTCTCACTGTGTTGCCTGTGTGCCTAATCAGCCCTTCTGAGATTGCAGGAATACACTTTCAGGGTAGAAGCTTTCTGATTTCCATCAAAGGTTCAGACCCCTCCAATGGATATTTTTCTGAGCAGAAAAAGATTCTGAGAGAACAAGAAAAAAAAAGCCTGCCAAAATTTTCCAGCTGGCTCTTGCTGTTAATGTGGGGAAGATGCATGGTGTTTTTCATAGCTAATAAAGATGTTGATGTCCTGCTTTGTAATGAAGCTTATTTTTGACTGTGGGAATGTGACTAATTCTTCCACAGATTTAACACTGACAAAATAACACAGCTAGTGCTACGCTCACTAGTTCAGAGTTCTCACCTAGCAGCACCTTCTCCTGTATTAATCTGAAACCAGGCTCCTTGGAGGGGTTGAACACCCAAAAACATTGTTCAGACCAAGGAGCCCTGCCTCAGGTTCTTGGCTTCATTTTAGCACCACTGACCTGTACCAGTCTCTTGAAAATGTCTGCCCATGAAGTTAGCCTGTGGGCTAATTAGAGACCACTGTATTGAAATGACTTATTGAATAGGACCTTAAAATGCAAACTTCCTGCGTGCTGTTATGTGCTTTCTGCCAAGTCCTCCGAGCTGCTGATTGCTCAAGTAACAGTCTGATTAGCTTGTGGTGGTTAATGACTTCATCTTTGCTGAAAAAAAGGGCATAAAAGCAGACGGCTGGAAATTTTCTGGGTGTCGTGTTTCAGAGGACAGGCGGTGACAAATGCTGGTGCTGGAAAGATTTGTCCAAAGTGTGTGTGTTCCCAGCAGATGGTGCTGCGCTGGTGGCCATGAGCGAGGGATGCATCCAGGACCGACAGCTCCTCGTCCGGGTACCAGCCCTTCCCCAGCACTGTGTGAGACGCAACCTGAGATGAAATGTTTATTGAAGGAAGGGGATCCCGAGGACCCTGGAAATTGCCATCATTCAGTGTGGAAGTGGCCTGTTTACACTCGTGCATAGGTGCTTCACAGTCTGAATTTCCCCTTGTGGCTTACGTTTGTGTTCATCTTTATTCATTTGCACTATTTGCTTTATATTGTATTCCCTCGAGGTTTGCATCATTTGTATAAATATACAGCATACTTCTGGGGCTAGAAAGGATGTGCACTCTCATTTTGTTAGTCCTCTTAGATGGGCCAGGGCAATGCTCATCTTTCATTCTTGATTAAAGAATTACAGAGCCTTTTAGTCAAGAAAGGAAAAAAAAATCTTGACTCATTTCATACTCTGCTCTTTTGGAGCGATTTGTAAATGTGAAAAGCACTTAGCAGTTAGGTGAGCAAAACTGCAATTTTCATATTTGTTTTATAAAAATCACATTTTTGCTACTGTAACCACAAGCAGTGTACTCAGAAACTGACACTAAAAAATGTGAGTGCACTAAGTTTGCGCTTGTGTTTCTCGAACAGGAAGACAGTGGCAACAGTCAGAGATTATTTTGGTGTTGTCCTCCTGCCATATGACCAACTGCCTGTGACCCATGTAGTGACTAATCAGGGGCCAAGGTTTCTGTGCAATGTGGAAGGAACCCCGTAAGGGATCTCCTGGTTGATAAGACCAGCCCAGAAATAGTAACTTTTTAATAGTAAATTCTTCTCACAGCATTTGTCTAATACTCTGGGTAGACAAACTTTTTAGGGCAGCCTTCATATCATTGGCATCTTTTATGCTTCAACTTCATCCTCCTTGTGAGTCCCTTCCAACTCAGAATATTCTGTGAAATCTAAACACATTTCATAGTGCTTAAGTGCTGTATTGTAAGTATGTGGGAGGAACAAAAAGTTTATGCAAAATGCTGTGGATTACCCTGTGCTTTGAAATTACATCTGATTTTTAGACTGTATTACAAAGATCATAGTAACAATATATTAGAACCTCTAATGTTATTTAGTAGTAATTTTTTAACCCTGGAGTCAAAAGACCTGATCATCAATATTGAATGTAATCAGGTAGAATGAGCACATAAGAAATCTTCATAAGCAACGAAACAAAGCAGCTCAGTGTTGTTTCCTTCACAAGACCATGGCCTTGTCATCACATTGACTTCACAGATGTAGCAGGGCTTGGAGTATTTTCTTCCTTGCCTTTGTGATTATCACTAAGCAACTGGCCCCTCACTGTTCCCCTGCTCAGAACTGTTTAGAGAGAGCTGCATCATTTCAAACTTTTTTCTCTTTTAGAAAACGTTTCACGAATTAATGGACTTACAGCAAAGTGCCTTGGATGAGTGACATTTCTTTGTTGAGGAATTAGAAATTACATTATCTTCTCTAGCCCTCTATGGAAAGAACATGAAAAGTGTCTCTGCCACCCCCACAGCATCCTACTGCTGTTGAAATTTTGCAGGTTTGGAGAAGGTGAATTTTGAGGGTGCCTACAAATAATGTAGCAAATATATGGGCTTGCACCTAAGTGTCCCGGTTCAGCATTTGAGTAAATCATATATTGTTAATGCCATTCAGGTGGTTTGCTACATTGCAGCACAAGATATTTCTATGCAGAGATCAAATTTTTGTAACCTGTTTCCTCCTGAAGATGAAATCTACTGCACTGCTTCATTTCCTGGGAGAGTGGAGTTCTCTGTAATCACAAAGGTTGAACTGAACTGGAACACAGAATCACAGAATCTTAGAGTGTTAAGGCATTGGAAAGGACCTTAAAGATCATCTACTCCCAACTCTCCCTGCCCTGCCACAACCAATAAACCATTCTGTCCCACTCCAACATCTGCATTGGAGACAGTGGGACATCACACATTAGCTATGGAAGAAATAATTTTTAGAGGTATGTCTAGGGTTTTTTTTCTAAACACTGGACATAAAAATGAGTGAAACAAGATGTGTATGTCCTACACTAGCTCTATTCCATGCTCACTGAATCTACTTAAAAAGAGCAGTAGTTTTTTACAGAGATGCTAAGCTCTTAAAAACTGCATCATAGATAGCTCAGGATATCAGCTGAGTAAAGCCTTTTGTTAATCTCAATTTAGTATCAACAAAGATAAGAGAAAAAGATGTCCTGGAGATTTTCCTAGTGCAGACTTCATCCCTTTTTATTCCACCATGAAATAAGGAGACATCCCTGAAGGTACCACACATTCCTGATACAGGAAGCACTGAGATGCTTTTTTATAAAGCAGCAAGATGTAAAAAATGATGTGCAATGCTGTCGTTATGAAATGGCATACATGTCATGTTTATAGAATGGCTGTTGCTGACATGAGTTCTTTGGTTACTTCCTGAGTGAAGCTGATCACCTTCAGTGTCAAATATCTTTAGGCCATAAAGGAAAATCAAGTGACTCTCAGCTCCTCCTTTTTTTGTGCTTTAATCCATTTCTGAATGTCATGGAAATATGGGTTGCTGTGTAGCAAAAGTCTGTATTTTTAATTCAAGTTTTAATTCCATAAATGATTATGATCTTCAGTCTTATAGCAGACTTTTGTCAACAAGTAGTAGGAAATTATCTGAGAAACTTCATTGCTTGATACAGATGATTATGGCGAGCTAACTGCTCATTCAAAATTCCCCCCCCCTATGATTAAAGTTTCAGAGAGCCTGATGACACGGTTATGGGACACTGCTTTTCTTTCATTAAAGCTTCAGTATTGGATGTTCCATTTGAAGAAACCTCATTTTTTTAAAGCAGATAAGAACCATTCCGCTGTCTTTGTTGACACTGTATGGAAGCGGGACATACTATCTTGTGAAGATGGTATGAAAAATCCCATTTCTGGACTGCAGGCATATTAGGAAATGCCATTCCCACCCTCCACAGAAACAGCAGGGAAAGTGTGCTCCTGACCCAGACAATCGAAACTTTAATTGTAAGGCTAATGCTGATTTATTGCAGACTTCAGTGTGATTTTTTTTTCTCACTGGCACGTACTCCGAATAGCTAGGTCTCTCCCCTTTCCCTCGTGCCATTCCCTGTGCATGGCATACTGCCGTGAACTAAGGTAGCTATGCTCACGCCTGGAGTCTCAAAACTTCCCCTTCCAGCAGCGCAGCAAGCTACCATTTATTTTTAATTGCTCCCCACCGTGTAGGCCAATTAAGGATGAAGCCAGCAGGGCAAGGATCACTGGCAAAGCCTTTGAAGGGAGCAGACCCAGCATTTGCTTCGCCGGAAGGCTGCCATTCACACATTTGTGCAAGAATGCAAACAATTGGGCTCACTCAGTGGGATCAAGTGCTATCTAGTTCAGTCTGAACCACTTGCTAGTGCAGATGGCAGTGAGAGTGGCAGCACCACTGAATATTATCCTCGGGGTTAGAAACTTTCGAAATGAGATTTCCATTCGTGACCCTCCCCGTTTCAGTAGGAAACACCTGCTAAAGCAGCTTTAGGAAATGCCTCTCATTAGCAACTTCTGTTTGAGCTCAGATTTTCCTAGCCATCGGAGTTCAGCAGGCTTAAGAACTTGATCTTTTGATAATAGGAAAGAGAAAATATTAGCAAATAAGTGGGTCAGCCTCCATGTTTCCTGCTACCTTGATTATTCCTTTAAAATCCTCTTTTGGCACATTTATTTTCCCTAGCTTTTGAACCTCCTAGAAAAGAGGGTTGCTGGGTATCCTACATAGCTTGGTAATTTCCAGGAAATCCTGGATGGTGGGTTTGCTGGGTAGTTTGGGATTAGCAGCCCAGTGTTTTAGATGGTTTGGGAAAGAAATGAGTCTGCAAATTTGGGCATGAGTGTTGTGAGCAGTCTGTACTTTCCTGCTTCTGTGGAAGAAACTTAACATTTATGTCCAGTTTCACACAGAACTGGGAAATATCAGCATGCACAAACCCTAAAAACACAGCAAAAGTAGGAAACTATAATGGAGGAAACTCTGTTTTATCCTGGGAAAAGTTTCCAGGAGGGCTTGCTGTTCCTTGCGGTGGGCTTTTCCAAGCTGTCAGCTGAGGCTCACAGATCCATCAGGGCTGTGTCTGCTCAGCGTTAGGGACACACAGACGCTGGGCTTGGCAGGGTTTGGTGTCTCCTCGTGTCTGAATGTACATCATGCAGGTAAATTTTTGTCAAAAGAAGCCCAAGTTCTGGCTCTGTTCTTCCGCTCATTGCATGAGGAACCTACTGGTGTCTCCATGAGCCAGTCCCTTGGGAAGCCTCCCAGTTTATCCACTGATTGGGATGGTGAAAGCAGTGGGTGCAGCCAGATAAACGACACTGACCACCCCTGCTGTCTGTCCACACATCTCAGGGATGCCAATTCCACAATTTCCAACCTTTTAAAACATATGTAATTTATAAATCCCCCGGGTTTTGCACTGGAGAGGAAGACCCTACATGAAAAATCTTAGACTATTATCAACTCACCTTTTAAGAATAATTTAAAATTCTGGCCACAGCTCATATATATGCACAGGGGTCTTTTCTAGACAAAGACAGCCTTCAAAGTACTCATTAAACCTTTTACCTGGGCAGTTGTTTAGTCATCTCTCTGGAGAAGCCCTGTATGACTAAAAGGGCTGATGTCAGGTTTTAAATGCTATGGTTTATAAAGCAGCAATGGAAAAGGACGCAGCTGATTTGAAACTGCAGTTCCATCACGAGTAGGCAGGTTTCACTTTACATATATGGCATGTAGCCTGATTGTGCACATTACAGAAAACAGCCACTCCCTGGCTTGTCTGTAGATTGGATTTTCCTCACAGAAACTCCTGCCAATGTCTGTGACACAGAAGGCCAGTGAGGCTTGAGTTATTCCCAGGTACTTCCCACGGCCCCGGGTCCCTGCAGCACATCTCCCTTCTCTGCTCCTGGGCTGCTCCCCCTGCCAGTGCAGCCACTGCAGCTCAGCCAGCAGAAAAGGGGAGGAATTGCCCAACACATGTGGAGCCCCAGCAGCATCGGCTCCCTGAGATGCCAGGCTCTCTCTGCCATGGCTTCACATGGAAACGTTGATGCTGCAGATGACAGTACTGGCATACCTCTAGGGCTAAAAAAGAAATGGAGCTAGTGGGGTTACTTTTGGTTCTGATCTGGGTTTATCTCTCCCTGTATGACTGCTTTTTAAAATTTCCCTGCATGTAGGCTTCTGGGGATACTGCAGCTTTCTGTGCCACATGAAGTCATTGTGAGGATCAGTTACTGAAGGCTGTTAAAGCAAGGCAGCTATTAACGTTGCTAAGGGTATTTTTGTTGCATTTACAATACATGTATTTCAGCAGTAATGTAAAATTTAAATTTCATCTTTCATCATAACAAGAAAAGCACTGTTATTTTAGAAATTGTTCACATCTCTGACAGATGTAACTTTGTCCTAATTTTTAAAAAGTTAATAATTATATACAAAATGTGTATAAAACAAATTGCTGCATTTGTAGGGTTTTTTCCTTTAGATGCCTGTAATGTTGCTATATTATAAAGATGGAAATTCTGAAACAGCCTTTTCTGGAAAGAAATTCAGCTTCTTAAGACCTGAAACGAGACGTATTTGTGCTTTCCTGATAATGGAATAATATGTGCCTGTGTACCTTTTAATCTGCATTCAGTGATTGTACAGCACAGTGATATAACAGTCTTGATTTCAGAGCCCGGATTCTGCAGTAGATGCAAAATTGTTTTCAAAATGGTAGGGAATTGTAGCAAGGAAGGAGACAAAGCTGTTCAGTGTTAGACAAGGGTTTATCATTTTGATTGCCAGTAGTGTATGTTTTGTAAGTTAGGATATGACTGAGCATCTATTTATATGGCTGTTATAGGAATATATGTGTATGTATGTTTGGAATGTGATTTTTCAAAAGTAAGCTGGATGTGCACTCCTGTATGAAGCTAATAATTTTACTATGGTGCTTATATCATGAAAGCTCAACAACTGTGTTACAAAACCCCTAATGTTGTGATCATTTGTCTTGTTTTCCCTGTGATTGATATGTTCTTGGTTACATCAATACATCAGGACCACGTTTATATACTAAAAGAGGAGCCTGTCATTTCAGAGGAAAACAAAAACATTAGATAAAAGTAAACTGCTAACTTAAATTCATGAGCACCTATCAGCATTTAATAAGATGGCATCCAGTTCAGACCAAAAGCCATATCCTGCCTTATATTGACTATGTTATCTCAGTCTGGGGGTTTGACTTGTTATATTTGCTTCCCATGTTTTTGTAGTCAGAAAGTCTTTGAAAGAAAACTGTTGTTCTGATTTCTTACTGAGATGAGAATCACATTTCAGTCAGCAGGAGGGAGTAGCTGGGTCTGTAGTCACTGCACTAGTTTTGGGTATGTTTTTTGCCTCTGGTCTGGAAAGTGCTCTCTTGCTACTCCAGAGTCTGAATGTGTGCTAAAACAGCTGAAATGAAAAGACAAAAAGTCAGCCTACCATGACTGTCCATGCTGCTAAAATGGCATGTAGAAAACGTAGCAGGTGTTGGAGGTATCGCACCCATAGCGACTGAGTCATCGCTCCCTGGGGAGGGAAGATGGTCACAGGAGTACAGGCAGGGATCTGCAGGGAGAGGGGATGACCAAGCTGCAGGAAAGCAAGTACAGATGGAAAGAACAATCTAACTTTAGAAACAAGTGACGGGAAGAAAAAGAGGCTTTGGCTGAAGTTGTGAGCTTAGACCCCCAGGACCTGGGTTCAGTGTTTGCTTTGGTTTACTCCCTGTATCATAGTGGATAAAACAACGGCAGTGTTTCTGTCTTTCTGCTGCCCATGTGCACCTGAGAAGCAGCAGTCTGTCTGCATGCAATACCAAATGGATGAGAAATTATATGGAGCTGCAAATACAAGTTGAGTTGCCCCTTAAGACTTAAGATGATCATAATGTAGAAGGACTTCTGGTCAACAAGCTCCAAACACCTTAACAGAGTTCTTTGTTTAGAGATACTTCCCTGGAAATTTCCTCATCAGGGTTCTGGCCAGTTCAAGCCTCTGCCACTTTTTCCAGGACCTGTCTGTTGTTTTCAAGATAGAGGTTTGTCCTGTCTGGGCACAAATACTCACCTTTCAGTTTTCATCTGATTTTTAGTATATGGGCAACACCCACATTCAAGAAATATATGTTTGCTGTTGCTAGAGGGATTACTTTTCTTTCCCTTGATAACACCAACATAGGACCAAACATTTCTAAACCCATTCTTGGGTTAGGAAGCTGCAAAACCAGCACTGCAAAGGAACTGGTATCAACCTAAACATGTGTTGGCTCAAAAAAACCAGAGGCAGTCTCTCACCTCTCTTTTACATCCATAGTGAGGGGAGAGAGCACAAAACTGGAATTACTGTATCTCAGCAAGTATCTGGAATAGCACAAAAGAGGATGTGTGTTTCAGATAGGAGCTGGACATTTAAATCTCCAGTTTGTTTGAGATATATTGATCTTTTGTGGTCATGCTGAGAAGCAGTCATACAGTGAATGATCAGTGGTATGCCACAAGAACAGTCCTATAAGACTTTTTTTTTATCTGTCTATTTCAAATCTCCATTTTTATCACATAAACACTAAAATTAAAAAAGTCATCTCAAAAATCATTATGCCCCAAATGTTAGCAAAAATTACTTTTGCTAACATTGGTGCATTTTATTCTTCTAGTGCAGCCCAGCGTCTATCTTATTAGCCCAAATTTGCATTTGATGTAACTGCATGCCACGGATTTTGTCACCGATTATCATTCTTTTCAAGGGAGGATGTTTGTGATTTCGGCTGAAATATGCTAATTACTGAAAACCATCGACACGTGAAGAACTCGGTATTTCAGGGTACTCCCCATTCCAGCAAGAGCGGTGAATGTGAAATACCACCTGTCAGGCACTTGCAGCAGAAACACTGTACATTCTGCAGTGTCCTGTGGAGTAAGAGACGTGTGGGAAATTAAACTGCTGGAGGACGTGATGCTGTTCTTGTCTCTGCGATCTGTACGTGGAGCAGCCCGGCAAAGTGGTGTGGCAGGAATTCCTCAGCTGAGTAGGAAAGGCAGCATCGCAGCAAAGCTGCTGAGCTTGGTAATGCTTCCTGTACCAAAGGGGAAAAAAGTTTGCAGGGGGATTTTTTGGTTTCTTTAAAAATCCATACTTGCAAACTGGCAGCTTACACACCAGAATAACACCAAGGATTATTTTCAAAGTGCTTTAAAAAGATTGCAAGAGAGGGGGACTGCTGATTGTTCAGAGCGACGCAAAGCTGCTGCTGCCTATTCATTTCATTCATCCTAAATATCCAGTCGCAGTTTAATTCCTAGATGTACTGTATGCCCTTTCGTGTATAATCAGCCTAATTTGTCTTCAGCTGCAAGCAACTGAACCAAGATTCATTTAGTTAAGCAAGCTAAGCAAAAACATTCTTTGCTCACAGATGGGTAAGCCAGCCGATATCTTAGGATAAATGAAGGGAATTTTGTTTTCTTTTCTTAGCTACTGTAAGGACTCCTACAGGACGGAAGAATGACAAAACAAATTTTGTCCCTCCGTGTTTTTAATTAGTTAAACAGGGAAAGACTAATAGATCTCATCCTGGAATCTGGAATCCTAATTTGCAATATTGGACGTTGTTTTGACTTCAACTGGCACTTTTAACAAATAGACTTTTCACTGGAGGTTTTCAGAAAGACCGTGTGTAATATTAGATGAGAGGTACTTAATTAATGTAGGAAAGTGCCAACAAACTATCAGCCAGCACCGACTTGTCTTGGATTTGAAATAAAAGGTATTTGCTCTGTGCTGCCTGCCTAGCAATTACCATTAAATGTGTGTGGATTTAGGCCAATTCTTAATGAAAAAGGGGCCAGCTCACAATAAATGTCACCCATGTTGTCTTGGGTTACGCTGATAGTGTGGTGAATGAATCAAACAAAATGCAAACATTAATCTGGCTGACCCCAGGGCAACCAGTGGGAGGCAGAGCTATGACCCCCCCTTATCCCCACTCTCTCTGTCTGAGGGCACAAACCAGTAGCCAAATCTGCCCATCACAGCTCCCTCCCAGAGAGCAAAAAGATTTGCAAAATAACTGCAATAGGACATCACATTGTCAAAAGAGAGTGTATGCAGAGGAAAGTGCTGAGAATTGAAACCCACTTAATACCAGCGATCAATTTGAATATTAGCAAGACTTGCTACTAAGAGAACTGTGCAACCATTTTTCAGCTATATTCTTCCTCCAGACTGCATGCAGATAAAAGCAGCTGGGGAGGGGAGAAAAGTGTACCTTCCTATGCTCTGGCATCTTCTTGGTAGAGGAACAAGTTGGAAGTGTCTCAGCCCTGCATCTCAGTGTCGCATCCTCACAGGGTCAGAGAATAAGGGAGCATGAACAACTCTTGCTGCTCATTTTCATCTTTCCAGGAAAATATCCAGAAGGTGCAGGAGCAAGGGAGGACATGTCCTGATCAGCCCCCTGGCACAGAGGAGGCTGTGAGCCTCTCTAACTAGGGGTGCAGGGGAAAGAGGCACAGTTTACTCTACAACTATGGAGAAGGAGACTTTACAGTGAAGAGGTTAGTTTACAAAAGAGATTAGATCTCCCCAAGACCCAGATATTGTGGAAACTGAAGGAATCCTGCCTGCTCTTGGTGAGAGGATTTTGTTTGTACAGAGCAAGGCGATTGCCTTGTGACTGGTAACAAACTAGGGAGCTGGATCCCTTTTTTCTATTTTCCACTGTCATGAACTGACACCGTGGGGCTCCACTCCCTGATTTCTCCCCTGCGTGCACTCACTGGGCAGCAGGGAGCAGGCTGGCAGCTCCCATGAAATTCAACATACAGCAGAGGTAAAAAATCTGCTAATCCTTCAGCCTGAGGTCTCGTGTCATCATCATCACTGTCCTTTTCTTTTTGAACAGTTTGCAAGTGGTAGCTGAAGGTAAGGATTTTCTCTGCCACTGTCCTACCATCTTTCCCTTGTCCTCTCCCTGTCCTCACCTGCTCTTGGCCAGTCTCTACAATCAACACTACAAGAGATGTTTTTGCACATGCATGTGTATTTTTTTAATGCCAGCTCTGTGCAAAATGTATTTCATCACTGCCTGGGGCCAGATCTCTGCATGTCCTGCTGGTGGATAGAGCCTCTTCACCATTCCAAGCTCCTTCAGATCTTTCAGCTCCTCTTGGAGCACCTGAAGGCCAAAGCATGACCTCTGTATTGCTCCCTCTTGCAAACACCAGCCCATCCTGAAACAGGTCAGGGTAATTACTTGGAAAATAAATTCTGTTTAGAGAACTTGTTACTTCTTTAGCTTAGCCAGGCACAGCAGCCAAATGGGGATTATCCTCATAATCTTCAGATCAGAAGCGTGACATACACTGCAGTTATCTGAGAACGTATGATTATATTTTGCACTGGCTGCTCGTTGGTGTAATCACACCTTTAGTCTCACAGTCTCGGCTTTTCTGTGGCAGTGGTGCTCAGCAAGCCTTTCTCTTCTGAACCAACTTCAGATGCACTGAGGGAGCAACCTTTGGTACCCACCTGCAGCCCTGGTTGCCTGCCATTAATCCCCTCTGGCCCCCTGCCATTTGGATGAGCAAACTGCTGTTCTTTCTGTTATTACCTTTTTTCCCCCCCAAAAAAAGGAATCAAACTTGTAATAAATTGAATTACTTTTTCGGCTACCTGATTGTTTGTGTAATTGAAGGAAGTGGTTAATTTTTTAGCACAGTGGGTTATTCACAGCATTAAAATTAGTTTTGCTTCTGTTAGACCAGAGATCCATTTGCTGCTAACACCATTGAGGCACAAACCAGTATTTAGATGAGAGATGAAAAATGCCATTGATTGACCAAAACCTTCTGTGCCACTGAACACTGTGCAGTGATCTAACTAGCGGTGAAACAAGTAACTTATCACAGCATTGGAATTACGAGCACGTAATGGGAAATTCTCTTTTTTTTTTTTTGTTCACAAAAGGACTTGATCACATGCCATTATTCAGAGAGTAGCTGAAATCTCTGCAGGCCTTTGCTCTGTAATCTAAAAAGCCCTTTGCTTTTTACTATCGTAGGCTTTGGCAGCTACAAGAAAATGCAAAATGATGGCTGTGCTTGTATCGATTATCATCCTAATTCTGCTCTCAGTGAAGTCCATCACAAACCTGCCACAGCCTCCCGTGGGAGTGAGTGCAGGCTGTGTATAATTGCAGTTACTTTAATACAAATTTACTTACTTGACACTTGAAATTCTGCATTCTTGCTGCAGTTATGCTGTGAGCGGCATTAAATTAACTGTCTCCCAGAAACAGGCTGAGACCACTCATGCTCATCTATCCTCTTGTTTTCTGATGGAGAACTTACAACCCCTTACCTGGAGCGGATCCTCTACCAGCTCAGGGCTTTTTTCTGCTTTCCCTGGTCACCTGTGAGATTCCTCCAATGTCTTTGGATGTGATGGATTCGCTGCCCACTGGCAATTGCTCATTTTGATGCTCTGTGTGACATCTCTGCTTCATGTCTGGCTCCTTATCTCCTTATTTATTTTATGACCTCTCTACCCATTCGCTCCAAATTCCCTTTGCTGCCTGCTTCTCCTGCTTGGTTTGCTTGGTTAGTGGCCCTGCATCTGGTTTTTGGGTCACAGGGAGTGATCAGGCTCTGGTTGAATGCCTCCTTCTTCAGATGGAGTAGAAGGCGACATCTTCAAATAGATTTAAAGTTGTTTGGTGCCTTTTATCAGTTCTTTGCACTGTCCAAACATTGTATAGCCATTTAGCTTTGCTGTATGTGGCATCTTCAGTGATAGCTTTAATTCAGTCTGCACAAGAGGGAGTCACAAGGCTGTGGCTTTTTCCAGAGTGTATTTTAGGTTTGTAGGTTGGGCAGAGAAACAAAAATTGAGCAGTTTCTAGCTTCTCTTTAAGAAGTATGGTGTAAACCTGCACAGCCTTGATGTTGTGTTGCACTGGGGAAGATTCACCTGCTCCCAGCTGCTCTGTAAGTGTGTGCCTGGAGCAAAGCCTCTTGACAATAACCCCTGAATTACCTGCTTCTGCTGCGAGCCTGGGCAAGTACAGGGCTTTGATTTAACCTTATATTAGACCGTAGGTGCCTCCATGCACCCACTTTCTGCATACAAGAATTGGCAACCTATGCGACTTAAACACTGGTTGTTCCTTCTGCCTGCAGTCCACCGGCTGCCTGTCAGTGCAACATCCAGGTTCTGCAGAGAGCTGCTGAGGAAGGATGCAGAGCGATGTATCACAGCTGACTTGGTTTGCCTTTCAGAGAAATCTCTCTGCCCTAAAAAGAGCTGAAATACTTCAAAGCATCATTTGCAAATGTTAATGTGAAGAATGCTGGTTACCCAGTGGGTACAGGCTTCCAGGTAAGCCTTTAGAAAATGCCTGTCCCAAAAGTGGAGAAGTCTCAGATTTGTGTTTTAGTATCAATCTTCCCTATTCCACTCATGACCTTTTGCAAATAAATAAATGCCTTAAAGATCTCCAGCTTGTCCTGGTTTCAGCAGGGATAGAGTTCATTTTCTTCTTAGTTGTTGGTACAGTGCTGTGTTTTGAATTGAGTATGAGAAAAATGTTGATAAAACACTGATGTTTTGGTTGTTGCTGAGTAGTGCTTTTTCTAAGTCAAGGACTTTTCAGTTTTCCGTGCTCTGCCAGTGAGGAGGTGCACAAGAAGCTGTGAGGGAGCATAGCCAGGACAGCTGATCTGAACTGGCCAAAAAGGTCATGTTCAGTATATAAACTGGGGGGAGTTGGCCAGGAGGTGCCAATCTGTTCTTGGGGACCGATTGGGAATCAGTCAGTGGGTCGTGAGCAATTATAGTGAGCATCATCTGTTTTCTTGGGATTTATTTTCCTGTGTTTCTTTTTTTCCCTTTCATTACAATAATAGCAACAACAACAACAACAACCATGTATTATTATTATTATTTGCATCACCATCATAATTCTTATGCTATTTTACTTTTTTCTATTATTATTAACTATTTCAATTATTGCTGTCTCAACCTGTGAGTTTTTACTTTTTTCCAATTTACCTCCCCATCCCAGTGGAATGGGGGCTGTAAGTGAGCAGCTGCACGGTGCTTGGTTGCTGTCTGGGATTAAACTACAACACAGCTAAATATCAGCAAGTTATGCCTAGCCCTGCAAAATCTTAGGGACTTCATGACTGCTTTGGGGGAGGACTGTGCAAGCCTAGCTGGTAAGAGTGTTCAAAACTGTGATCTTGTGATGGGCCTCTGGTTCCCTGGGTAAAGTCTGTACCCTACAGGCTTGGTAGATGTAACCAAAGATGAGGACCGTTCATATAGCTGATATTTTCATAGCCCACATATGAATGGACCCGATCCCATACATCCAATCTCCAGTGGTTCACTCCAGAGAAATCCTTTGTACTCTCACACCAATGAGATGTGGCTGTATTCTGTATAATTATTTTTTAATTTTGCTGAAGAAGTGAATTGGAGCCAAGGTGATCACAGTGCCTCCCAGGAGCTTCTTGGGTGAGTGGAGCAAATATCAAGGCTTGGGAGGAGTTTAGAAATGATACTCGCACACACACTTTGCTTCTCCACATCTTTTCCAGCCTGGGAGCAAAGATCACTAACCAGTTAGGCTGGAGACAGCTCTGTAGTAGGGGTTGTGATAAAATCCAGTTTAAACAGCATGCTTGAGGATAAGTGTCCCAGTCCTCTCTTTCCCAAAGCCTCAGGCATCAATTTGCCTGCAGAGGCTGAGGTTGGAGGCACAACCGATCATATGCCCAGGATGGGGAAACTTTTTCTGGTTGGGACTTTTGGGTTTTGTTCAGCTGACAAACAGGAATTATTGGAAACTCATCTGCATTGCAAGTGTGCATTAAAATGCATGAGGCGTGTAAGGCTGGGGCTGGTGGAAGAAAAATGTGTGCAATTTGTGGAAACTGTGGATTGTTATGACTCCTGAATTGGCATATTTATATGCTTCATTGTTCTTAGATTTGGGATTTTCTGTTTGTCAAATGTAGTGTGTGTGACATACATACCATGGCAGACGTTCTGTTGCTTTTCTTTCACAGCAGACCTTTCAGTGAAACTAAGGCCACAGCATAGCCATCACTAGTGGGCAGTAGGCTAGATGACCCAAGAGATATCTCATCTAGCCTGAATCATTCTTTTCCAGGAATACAGTTGCCAAGCTAAGATATTTCTTGAGAATTCATGACACTACAAATCACAGCTAAGGAATGAATACAAATCCTGTGTAATATCTCCAACTGAGACAGTATTTTTAATCCCCCTTTCTCAATTGTCTAAAGGCAGTAACATTGAAGGCAAGATTAAGACCTGTAATGCACAGGATTAAAAAGTGGTTTTTGAGGCATAACAATGAGATATTTTTTGATTTCGGGATCCCAAATGTTCTCCAGCAGAGGTGCTTTGAAAATGTAATATACATAGACATGTACTAAGTAAGAGACAAGCTTGTTTATCTCAGTCCTCTTTTGCAGGACACTTGGAGGAGCTTTATAGATCCTGAAATAGCTTCAGACTCTTGGAGGTAGAAAAATCACTGATGTTAAGAGAACAGATTTTAAACTCTTAGCCCCTTCTTACATGCCGCTGTATGGGACCAAGAAGTCATAATATGCCATAGCATGTAAAATATTGTGCCATTGATTATATAAATTGTATTTCTTCCTGTCTTGCAAATATACCAGCAAAAGCTATGAGATGGTATCACAAGTTGAATATTGCCCCATAAACATGATAGATATTGCTTTTCCATTAGATGTATTCCTCTCAGGGAACAGATTTCCTGGATAAGGTCCTTTTCATCCTCAGAATGATGGCAGCCTCACCATTAGTTCCATGGGCTCACCACTGTTCAAATGTACTGTTGCAAGTCACCTGGGTTACTGTCATGACTCAAACCACGGGGTCATGAGGTGGGTGACAGTGCATGTCTCTAGTGCCAGACAGGGAATGAGCTTATTGGCAGCATGAGTGAAGCATCAGCAGAAAAGAAAAAAGGAATTTAATATCTGGTAGTTTTTATCGTACAGGCAGAAGGACAACCTGCCAAAGGAAAGATTGATTGACCACTGCTGGTGCTGTCTAGTGCTGGAGTTGGACTTCAGTATTAGGAAGGTGGCTGTTGGTGGATGGGGAAAAGAAGGAGCCAGGGAAGTTCCTTTTGTTCGGAGCTGCTCTGAGTGAGAGGCCATAAAACTGGCATCCTCTGGCATGACAGAGGTGGTGATAGAAACACCCCAACTCTCGTGAGGGTTAGTACAAAGGGAAGCTGTACTGCTTCAGGCAAGAATAACCTGTCCCTGAAAAACACAGGGAAACATTCAGTATATTTTTAATGTTTGTGTGGCACTTCTAAGCTGAAAATTGTTATGAGTGCTAAATATTATGTTCCCTAATGTGTAAAACAGTGACTAATACTATTACATTCTGTCATACAAGAGCCCTAGGGATGAAAATTCAAAGAGACACAATAAATAACTGTAAAAGAAAAAAAAAAAGGAAAGTAGGAGAACAGAACCCCATTTCCCATTTCAGTGGGAATGTGCTGATTGACATCAGACTTATGGAGACAATTCTCCTCTCCACTTGGGCTGCAGAGCTCAGACCCCGTGCAGGGAGAAGGGGGTAGCAAGGAAATGGGTCTGGCTGGCTGTTGCCTTGCAGAGCAATTGTAGACAGGCTCTGTCTGACAGCAGGTACCCTCTGTCTGTGCAGAACCATGGTTATGAACCCAGCTATTTTCCCCTCATCTGTTTCAAGCCAGTGAACATAAGCAGCCTTGCTGCCTGAGCCATACATTTCCAAGTCGTTAAAGCAAAGCTCTCAGTGGGTTTTTGAGAGCCCATCGGCAGCTTTTCCTGCAATAGCTCTGCTTCAAAACTGCCCGCTGCCACTCACTCCCCTGACTCCTGCCAGACACTGCCAGTGCTCTGCAGTCAGGGACACAGCCTTCCTTCCTCCTATGCTGTGTCTGCATTCATTTTTTTTCCCCTTAGTTTTTGCACTGTTTGTATGTGCTGTTGTCCAATGAAATCACTACAGGCTGGGGGAAGAGTGGCTGGAAAGTAGCCCAGTGGTAAAGAACCTGGGCATGCTGGTCGACAGCCAGCTGAACATGAGCCAGCAGTGTGCCCAGGTGGCCCAGAAGGCCAGTGGCATCCTGGCCTGTACCATCAATAGTGTGGCCAGCAGGACCAGGGCAGGGATTGTCCCTCTGTACTCAGCACTGGTGAGGCCACACCTTGAGTCCTTGTTCAGTTCTGGGCCCCTCCCTGCAGGAAGGACACTGAGGGGCTGGAGCAGGTCCAGAGAAGGGCAGCGGAGCTGGGGAAGGGTCTGGAGCACAAGCCCTGTGAGGAGCAGCTGAGGGAGCTGGGGGTGTTTAGCCTGAAAAAAAGGAGCCTCAGGGTGAATGTTACTGCTCTATACAACTACCTGACAGGAGTTTGTAGCAAAGTGGGGGCCAGCCTCTTATCCCCAGGCAGTCAGTGACAGAACAAAGAGAAATAGCCTCAAGTTGTGCCAGGGGAGATTCAGGTTGGACATCAGTAAAAATTTCTTCACTGAAAGAGTGATAAAGCAATGGAATGGGCTGCCCAGGGAAGTGGTGAAGTCACCATTCCCTGAAAGTGTTCAAGAAATGTCTGGGTGTGGCACTTGGTGCAATGGTTTAGTTGTCATGCTGGTGTTTGGTCAAAGGCTGGACTCGATCTTAGAGGTCTTTTGCAAACTTAATGATTCTATAAATCTATGATTGATTTGTAATCAGTGATGTGGGGGAGCAGGATCATGCCCCACCAGATTGCTTGCTGGGTTGAGATGATCATCTTGGTGGCCAGGGAGGGGAGAATGATGGTGGATGCCATTTATCTTTGCTTTAGCAGGGGTTTTGCCGCAATAGCCCACTGTATCGTTGTAGCCAAACTGGTGAGATGCGGTTAGGGGGTTGCTTCTGGGACTGGTACAGTTTAATGTTTCTACCAGTGAGCTGGGCAGGGGGACACCCGTGACTAGTTCCTGATGGCACTCTGCCAGGTGTCAATCCTTGCAAGTTCTGCTGCAGGGATGGTCTTGACTTAAGACACTTCTAATGCCCCACGCCATCGGTGATGCCTGACCAAAGCCCCAGACAGGTCACAGCCGTGCATGTCCCTGCAAGTCCTGCTGCGTCCATGCTGCCAGCTCTGCAGGGGGTGCTGGAAGGCAATGTGCAATGGGAAAACCCAACCCAGAAAGAGAGTAAAAAAGCCATGGGATTCTTTCCCAAAACCCAGATATAATAATCGGAGCTTGATGAAATGTGCCGGGTGAGTGCGTTTTCCGTGCGGCTGTTTCTAGGGGAGTAATTTTTTTCGTGTTGCTTTTAATTAGCCAGGCTTAAATTAGCAGCATCTACTGTTGATATTCCTCCTTGAACAGCTAGAACACTTTCAATCAGGAGGCTTATTAATATGCAAAAAAGTGATTTGTTTTGATTTCAGTCTGGAAAGGTTTTTTCCCCCCACAAGTTTTCATTTCAGTATCTTCTATTCTAAATGAAGGTGAAATTGCTGTGTTGTGGCCACGTAAGAGAGCTTGGGTTATCTGGGGAAAAGGGAGAGTTTCAGAAACTCCCATCTGGGTTGGTATTTGTTCTGCTGTATTTTTTACTACGCTGAAACAACACCCTGCCGTGGGATAGCAGGAGACTCACCCAGGCTGCTGTGCTCTCTCACAGGCTAATTAAAATGAACACCATATAACTTTTTTTGCTTCCCAAAGGCACTGGGACTCTTCTCAGCTATCTCCTCCCCTCTCAACCTACAGTTTTGGACAGGAGGAAGGTCTTTTTACCCCATAATTTCTGAATCACTTCACCAGTATGTTTGCAGCACTATTTTCATACTGCAGGTGGCTGATGCTGACCTGTGCATAGAACAACAACCCCAGCAAACCTCACACATGGTGGAGGGTTTCACTGGCTCTTGCTAAGAATGTCAGGTCCAAGGTCCGTTTCGTTGCTATAAAACTTTTGGGCTGATGTGGCAGCAAACTTAAATTTGTTTACTCCTCTAATCTGGAAGTCTTCAGAGAGGTGCTGGCATCAAGATTGAAACCAAGCCAAAATGGTGAAGCAGGTGGCTGAGAGGCAGTTTTGGACTGTGGAGCACCAGAGGTCTCCTCCCCACCTTGCAGTGGGGTGCTGGGACTTGTCAGCCTCTCTGTAGGCACTGTCCCTGTCTGTAGCACACCATTTAAATGCCATGGGGTCTTTAAATCCATTTCTGTGAGACACCCAGAAGGGGATGGTCAGGGCTTTTTATTATTACTCGTGCAAGTGTTTGTAAAACCCTGCTGTGGGTCATAACCCTGCTGTGTTGTGTGCGATGCGTATACTGAGAAAGCTGGGTAAATTCTGAAAGGAAATCTGAAAGGGGACAAATTTCTTGGCCTTTTAAGCCCCCTTGGCACAGCAGGAGCAGCAGGAGGAGAGAGCTATGCCTGCCCACGCTGCTTCCTTCTGGAGGAGGCATGGGACACCCACATCCTTGCCACTACACCGCTGGGGAAGGCCAGTGTCGGCAAAAGTTTTGCTCTCCTCCACTTAATGCTTATTTTTGGCAGAAAAATGTAATTTAGAAATTGCTTGGATTTTTATTTCTGCCTGATAAAATCCAAAAGTTTGTCACTGTTATTCTGGGCTATATTCAATAACAGTGTCTGACTTTTTCTATTAAACTTTTTTTCTATTATTTCCAAATATGGATTTTTTTTCTTCTATGAACATATGGGGAAAAGTAAAGTTTTTTTCTTGACCAAATTTCACTACGAGAGTTGTGGACACCAGTCATGTGCTTAAATTCAAAGAGACTTGATTCTTCAGATGTAGGTTAAACTGATTTGTCTTGGGTTTAAACCAAGCAGATTGTGAAAAGCAGTGATTTACACAGGGCAAATCTAGTCCGGCACTATTTGTGTTAAGCTGGTTGTGTAACTACAAGTGTTGAGTAACAAAATGTTACCTGATGTTCATACCACCTCCCCAGCCAGGTACACCTCCCAGGTGGAGGTGTGGGGATAGTAACTCAAGATGAGAAAAGAGGTTACCTCATAACAGTGAGAAGAGGGCCCTAGCACAGAGTAAAGTCCCCATGCTTGCCAAGCAAGAGGCAATGCCTTGAGCTGGGGACCAGCCTGCAAGGCTCATAGCAAGGCAGAGAAACAGCCACTGAAATGAGGTTTTGAGTAACCTGGAGACAGGACTGATGGGGCAGACTGATGGACTGAGAGACAGATGGACAGTTTGTGGGGCCAGTGAGTAGGAAGTGTGCCGGGATGCTACAGCCCTGGCTCCTGTCTGTGCCCACAGACCACTTGCTATTCAAAAGGCCTGTGAAGAAAAGGAATTGGATTTCCCAAATATTCCCTTCAAAAGCAAGAGTCTTGTGATTGAGGGGCATAACAGCAATGCCTCTGAGTGACATTTGCTTTGGTGGGTTGGAAGGACACACTTTTGATGTGTGTTTTCAGTGTGCCTTTATTCAACTGGAATTCCTCCTTACTCCAGGGAATTGGAGCCCTGTGTGTCTCTGGAAATTAAAACAAAAACTGGCTTCAGTGGTATTTCCTGAAATACGTTTTCATCTCATTGAGTCTGTCCTAACAGCAGCCCCAAAGCATCCAAGATTTCATTTTCATCTAGTAGTGATCAAAAGCAACATCAGCAAGGAATAAATAGACAAAGCCATGCTCCGGGGATATTAATTCACATGACAAGGCAGTGCAGTTTGCTTTATTAAAAAAGAAAACTCATGTGAGGGTTTTCTTGGTCACTGAGTATTTCAGTTACTATAAACATCTGTATTTTGCAATCTCATATTTTCCTGGGTCTTTGAGGGAATAAGCTCCTGTGAATGAAGCCACAGCCCTGGTGAAGGTGCCTGAATTTGTGATGTGCCTGGAACACAGGCAGCCAAGGACAGATGCACCATGATGGAGGCATTGGTGTCAATGGTATTTGGCCATTGGGAAATCTGCTTTTTCATCCTGGCAGGGAGAGGGAGACCTCTTTGTGAATGTCTCCCTTTCCCCCAGCACAAATATAACTGTTTATAAAGATAAAAATCCAACCCAAACCAGGTGGGCTGACTTTCACATGGGTTAAAACAAGCCAATTCCACCCAAAGCTGCCCAGGACCGAGCCACCTGTGCAGTCCAGAGTGTGTAAATCTCACTGTGGCTGCCCTGGCCCTGGGGCACGCATGACCTTCCACTTCAGGCAACTGCCTGCACATTCACCACTGCAGAGGGGGGATGGATTCTGGGTTACTATTCCCTGACAGCAGACACTTCTCCCCCATGACAGGATGAGTGATGCTGTTCCCTCTGCATGTGCTGTGGGAGCAGTCACTAGCTCCATTTCCCTTACCTTGTCATTAAGCAGCAAAGACATTGCCATTTTGAATTCAAGGCTTGAAGACAGCATGATTTTAATTTGAGTGATAAAACTAGAAGGGCTTTTACAGCAACCCAGCTGCCAGAATGCAATTCAATACTTTTGGGTTTAAGCTAGGGAAAAGTGGGAAGAGATCAAAAACCATTCCTGGAGGAAAAGAACTGCTGCTTTTCACCAGAGAGTTATCACACGCTGCAGCTGACATGGGAGATGCTGCCATTGTACAATGGGTCTCTCTGGAGGTCCCCACAGTTGAACAACAACAGAAGTTTATTTGGAACAATAAAATAGTGAACTATATGTGTTGAAATCTGGTGAAGGGAGAGGTTATGGAGAGGAATACTTTCCCTGACAACACGCTGTGGATGTGCAGTGTTTTTGAGGACATGTGGAGATTTTTATTCTCTAAGAGTCTTCTCTGCAACATATCTCCAGAGCTGGGGTATGTGCTGGCCCATGTGGCTGTTACTATGGAAAACACTATTTTAACATAGTAAAAAACAGTTATGTAAACCCTCTAAAAGAAGCAAAAGCCTTTTGCCATTGGGCAAGGAATAGGACTCTAGGGTGTATGGGGAGACCAGCTTCTTTTCCAGAAGACTGTCCTGCTCTTTATCAGCTGAGGAAGGTTGGCACCTCCTCCTGTTTCAGCCACCAGGGAGGCTTTGGGGAGGGTAGCAGCGTGGTGGCTGCTCATCACTACCCCCCTTCCTGCAGATATGCCTCAGCAGGGTGAGGAAAAACCAGCACAAAGTGCTGCATCTTCCACCAGATCTGGTGTCTGCAGTAGTGAAATTCAGCCAGAGCTTTGGAAATTAATGCAGTTTGCAGAATTGGAAGCTACTTCAGTCTATGGTGGCTATTCACATGGAGAAGCTGCTGGCTTTCCTGGAGAGCCCCGGGACACATGTGCTACCACAGCTACACATCCCAAATGGCAAGGAGACCAGGGAAGAAAGAGTTCAAGGCATGAGACTCCTATTCAATGGAAGGAGTTAAGGTTTAGTCATCTTAATAACCACTTCACTAAAGGCATATGGAGGGCAATGTTGAGATTTTGACATATGCCAGAGTTCTCTAAAACTGGACTTTTCTTCCCAAACGGCCAAAATTTTTAGCTTAATCATGGAGATGCCATGCACTCAAAATATTAATATAGACTTCAGGTCTCTTCCCAGTTCTACTTTTTTTGTGCTGTCCCAGACCAGGAATGAACCAGCCCATCCCAAGCTCCTGCCTCAGACTCTGGGGACAGAACAGCAGCAGGGACAAAGCTGCAGTGACACAGATGTGAACAACTGGTCTCAGCCTCCGTCCCAACACAGACCGTGTCCCCAAGAGTAGAGGGGTTTTCCTGGCATGAAGTGGGTCTCAGAGTGCAGCTGGCTGGATTGCTTTGCACATCTTTTTAAAAATGGTCTCTGTGGCAGCAAGAGATGTGTGCATTAAGCTTGCATGCGTGGGCAGCGCTTTCCTGCTAATGCATGGCTGGAGAACTAGGTCTAATGAAATGCAATGTAAAAACTCATTTATTGAGGCATAGGTAGTTAGTCTTGTTATAGAAGAGAGGCATCTGTTTATCAAAGAAGCATCATAATTTTTGGAATTTCCCATATACATAAAGACAAGTAGTATGACACAGCAAAGTCTGTTGCTTTGGCTTTTAAGCAGGGAGAATCTCCCTAGAGGATGGGTTATAAAACTTCTCTGAGTAGTTCATGTGATCTTCAGAGACTGCTTGCTCCCTTCTGTTGTTTACATTAACCTTTGAGTGAAAGTTATTTAGCCCTACTTTGTGATTTTTATGCTCTTTGTGGTGCCACTTCACTGCACAACAGGGATGTTTCACCCCCTTTTATGTGCACATTTGAGGCCTGACAATATACTGGGAGGACTCTTGATTTTTCTAAAAATACCTATTTAATATATATAACATACCTATCTAACATACCGTGTTTAAAACGGTACCTGTGAACAAGCCTCTTTTCTTCTTCCTTAGTGCTCACTGTGTTAGGATGCTTGAAGACTGTTTCTTTATTTTGTCCCTCCTGTTGTGAAGCTTTTATAGCACTGAAAAAACCTGACTCAGGTTTGTGGGTACCAAAATTCAGCCCCACCTACTGTTTGCTTTGCAATGCTGCCTGAAATATAATTTTAATTTCACATTAGTTGTTTGCAGAAGAGAAAGCCCAATTAAGGAGAAGGAGAGGAAATCTTTTAATGGCACTTTTCGTGAGGAACACCACAGTAACAAAGCAGGGTGCATGAGAACACAGAAAGTGAGAGATGCTGAGCCCTACTGTGCCTGTCAGCTTGGCTTTTGCATGCAGGGGAAAAGAGAACAAATTTACAAGGATGCTGCTCTCTGAAGTGGTACATGAGCTGCTGGCGAGACTGGGAAGGAAACAAAAAAACCTATTCAAAACAACTGAAAAACATCATGGATGCACTGAGAAAATAAACCTATCGGGTTTATATTTTAAAGGGTTCAAGGGTGAAATTAAATATTATTTGCTTAAATATAAAGCCCACTTTTGGAGTAACAACCTCATAAAAGAAAATCTCACAAGAGACTACAGCCCAACATTTCAGCTTTGGTAGACTTCGCTCTTTTTTTCCCCAATTGCTGAGCACAGTGTTTTATTAAGGTTATAAAAACCCTATCAGCAACTCTAATAGGGTATTTTTCAGGGGTAAACTTCCATTTTTTACAATACTAAGCAAGTAGGAGAAAGGATCTGGAAGGCACCAGAAAACTCTCCAGGTGTACTTACAGACTGCAAGTGTCTTGTTTTGGGGACTGTCCAGAAACCTGATGAGCACGTATTTTTTCATCTCAGCAGCCAGAACTAGAGTTGACATGAAGACCAACTGTAGGCACTTATTTAAGAATAACACTCACACAAATTTAAAACCTATATTGAACTATTTATTTTGCGCATTCACTTTTTGCTGCAGCATGTGCCACCTGCTGAAGGGAGCAAACAGAAATTGCTTCCATCACCTAAAGCTGGCAGTTGGCTATTCAACCTGCAATCCACCTCATAAGATGACACGATTAGGCTTCTTAATGACAAGAAGGAGTGCTTGCTTTTCAGTATAAGTGCTACATTATGGCATGCATTAATTTCCTAGGAAATCACTTTAGAAGAACATAAAGTGCGATGTATTTAAGTTATAGTACAATAAATGCCCCAAAGATACCTCTGAAACGTGGCGCTCCCATGAAATTCTTTAACAAAAGGAGCTGAAAATGGCCTGTCTCCATATATCATACTTTGGAGCATTATGGAGATAGTCTATCAGGTCACCAGGCAGCAGATATTAAGCTATTTCAAATGTTATGTGTATTTACTGACAGAAACTGAATAGGTCAAACAAGTTTCTGGCTCACAGTAAAAGATGAAATGGTGTTTAGTTCCGAATATGAATGTGTATCAGCATGTGTGTGTGTGTGTGTGTGTGTGTGTGTGTGTGTGTGTGTGTGTGTGCATGCCAGGGTTATTGAGGCTGTTTTCTTGATGCCTCCTGTTTCTAAAAAATCGTGTGTATTAGCCCATGAAAAAAACTCTGAAGTTAAAAGTTTCAAGCTTTAAAACAAGTTTATAACAATGAGATTACCACACAGACCACACCGCTTGTGTTAGCAGAGAACAAGTTTAATAAAACAGACTTCTTGCATGTTGAACTCACAAATTCATATTCCTCCTTGCTATAGTGCCTGAACTAGAAACATGGCCTTGCTTTTCCTCTCACCAATGGCAAAAAGCCAATGCTAGCCTGCCATCGACAGGCTGCCCCCTCCCCTCACATACGAGCAAGCCTCCCATACGCCTCTTACATTGTTCATGGTATTGGTTGCAGACTTTTTGCTACGAGAGGAATTCAGGGTTTCTGTAGGAAAACACACCTGCACAGAAAGATTAGGATGGGTCCAGTGTAACCACCATTGTCTCCTTTCCTTTGCATTTCCAGGCTGTCCCATACTATTTCTGGTCTTGTGCATATCCTGACTCTTGTCTATCTCCCTGCCAACAATCATACATCCAGGAAGGGATTTAAATAATTTTTACTGCCATTTTCAATCAGGTGAGTTAAGACAACAAAGGAAACTTTCCAAAACACCTTCATTGGTTCTATGTTACCTGAATTGTTTGCTCTCTGCATTTCTCCCCTCTTTGCTTTAGATGTATCGTGGTTTATATAATACAAGAGAACAGCCAGCCACACCTGAGAGCATATAGCCATCTTGAGGGGTGGGAGGAAGGGAAAACCCACCAAGAAAACCCCATTTTGAGTCCAAGAACAGATGGCTGCTTTCTGAGATCAAAACTGAACAACATTTCAGTTTGACTTAAGGGATTGTATACAGCCATTAGCTTTGTGCCAACCTCCGTGTACATGACTCAGTTTTGGGTGGAAAGCACTGTTCTGTAACTTGCTCCCTTCAAACTAACATCACACTGGTCTTGTGGTACAAAGGAGGAAGCAGAGAAGAGCCTGTATCTCAGATCTGAAATGCATGGCACATGTTACAGGGCCACGCAGTTTGAATGTGCTTCACTGTCCCTCTATATGTAGTAATTCAGGGGGCACTGTTTGGGTAATGTTCTATATTAAGGACAGCAGTTGTTGGTACCACTTCTGGATGATCCTATCATTTATTTTTTCACTCATCACAACACACTTAGGGCTGTTTTACTATCAATACCAAGGAGACCAACTTCTTTCCTGGTATGTACAGCATACATTTTACAGAGAACATGCATTCAAGTGTCAAGACAGGGAAGGGATCAGAACAAGTCACAGGCATGGACCACAGACACAACTGTTAGGGAGAACCACACAGGGAGCATGCAGAGGCTTTTTTTCTGACTGTGTCACAGCTTAGTAGAAGCTACCCATTCCTTAACATTCAGATGGCATATGAACGGGCAGTGAACACGCTGCTGACAGTGCTGCCCTGTGCCTGCTGAAGCACTGCTCTGCACTGCACAGTGAGGCAGGGTCTCGGGGCCAGACCCACAGAGATATTTAGGGGCCTAACTTCTATTTCAGACTTCAGTGGGAGGCTGGTGCCTAAATAGGAGTTGAGCACCTGATTACCTTTGCAGGTCTGGGCTTGGGTGGAGGCAGCCAGGAGGTGCTCCACATCCCTGCCTGCCCGCAGGAACTGCAGCTCCTCTCCATCCGACGGTCGAACCGTGGTGCGGTACAACCCTGGTGTTGTGAAGTAGCCGTTCTCTGACTGGTGACGGCCTGATTCACAACACCAGCTGCTGCACGGCACCTGAGGGGGCCCCCCGGCCAGCCTTCCTGCTGCTGGGCTCCTCTGAGCTCTGTCCTTCTCCTCCATGGTCCATCTCCCACACCACCATGTGCTGGAAAGCAAAGTGACAGGGTTAGGTCCATCAATCCCACAAGTTGCATACCCCTGCCTGTTTAAAATACAAACATGTGAAGGGTATATGTCTCCAAGGAAAAAAAAACTGGCAAACTTGCTCAGCACTCAAGCTCTCAGGCCTCGCAGAGGTGTCTGCTGCAGCGTGATGCCGGAAATGTGTACAGCTGCACTCCTGCAACTCATTCCCTGTGCTCATCTCCTGAGGGCTGGAGGCTGGCAGGCGGGGGAAGCAACCTAGAAACTCAGCCAAGCCCTCAGAGACATGGGAGAAACAGGCTGCTTTTTCACAGATCCAGGATGTTGTCAAAAGGAGAGCAGTGCCTCAGGGACTGCCTGGCTTCCCAAGTGCACCGTGGCCAAGAACCCTCAATGTCTGCACCTTGTTTTGCTGCTCTGAGGTGGCTGAGACAGCAGCACATGTGTGGTCCATCCCCAGAGGCTGCCCAGCACTTTGGCATTTGGGAATGTGCCCCCAGCCCCACAAAGTCCTGCTGCAATCTGTGAATGAACCAGTCTGCCGGCCCTTCATTCCCCTCCAAGGCACCCATCCCTCAGGAGCTCTCAGAACCTGAGGGACACAATCTGCTGATGACCAGGAAAACCGATCCTTTTTTAAAATCACAGAGGGAGTAATGGATTGTGGGACTCAAGGGAAAAAGAGATCTCCCTTGCCTGTGCAGGACTGGCGCTGGTGAGCATGCCAACCACCACAGCCTGCACACAGCGTGTCTCTCAGGCAGCACCAGAGCTCAGGGTTACAATGCTGCAGCAGTACAGCAACTCCCTCGGGGAGGGCATGGGTCCAGGCGGTCCTGAAGCTTTTCAAGAAGACAAAAAAGGTGGAAACAGACATGTGCTTCTTCCTGATTCGCCCTAAAAGGCTGCACCGGTGGTACAATGACTCGCTTATCATGGTTGGATCATTCTTAAGGGGTTACCAACAACTCCTTGTTGGGCTAATTCATCTAGGCACATGTGAAAAATAAGCATATAATAAACTCGATCTTGTATATTACCTTCCTCAGCAACCAAAATTCAAAAGATGGCAGAGTCCCTGTGAATCAGTTCAGGACTATCCCTGGAATGAGGACTCATTGCAGGAGTCCTTAAGCAAATTGGATAGAAAGAAAGTGGTATGCAGTCTAGCACACCTCCAGGGAGAAAGTGCTGGTTTTTAATAGTTCTCCTGAAATAGGTTGGATTTGAAGGCAAAATTTATAGCCCTACTGACAAAGGAAGTCCCCCCCATCCATGCCCACTGCCCAATTTAATCCAAGCGAAACTTCACATCTTGTCTTTCCCCTGCAGAGAAGGGAGACGTGGTCATGTGCAGTCCTTGGGCAGAAAAGTGAGTAGCATATGCACAGGGACAGGTTATGCAATTTAGTTCCTGTAGGAAATGGAACTAGATTTCTTGACACCTGTGCATGTGTGCACACTCAGAATGTCTCAGTCATGTTGCGCTAACAGAGATTTCATTTAAAGAGCATTTTCTGGAATTTTAACATGCTGAAGAAAAAAAGTATTTATATTTTATGTGTAACTGCTATTCAGCCTTCACCTTTGAAAGAAAGAACCTGAAAGCTGAGCTTGTGTTGTGGCTGGTGCTGATCAATGGTGACACGCTAATGCCAGATGAAGGTGAATTGTCTCCCCTGAGCAGATCTTTCACCGCATGCGGTGGCACCAAGCACACTTGATGAAGCACATTGTGCCACACACAGAGTAATGCCAAATACTTTTGGTACATTCTCCATTCCCCGGGAACACTAAAGTCTGCCACTAGTACTGTGGGTGGGAAAAGAGAAACAAATTATATGAGCCTTTTTCAAGGTTGTTGAAAAACCTTCTGAATCCTTTCACGCAATCTGTGCTGAAGTACATCAGACTACTTTAAAAGACCAGGCTACTGTATATGCATTGCTTGTTGCCTGGAAGAAGCAAATTTAAAAGTCTTTTCAAGGAAAAAACAGTATTATACTTTGTAAAAGTGACATGAACCCTTAATTTACTTTCTCTCCCTTTAACACACCAGAGATGGAGGCTGATTTTCTGCCTCTTTACCTGCTCAGTCAAATACTTCAATGTAGTCTTAGTGTACGTCTGAGCTTTTTAAATTTTAATATTCTCCCATTTTTACTTAATATGATTGTATTTGGTCATCTACTGGCAGTAGTTTTCATGTTCTTTGAAGACTACATAGTTTGAAATTTTTTTTATGATTTCAGCTAGGTTGCACACAGGTAACTGTAGACTCTCCTAAAGAGCTGAGTAACAAGCAGTGAGGGAATGGCATGGTCTAGAAGCCCTGAGGAAAACCACCAAAACAAAATATTTACTTTAGGATAACACTAGTGCATTAGGAAAAGAAAGTCATCTCCTATAAATAGGAAAATAAACATCTCAGTTTTGGGGGGAAAAAATCCACCAACACACACCCAGTAACACAGATAATCCTGCCCAGGAATTAGCATTTTTGTACATACATATATATATATATATAATATATATATTTAGAAACGGAAGAGTAACAAGAAGCCATGCCAACAAGCTGGTTTTTGTATACTGAGTTCCAGGCAGTGAGCAGGACTCGGGTGTGGGGTCAGCACTAGACTTGGGACATCAACTGCAACCCCACCCTGCAAGGTTATTACCGCCCTTAATATCCCATGCAAATAGATTTTCTTGCTTTGGTCACAGCAGTCTATTAATTCAGCCCTCTTGTCTGGTACATCTTTATCCTCTGCAGGTTAATCCTGCCAAATTCCCTTGCTGTAGTACATGTCACACAGCATATAATATCCAACAATGCAATTTTGCTAATCCTGTTTTATCAGCTTTGTTGCCCTGTCTGGTCAATCCAATAGCGAAAAACTGCACATAAGGTTTTTGCCAAGATCTCCCTCTCTTCTGCCCCTCTCCCCCCACTTTTGTATGGTTTCAATTAAATAGTTTGAGAGCAGAACACAGCATTTGGATATCTGCCAATGTCCTTCAGAAGCAGAATGTCAAGGCACTTAATTATATAGGTCTCCCAATTCTTTCAGGCGCCCCACCTACCCAGTCAGCTGAATTTACTAAATGCAAGTGTAAAAAATCAGCTCAAATCCCTTTTTAAAACACTCCCCATACATTAAGGACTTGAAGATGGCTGAATAGCGACATATTTATCGCCCATTATCTTACTAAAAGATTAAACAAATGAGTAAAGACTGTCTCATTAACAGTTCTTTGTTGTCTTGTTTACTGTTTAGTGGACTCATTAACATTAATTATTAGAAGAGGAACATCAATTATTGCAATAACCTTTGTGAAGCCAAGCAAACTGACTGCTAAACAGCAAACGAATCCACGTTTACCAGGCAGGATTTGCATGGACAGAAAGAAGAAAAAGAAAAGACCCCACAAAATCCTCAACATCACTCTGAAGCACGAGAGATCCAGTGTCGCTTGTTAAGCCTGGCATCAGCAGCACGTCCTGCCCGAGACCTCTAGACAGAGAATAAAAGGGTGAGTAAATTCTGAGCTTAACTCCACAAGACTTGCTTACCCAGCTCTAAGTGGCGAGATGTGAACAAAGGGATTCCTACTTCCTCTGGTGCTGCTCGCCAGGCTGTATTTATTACACTAATTATTTTAACGCAGGGAACAGCCCTTTCTCTCCCCCGTCATCAGTGCAGTGCATATGCTTGTATAAATATAACGCAGGCTGCAGCATCGATTTCAGGATTCTCCGTCAACACGCTGCCGGAGCTGACTGCTTCGCTGCCTCAGGTGAAGGGCATTCTTACACTTACAAGATGTTATGGCTCGGGCTTTCCTGTCCTCCTCCTCCTCCTCCCTTTCCCTCTCCCTCCGATTTCTTTCGAGAAAACCAATCCCAGGTGGAGATCTCCTCTGCCTGAGCAGAGATTCGGTGTTGTAGCGGTATTTTAAACACAGCATATATTTCAGAAGCTCTGTCAGGAGTTAAATACCAGCAGTAGCACATCCATTATTTAAAATACTGCGAGGAAGAAAGCTGAGTCACTAAGCTGGATCTGTCACCTCTGACACTGTTTCTCAGCCTAAATACAAGTGCTAGTCTGTGCCCAAGAACGAAACGAACCTTTCCAGAAGGACCCTGAGCCAAATCCAGGGACTGTAAGATTATATTTATATACAAATAGAAACAAGGGCAGCTAAGTGATGCAGTTTCTGCAGATGCTTCTGCAGTTACACGCAGTGAAGGAATACACAGATAACTCCTTACACCAGCTAGATTTTAAAGAACAAACCCTTGTGATTTCTGAACAGCTGCCCTGTGACAGCCACCCTGTGCTCAGCATCACGGGGTCACCCCCTGGCTCCACCAGCGTGGCTCACCAACACCTTCCCCTCGCTGCCCCTTGTAGCACGTGGGCTGTGCCTGGATGTCCCCGGTAATTAAAATGTGAAACAATTAAGCTGTGTGTTAAATGAGCGACTCCGGCCCTGCAGCCTCCTAGCCAGAGAGGGAGGTCCGCAGGGACAGCGTGGCCTGTTACCTCGGCATGAATTTGTGCTGACAGGACAGTCCATCCGTCTTCACATCTTTGGACAGCTGTGCTTACCTAGCAGAATGTAAACATCTCTGAACTTTGCTTACTGGATAAAAGGAAGCATTAGTTTCCTATTGCATTTCCTCCTACAAGATCAATCATACACACGGGCCAGACACAGCATCCCTGTGTTTGTAATTAATCTCGCAAAGGAAGAACATCTCCTCTCAATCGATTGCTATATTTGTATGCAGCCTTCTTGCAAGGGAGGGAGTAGAAGAAAATAAAAGCCAGTAGCAGAATAATAATCAGCTGATTTCTTAATAAATGCTGGTACGTGCTATATATACACAGCAAGATGCTTTTTTAGGTGAGATGATTCTCTGCTGGAGAAATCACTGTGTAATCAATGTTGATCATTAACATTGGCGACTGCAGGATTGCTTTTAGGTGTCTTGATAGCGGGACTCTTTTATCACGACAAAATGATGTTTTCACCAAAACAATACATGTGTACTTCAAAATAATCTTCCAGATGCTTTACTGTCCCTTGCTAAGTGTTATCGATTGCAGACAACCAAACTGAACGCCACACGGTCTGCACACTGCCAGGTTTGCCCGTAGGAGGCTCCTTCCCACCAACACATCTGGTCACAAAGGACGTCTCCTTCACGCTTGCCTTACTGCGTATGGGAATGTTGAAAATCCAGACTAAGGAAATATTTATTAAAAAAAACAACAAAACACCCACACCACAACCCGCTAGATCCTCTGCTTCATGAAGATTAATTTCTTATCCTCTCAGACAAAGAAGTGTGTGCAAAGTTACTGCCCTTCTGAGGCTGGCCAAGGCTCAAATTAGCGGGCAGGGGGAATCAACCACAGAGTGCTTAAAAAAACAAGAAAGGGGAAAGCAAGTGTTGCTCAGCAGTTCCAAGCACCCAGACCTGCCTCTCGCTACTGTTTTGGATCTGACTGTTCCATTCCACAAAGTGCACTGAGCTCACTGACATTTACATTGGGACAGCATATTCTTTATAATGAGAAAATAAATAGTCTTGGAGACATGTTCAGATGAAATGTACACTTCTGATAGGCACCATACTCGTCTAGGGTGTCACTGCCCGTTTTGATTTAAAGGAACACTATGAAGATTTGCTCGCTGAATGCCATATTGTGACAAGTCAGAATCTTTCCCTCATTAGGCAAAACAGCAGCAGGACAGGCTGCTACCATTCATAACAGAGCTCGTTCCATGGTACTTCACACAACCTGCTTCACAGGCTTTGAGATTAGAGTCTAATGCTTATGTAATCAAATATTCAGAAATATTGAGCTGTATATGTCTGAGGGGAAAAAAAACATCGATATTTTAGGAAACTGATTTACAACAACAGACAACAGTGCCAGTATAATAGCACTTTTCAAACAAAATGCAGGTGTGGTGTAGCTAGCTGACTGCCAGCAATACAGCCTCATCTGCAGGGCCTGAGCAGACCTGGAAACATCCTTCTGCCCAGGAGCATCAAGTTGAATCAAATAACAAGGTCTTCTGGTGGTCTTTGCTAAATGCTCTGCTGCAGTACTGCCTCTTTGGAGACAGAGGCTGATTATTTTTATTTTGTACTGCTCCTTTTTAATTTAAACATCTTTTATTTCTAGAAAAACGCAGGTTTTGCCACAAAGGAAAAAGGATCTCAAATATCCACAAAATACCCAAGTGTACCACTTTCTTTCAGGGGACTCAAATAATGCAGTCTTCACTTAGATACATGTATATTATTTCCATAAAGAATTAGATGCCAACATAGCCATTTTAGAAACTCTTTATCAGAAAATACATCTATGTGATAACAAGCTGGCTTTCATCTGGGAAATCTATGGCCCATTACCAAATTGCCTGTTCACTCTCTATAGGAGTTACCAGCAAAACGAACTTACAGATCATTGGTTTGAATCCTTCCACCCCTATTCACCCACTCCCTGTGTGACAGGGGCACAGCCCCTGGACCGGTGGTGCTGGCACCTAACCCAAAGTGATGGAAGATGTTTGAGTGACTGGTGACTTGGCTCATTCTGCGTGGCTGCAGCAAAGGGCATCTTGCCTCACCACCAGCATGGGGATTTCCACAGCCATGCGATGAGCAGAGGCTCAGACACCTGTGTCACTCTTAGGATGCCTCCTCTCTGCCCTTCCTTTAGCATGAAAGTCCTGAATGAAAAGTGTAAAGGTGCTGTTTGGAAACACTGATCATTAAAATTAAGGCACTGTTCAAGCATTTAGTGTTTGATAAGGTGCAAAGAAGATATAGTTTGGACACAACCCACTGGCAGTATAAAATACAAACATGGTACACATTCGACTAAAGGACAAATGGTAAGCCCAGGGCTGGATACTGAGCATTAACCTATGTTTTCTCTCTGTGCCTGTTTAACAGGGGACTTCAGACACTTGGCTGACTTGGAAGTTTTGATGCCTCGCCAGTTGCCTTGAGGCTGCGAATCTTAGAAGATGAGATCTTCCTGTGGCGTTTGACTTTTCTGCCTGAAGCCCAGAGAGCTCAGGAGCAGACAGAACACAGGTGAAAGCAACCCATTACAAATGAAAAGTCACTGCACGTTCTAAGTAAAACTGACGTAGAGTGCAAAAGGAAGGGGATTTTCCTATCCTATTTCCTCCATATCCATGTGACCATCATTGTCCTTTGCCCCTATGTGTACTGCTATCAAGTCTGGAAGACCAGTAAATGCAAACCCTTCTTCAGGCTGCAATTACTTTCTCAGGCTTGATGGCTGAGGAGAGGATCCTTCTCCTCATCTCTCTTCCTTACTGAAATTGAAGAGAGCTATTAATGCTAGTTCCTTCCTCCTGCGCTCAGCCAAATGTCACAGGTACCTTCAGCTCTTGTCCACTGTACCTGTAATGGCCTAGTCATAGTCTGGGGATAGGAAGAGCTCACACAGTACGACAGCCAGGTTAACTAAAAGTCTAATAAAGCCACTGGAATTTGAGATTTCCATCAGTGTTGTGGCATGGTGCCTCTCCTAAGGGAACACTGCTATAGTCTTCACTGAAAGGGAAGGATATTCAGCATTTTGTACAGGATCTCAGAGTTCAGCAAGGATGTTGTTGGTCAGGGTGGAGATGCCCCAGCAGAGTTCAGTGGGCAATGTTTGCACAATGTAATATTTCTCCAACATATATGCATCAAAAGACATAAATGAGAAAGTCATCTCTATGAACTTACACAAATATAGTCTTTTTAGCAAAGGGGGTTAGACATGGTTGAGCCTTACATGGATAAAAGGATTGATGTGTGTACAGGATGTGCTTTTCAATAAATTACATTGAAATCAGAAATATCAGAAAAGTTGACCAGGGGTCTGGTAGTTCTCCTCCTTAGGAAAAAAACTACTCCAAACTCCTTCAAATTCTATCTGCTGTTTGTTATGCTTCTTTCACAACTCGCTACCCTTCTGTTGCCAGACCTACAGAGGTTGAAGACACACATTTCTCAAAGCCAGCAGGAAAACAATAACAATTAACAGAATTATTCAGTTCTGTTGAAGCCAGATAAAACACATGATCTGCATAAGAATTCAAAATTATATCCCTAATGAAATGTAGTTTCTGGTCCCAGCTATTTTTTCTTTAAAAATCCCCAAAACAAACAACCAACCAAAACCAACCAACCTCCCCCCCCACAAACAAACCAAAACAAAAAACTCACAAAAAACAAACCAACCCAAAGCAGCTCTTAAGGGTAAGTGTGCATGAGCTTCCCTTTCCTTTGCTGACATTACTACAACCTATGTTAGTGCAAGCCACCTGCACAAAGCCATCCCCTTTTGTTACCAACCCTGTGAAAAAACATGAATCGAAGTGGAAATACTTCAGAGATTCCCTATTAAAGCTGCAAACTTGACAGAGAATCACATATGGTCAGTTGTACCACAAACGCAAAGTCACAGTCCTAAATCCAGCTGGTCTCCTTTATCACAACAGGATGTGCCTGTCTAGCAGTAGTCACTGAAAGAATGAAGTAATCTAGGATCTGGAAGATAACACATTGGAAGGAAGGCACATTTGAAGATTTCAGCTTAATTAATAGCAATGGATTTTATTATCCTTTGCCTCCAGTTTTGCTCTTAGTTCTTTTCAGATGTGCTCTCTATTAATGAACAAAATGTAGTCAGGAAAACTAAGCATAAGAGAGTTTAATTAAGCATTTTTTTTTTGGGGGTGGGGAGGGGGGAATCCAAACAAATCAAACCAACAAACCCACAACAAAAAAAGCAAGAGCACCATGTATTTAGGATTCTTACTATATAATATTCATGTCTCTGTGGGGGTATCTGTCATTATGGCACTAATTTGTTTAACACAAACAAGCGTAAGTAGCTGAAGACGAGAACCTGTACCTAAAGACATGGCTGACAAAACATACTCACATGTGCAAACAGGATGCTTGGGAATAAAGCTAAGCTCAGGTTATTTGCACAAATAAGGCTTTTTTTTTTCCCCTTCCCAGCAGAGCTGACAATAAAAGTACCCCTGTCATCATCACAGCCTCCTGCAATGTTAACATTAAATTTTTCTGTGTGTGCATGTGTGCAGGCAGCTTTTGCTAGCGTTTGTCTAAAAAATTATAATAGATGTCTTTCCTTGTGCACTGGCTTGTGTGATAGCAGTTTAAAAGACAAAACCAAGCCCTGTCTTTAATATGGTGTTATCAGAGGCATCTCCCTTGGGGAGGTGTTATGGCCATCTTGCAGACACCTAGATGAGATATGTGCTTCTTTGGAGAGATATTGCTACAAAGCGTTTGAGAGAAAGAATGGATGCTTAGCTAATAGATGCGCATAATTACTAATCTTCGATGCTCCTTAATGGGAGATTTTGACAGGCAGTTTTGAGAGGTATCATAAAGATGTGCAGTAGTGCTGCTGAGTTTGTGACTCATACCCCTGGAATCCTCCAAGCTTAATTTTTATTAGCCATAATTTTATTTTTTTTTTAAATTTTTCCACCTTTAGTGAGTATTTAGATATCCCAGCCCATCGCTGCCCTCCCCTCCTGAAGAAGCATGTTAGAACAGAAATGTGCATCCATATTTCCCTCACCTTCACACCCTGGGCACGAGCACTGCATCACAACTGAGCAGGGATGGTTCTAGTGGAGGGGAGCACTGTTCTTGTTGTGAGAGAGGTTAATGCAAAGTGGGCACTACAGAAATGAAGGGGAGTTGCCTGTGTGGAAAAAGCAATTCTACCTAAGGTGGAAACTTTAGGGTGAGATGGGGTGTTCACACAGCAATACACCTTGGAAGGCCAATCACCTTAACTCAAAAGTATGGGAGACCATGCTTGCTCTCAGTATTGGAGCTGCAAAACCATACGTACCACTTGGGCGTAATGGAAAAGACTTCAAACTCGGAGGTGAGCGACTGGCTGTGTCTTTCCTCTGCCTCCCTGCATGCCAGCACAGCTGAGGGCAAGATTTCTGATTCTCGCTATTCCTGTCCTGGAGAAGCAGGGTGGCCTGATTCACCGCTCAGCTGGTTCTGCTCCTCTGATTTCAGGGGATGGCCTAGATGTGCTGCAAGGAATTAACCCCTCGCCCTCCTTCCCGCACATGCCATTTTGTTGTGAAGTGTAGTATCGAAAGAAACCACTACAACAGCCTTGCTGTGAGTGAGAACGATCAGCACAATGCACAAAAAGCCCAAGCCCCGCTTGCAGACTGTTTTGGAGCATTTTAAAGCAGCATACATTTGGCTTTTGTCCCTGTCCTTCCTTTGAATTTCCACCGTACCTGGTTCTTGCTAAAATCCCTCATTTGCCTCATTGTCCATCCCAGCACCAAAGCACACCAATGCTTTGAACAAGCAATCCAGAAGCTCCCATGCTAACAGAGCAAAATGTGACTCTGAAAAAGCTTGTGAGATCACGCGTGTGACAGGCTAATGTGGGCTATTTCTGAAGGTGAAATGGAGGCGTTGAGATCCAAGGGCAGCAAGTGGCATGCCCCCAGCTGCAGCTCATGATGAAAAAGGCCACCAGGTGTCTGCGGCATTTCAGAAGCCCTGTCATACCTTGCAAACATATTTTGAAAGGTTTTATAAACAAATCCAAAGGGGGTTATTAAATTCATCGTTCTGTGTGCAGAAGGCATGAAAAAATTGTTGTGAATCGGGGAAGTAAATAGAAGTCTAACTGCAAATAATAAAATGACATAAATAACACAAGAATGATGACTAGATTGCTGTATTTTGAGTGGATTTGAGGCAGATGTGAAACAGGTGGTAATTATTTGCTACAGAGTAACTGCAATTTACTTGAATTAACTGCATAATACATTTTGGCCAGAAATCCTTTTATGTTTTCCGAACTTCTTTAGGGAAAAAAAATTAGTAGCATATCAAGTTGCATTTCACTGCAGCACTTCTGTTTTTTTAATCCTCAATAAAACACAAACATTCAAGCAGATCTCTGAGGTCATGCAAGCTGCCCGGGCAGCAAAGACCAGGAGCTCCAGGCAGAAAATGACCACCGGCTCCATGCAAGAGTTCCCTTCCTGCTGATTTCACCCCAAACACCAACAGGGAGGGCCACACCACATCTCCTGCTGCTGTGCTCAGAAATGTCACCCCGGGCAGCTCGGTGGACCATGTGATGGACTTGCAGGGTAAGCTCCTGTGGCTCTTGTCTCACAGCCACGGACGTACCTACTGCATCTCTCCTGGTTTCAGGCACGTAAACTAATTACAGTGATGTTCCAGTGGAAACTTCCTCTTGGATTTCGCATGCTATTCATTCAGCACACAATGATGAAAAATCTTAATTTCCTTCAGCTGATCCTGTCAGCTGCATTAATAAATTAAAACGCCAAAAATAAGAATAGCAGTGCCTGAAACTCCACCAGCGGAAAAAAAAAAAAGAAAAAGCATTAAGCAAAAAGTATTAAAACTACCGTGCAAGGCATGTACTTGCTATATTTAGCTTTTTACCCTACAGGATGATAATCCTAAAGTGGAAGGAAAAATGTGCTGAATCACTACATCTAAAAAAAAAAAAGTGTATTCTTCTTCAAGCAAAATGTACCAGCCATGTAACACTGAATCTGAGTGCTTTTCGCCCTACATTAAAATACTTACTGAACTGAAAGAGATTAAGGCAAACCTGAGACCTTCCCAAATGCATGCTTCAGAGGAGCGGGGAATTAAATCAGAATTCATGTACTCGGAAGTTGGTATTCAGATTGTTTTGTGAAAGGAGCGTTCTATGTGTTTTGATAGCCCAACGCACCATGACCGCTTCAGAATGCAGGCATTGCAGGAACATCAGATCCCGTACCGCCTCCCTTATTCAGGAGTAAGGGCAAGAGAGCCAACTTCGGCAATGCTGTTCACACCCCACAGGGTTTAGTCCTGCAAATTCTTCATCCAGTGGCGACGCTGATGAAATTGTGGGGGAAAAATCCAGATCCTCGCCATACTTTGCGAAAGTCTGGTATATGAAACTTGTCAAATTGCACGAGCAACGTGCCTAAATGGAGCAAGCCTCTAAAAATGCAAATGCTATGCTTTTGAAGATGTATTTTAAAATAGGAGTCACATTTTGTCAGCTAAATAATAATTTTACAGAAACTGAATGTATGAGGTTCCTACCTTGCTTGAATAAGCGGTGCTATGGTACCATATGGCAATTTCCACCAATGGTGGCAAGAATATCTTTTTATACAAATAATATCCTTTTTCCTCTCAACAAACTTTACAGATGAGTATAGAAAAAATACCACACTTAAATTAAGCAGACACTTATGACATTTCTCCTGACAATATAATGTGATTTATTGAGTTATACTGCAGTCTTCAGCTTTTTAACCAGATTAAGGCTGAAAGAGAAGGCAGCAACTAAAACATTTTTCCTTTTTTATTTATATTATATTTAGTTATGTTTTTTAGTTAAATAAACTTGTGGAAGAGTACAGAAGCTACAAGACCTAATGGCCCGGATACGTAATTAATCAGATTTGAAAAGCAAGGACCATTTATCTACATAAAACAAATAGAATCTATTCTATTAAGCTAACCCATTTAAATCACAAACCTGACTGCTGCTAGTGAGAATATTTTGCTTGGCAAAGGTCCTAAAGGTTCTAAAATTATGTATGCTATTTTTATTTCCTCCTTGGATTGGATTAGTTACTAAGCAACTGAAGTGTTCAGTTCTCTTGGTTAACAGACATACTGTATTTCATAAAATTGGTTACTGTATAGGACTGAAGTGCCCGTGAAGAAAAGACAGACTCCTGGTTTTTGGAGGCTATTTACTTGTGAATGGTTCTGTATGATCAGCTGTCCTGGCTTATGTTTTAAATGCATATAATTACTATCTGGGTTGCAAGTTTTTTCAAAGTTTTATCTCTAGGTTATAATTTTAAGAAAAGAGTAATCTCTAAGTCAGTGTCCTACTTGACAAAGGCATTTGATCACTTTTCATTTCCTGAAGATGCCGCTAAGGAATTGGAGGTATATCATCAGTGTAATGCTTGCTCTTTGGTGCATTAAACAGAAATAGGACAAAGTTTAATAATAACAATTAAAAAAAAAATGCCCTGAAAATGTAAAACTGGACAAGAATTCTGACATAAAGGCAGAATACCAGCAACATCCTTTAAAGCACATCTGAAGGTCCTATCCTCACCTGATTTGTTGCTATGGCTTCTAAATACATATGTTCTTTATGTGGTCATGCTAGGGAGGTAAAGGTACTTCAGGCCTCTCAGGACTGTGAAGCATGCTGCTTACTGATGCTGAAGCCCTGTAAAAGCTCCACTGTGACGCACCAAGCTGTTTCACAAAGTATTCACAAAGCCTCCCTTACACAGTGTAATACGTGGAGCTGATGGTGGTTTGGTGGTTAATACCCTTGGCTTGGGTGTTTCTTGGTAATTTTAGGCTCTGTCAGCTAAACCTAACCTACTCCTTTTGCAAACTCACTCCTGTTCGATGGTGTTTGATGGGTATCCTATTTGATACCCCCCTTTTTGGTTTGTTGTTTTAAATTTGTTTGGTTGTTTTAACCCCAGATGAAACCCTGGGCATCTAGGAGGACTGATATATTTGCTTTTACATGAAGTTACTCTAAAACAGTCCTTGGGAGAATGTGTAGCACTAGACATACTCTAGCACCTTTTCTGAAATAAAGGACTGTGTCTAGACAGATTAGGTTCTCTCTCTGTGAGCCAGCTGACTGCCACTTTTCTGCATCTATGCTGTGGTGTGGCTATGGTTCGCAAAGGTGCTCAGATAGGCAGGGCCCATGGATGCTTCTGGGCTGGACATGAAGAGCACAGTCTTGTAACCAGCTGCCACATCAAACACCACCCCTGCTCTTGTGCAGCTAGGTCAGGTGAGTGGCATTCCTTTGCAGCCTCCAAGGAAAAAAAACTGTTAAAGCTGGCCCAGCATCTGCTCACGATGCACCAAGTACTTAACTTTGCTTGCTTAGTTGTGGTGCAGTGAGGAAAAGCCAAGCTCATGCAAAGGGGTTGCCAAGCAGGGCTTTTCTTTCCTCTGCAAATCCCTAGGAAATACCCAGTGAGCAGAGGGACAAAGAGAGATGCTGGAGTGTGTATCAGTCCCACAGCTGCCTATGCCATGAGTTTGTTCTGGGCAATGTGTTTAAGCTCATGCCCATAAATAGACTCTACTGGATGATGATAGAAGTAATTGGAAATGCTTAAAGCAGCTACTCCATAAATCATTTGCATTCACTGGGTTCCACCTGGGCCCTCACTGTACTCTCCTTCCTCTGCTTGGCTTGACAGACAGAGCACAAAATGGGTCACTCTCTGCTCCCTTGAATATTTTATCACTAAAAAGGGAAAAGCAAAAGGTCGGTGTTCAAAGGGATTCCTTGTCCACATCTCTGTGCAACTTCAGCAATCTGGGTAATCTCAGGACCAGACCTTTCAAGATGCACACAAGACCTCTGACAAAATCACTGCCCCCACATCACAGTGCTTTCTCCTCTGTGGCTCCTTGCTGTCTCAAGGTTAATATGCACACACACAAAAAAATCTACTTGTAGGTACTAAAGCTGACCCACAGCGTGTAGTGCACTATTCTGGAAACTAGTTCAGGCAATTCAGCACCTTCTTTCAACTATGGTCTATTCTTTAAGCATCACTCTTCTACAAGTTTTAAAACAACACTTTTAAAAGTGGTTTTTAAAAAAGAACCCTTAGTGATGCCTGTGTAGGTACCACTGGACTGCAAGACAAAGGACGAGTCTACCTTCGTGCAGCGTATCTGCACTCAAACCTGGTCACTTAAAGACCCACAACCTCTGCACAGACAAAGGTCATTACCTGAAATCTGACAAATGAGCTATTTCAAAATCAAAGGAAAGGGGAAAAAAAATCCATAGTTGTGGCGCCTCCCACCTCCGTTCTCTGGCCAGCTGCAGGGAGAGTGAAAATTCTATCCCTTCTGTGGTCCAGTTTAAGCCCAAAGCAGGCAAGGCTTTACCAGTGAGAGCCAACACTACAGATGCCATCAGAAGGACTGATGCCTTTTTTCAACAAGATACTGCACTGCAAGATAGGCTGCTGCATGACTCAAAATAAATGCACTTTGCGTACATCTGGGTGCAAAGCATATTTAATTTAAATTCTAGGAACATCTCAGCTTTTCCACCAGGAATTCCTGGGGGATCATCCTGAGTCAGCCATGAGGGGGACAGCAGACACAGAAGATCCTACGGGGTTGATGCTGGGGAAGATGGAGAAGGAGGCTGAAGAGTGTCTCAGCACCTGCCAAACCAGTGTCATAATTTTAAACGGTGTTCAAATACCAATGTTGAATAGTGACATGAACCAAATGTACTGGAAAACACAAAGCGTTTAAAAATCAATGGGGAAAGTATGAGATGCTGATCTGCAGTTCCAGAAAGGGAAAGTCAGCATTGCTGGTATGCACACTGCGTGGTGAAACCTCAGAACCACGACAGGACCCTAACACAAAGCAAAGCACAAAGCCAGTGCTTAGCTAGCTCTGTCAGGGTCAGTTTTCTTGCTTCAGCAGTTCCACCCAGAGCATAATGCCTAAGCAAAGTAAACACAACTTCAGGTATAGGCACTGCCAGACCCAAGAAATAATATCAGACCTAACGTTTCAACACTAGAATTGCCATTTCACAAACTGCTGTACCATCTCAGACAATGCCACAAGCACACTGCAGGAAAAGCCTTCAGTGATCCCTCTTACCGGATGCAATCCTGCAAAATTTTGGAGCAAAGCTACTAGGTGGTCTTCATTTTTGTGTGCCTGGTCCTTTGAACTTCATCAGGATTGCCCACGCACAGGTCTACTTGATCCACAGCTGAGCTTTCAAAAACTCCTTATTTTGAAGTAAAGAAATGAAGCAAGGAAGTCGAACCTTACAAAGGAAGGAATTCTAATAGAAATGTCCCACCAAGCGTGAACTCTTCTAGACCTTCAATTTATTTTCCAATACAAGCCTATACTCCTGCAGCCTGCTCCTGTGGGGTGCAATGCATCAGTGACTCCCAGGACTTCCCTGCAGCAGGGTATTATCACCATCTGTTTCCCTGCAGCAGCTTCACCCTTGCAGCTTCAGCTCCAACTGCCCACCTGCAGTAATACTCAAACTACACTACACAGGAACTCAAACCGCGCTCTTTCCATTTCCCAAACCGTAACCACGCAAGCCAGGCTGCTGATTTAAATGGGAATACTTGCAGGTTTGCAAAATCAGGTCACAGGGAGGGGGAAAAAAATAAAATCCTGTTTTGTAATGCCTGAAGAAGGTACGTGTGGGAGAAATGAGGTTTCTTTTCCAGGAAAAGAAAAACACAGGAAAACTCAAGTAAAGGAAAATGAAGCCTTGCTTTTGAATCGAGACAAATGGCTGTCTTACTGGCACAAGTAAATTAAAGGTGAAAGCTTTGTCAGGAGCTGTGCTCTGTGGAAGACAGCTAGAGAAGAAGAATTTAAGATTTCTGGGACAGGAAGAGTCACAAGAGATGAACATTGTATGATTTAATTATCCAACTGGAGGGATAAATTAAGCTTTTGACTTGGAGCTGCATATAAAGAGAGCAATTAGACTTCTCTTTAAGAAAATTAGCATACGGTTTAAGAAGGGAGTAATAGTTTAAAATGCTAGTATGAAATTGTTACTTATGTGCAATGGTAATAGAACTGTATGCTATACATATTGAACCAGATGCTCCATTGTTTTATATCAGTATTCCTTTTCCAAAGCTAAAGGACCTGGAGCTGGTTTTCACTGTCAGAAGACCTGCCCCAATGAGTCCACTTCAGTGTGGACACAGCCTCCACCAAAACTCACTGAAGTTCCCTCCACTTCCAAACCCATGCTGCTGCTGTGTATCTTGGGTATGTATTGTTCATAGATTATCAATCCCCTTAAAATAGGTCTGTGCTATGCATCTGCTCTTGAAATGGGCTCTGCATATACATTTAGCTTGGGTTCAAGTTTTTGTGATAGACTTTTGTGTAATAGTAGTCTCTATGACTAAGCCACTCTTCTTCTTACAAGGATGTGTGTGCATGCATGTATCTATATATGCACCTTTACTCTCCAGGCTCTGCTGGCACGGCATGAAACAATTCCAATGAGATGAAGTGGTTTCAAAAAAAACCCCAAAACATCTCCATCAAGTTTCAGATTTTCCACGTGGGTAAATCAATATGTCTTTGACCAAAATAATACCCTGCCACCAATCTATTCTAGCTAAGGAACAAGCCCTAAATCATTATAAAAAGACCTAGTAATATATTTAAGGTTTAAATTATTTTCCACATCACGGGTGTACATGAGCTTTTATTTTCTACATTGTGGGCCAACTTTCAATAAACGATACCCTCTGTTTGGAAACCTACCAAAAATTATTGAGAGAGATCTCATCAGTACTTAGACGAGCACTTTTGACCCCGTGTAAGATTTTGTTATGGTATCCCTATTTGAACAAGTAACAATTCTGAGGAAGTCAATGTTTGCTCTGCTATCGTATTTCTATCTAGTAGCACTTTCCGGAGCGAAGAAATTGCTCTATCATGCGTGCAGAAGCACTTGGCTTGCACATAAAAAGTCCCCGGAGGGTTAAAAAAAAAAACCCACCACTTTTTGAAACCCTATCAACATGCACACAAATTGCACACCAAAGCACTGGCTAGTATAAATTTGAATGCATTTAATACCCAAGTGAGGAGAAGGACAGTAACTCTGAAGCAACAATCTCTCCTTTTTATGTAACTCAATGTCCAACAAAATGTTTAAAAGAGGATTAATTTTCCATTCGTGCTCTTTTACCATGCACTTTTATGCTCAGATAATTAACTTCCCTAATGGAAAAAAAAAAAAAAAAGTATCAGTGCAGGTTTTAGTGCATTTAAATAAGCATACATTAGTTTAATTTTTCATGTTTGAAGCTCTAGGATCTCCGTGGTAAAAACCTAATGTGATTTGACCTCTTTTATACAAAAAATAGCTTGGTGAAAAGAAGATACAAGATCCGCAGCTCTACACATTTCTTATATTCACCAAGTTTTTATTACTAGTGTTACTGGAGGGGAAAACATCAAGAGTAAACACGCATGTGAAAAGTATCACTATGTTAGTCACCAGTTAGGAACTCAAACTTGTACATGACTTCTCACTATAATACAGCACCAAAAATGACTAGGATGTATTTTTACAGTGAAAAATAGCAGCTCTGCCTTTTATAAATCAGATAGCCTGACATTCTGAGCTGAATTTCAGCAATGAACGTTTTTGAAAGTATAACAGCAGTAAGCATCATGATGATGGACGTTGCTGTGGGAAAGCTTCCTTGGTGGACATCAACTGCTAGGGTGCCAATGGCATCATCTGAGCTGCTGATGTGGTCCTCATGTGCTCCCAAGGGACTGTCCAGTCGGAAGCAAACGTGTGCTCAGGCTGCAGCTCTCAGCTATACACCCAAAAGCCTTGTTCCAGCAGGAACAGACTTGTTCACCCACACATTGCACTGCTGCTCCCTGCAGAACAGACCACCCGCTAATGGACAGGAGCAGGTCTTTAGGAAAAGGAATATTTGTGTTTTTCTGCTTCTATGATGACTCTTGCTGCTTGGATGTCATGAATCAAACACTCAGGTGTTTGGGTTTTTATTCCTTTTACCTGTGCAGATCCTTGAAAATGCTGCTTTGTGCCTATTAAGAGCTGCCCTCTGGGAGCAGGTTTCTGTTAACAGCTGCACAGGTGAATATTTATCTCTCTGCGTGGTTTAGTATGTAACTACCCTTGTCTCCCACACTGCAGGTCAAGTTCTATGGTCCAGGCAGCATTTCTAAGGAAGATGTTGGGAAATGCTGTGAGTGAGCTGTGGCTGCTAGATGGTTATGTATGTATGTATGTGTCTGTCTGTCTGTCTATCTATCTATCTATCTATCTCCCACTCCCTGGTGTTATCCCATCAGGCAGCATTAACTGTGAGCTCCAGTGGGAAATTAATTCTCTCCCCTGCTTCTACTCAGGAAAGTTTCCACTCCACATTTCAAGTTTACAGCTGTACATCACCAAACAAGCCCCAAGAAGGGAGAAGACAGCCATGCTGATGTTAAATGACTTGTTCAATGTCAAGTGGCAGCCAGGAGCAGAACTGAGTCCCACACGGTGCAGACTGCAGCTACGTTTGCTAGTTTAAAGTTTGGCACACACTTCTGAAAGTGAATGCGTGGTGAGGAACACACTTGAGTATTCAATGCCTTGCTTTTGCCTCCAGTAACCCATACAGAAGCCTACTCAGACTTAATTATTTTGAAAAGGTAAAAGATCATGTTATCAACAGTTGATCAACAAAATTACTTCCTCACCCCTTTCTGTGTTCAGGACAATGGACTGAGTACAAAGTATCATGGATATAATTTAGCAAATACAGGTTTACATACTTATTTAATGCAGTATTTCTATACTATTGTGCAACACTGTGGGATACCAAGGTCTTACAGGAGGATATGTCTTCCTGGCAATCTTCCACCTTCCTGACCATACTGGTCATAGGGGAGGAACACTATGCCTGAATTACTGCTAGCATGGGAGTGAAATATGTTAATGCAGATCTTATAAAGGCTAGTTTTGGAGGTTTATAAAAACCTATATATTCTATTGACCAATTAGTTCTGGCAGCAAGCTCTTTAATCCCACAAAACCTGATTATGTCAATAACAGATCCCACACAACATGCAAATCATGCAGCTCCTGTAAAGCAGCTTGTGTGAGGGTAAATTAGCTGTCAAGAATGCAGGTCTGGCCTGAAATTATCCCCAGTGCAAAGGCAAGGGATTCACATCAGTCAGACTTCTCTCTTGCAACATCCATAGGCTTGGAGCTCACTGCCGAAAACAGGACACCATCTAGAGACTTCAACAGCTCTTATGAAAAGCAACTGGGGCTTCTTTCCAGTCTGGGGCTTCTTTCCAGTCTCAGGCCACCCAGCCAAAGTACTCTTGGTATCCTACTAATGGGCGAGGAAGAGCCTCTGCTCTTGCAGTAATAGAAATGACCACATGGTGCAAGAATTATGACCTCAGAGCAAGTTTCTGACCAAAATGTCCTTAAATGAGTAGTCTCTTATGTTATAGGGGCTACATCCAGCAAGTAATGAGACTTGGGCAACTCTGGCCAGAGGTAAAGAGGAGAATGATGCTAAACATAAAACTTGTGAGCTTCAAAGTCCCATGTTTCAGAGACATGCTATCCCTATTTAAAAACATACCCTTGTGTGCAGAAATAAACCCAAACCAGTGCCTTGCCACCTTCCAAAATAAATCAAGCATGCAGAGAAACATTCTGCTGATAATTTTTTAAATTGAAAAATAAAAAGAATACTGCTGTTGTGCTTTGACATTTTCTGATATTGACTTTAGTGTCAGCTCCCTGCCTGATCAATGTTAATGAGAAGGGCTGAAGAAAGTATTTCCAGGGGTTCAGATACTGCTTTGCTTCAAATGCAGTTTTGTTTGCTTTGCATCTTTTGGCAGCAGCCCCTAAAAGTCAAGGGTCCCCATGGCATCTCTAAAGCACATTGGGACCATTTGTGTGTGATGCCTGATCCAAGAGGTCAGAGCCAAGACCAGTGCAGTGGCCACTGCTTCTGGTTGTTCCTTTGACTTCTAACACATCCAGAGCAGGACAAATCCCCTTTCCTTTTGCTTTCCAGTATGTTCCCTCTCACCCCACCTTACCAGCCTCTCTCTTCATTGCATCAGACTCAGCCATGCAGAGATAAATACTCTGATTTGCTTTGCAGAAGCTAGGGCAAGGCGGGGGGGAGGAGGGGGGGAAAAAAGGCACAAAAGCACCAGTTACGGAGGAATTCAGTGTTTTTACCACCTCTCCCTCACCCCCAGCTCCAGGCATCAGCTCCAGTCAATTCCAGCCAGACAATAAAGTCATTTATCACTCGAGGACCTGCACAGGTTCAATACCTGATGTAAAGCAGATGATTGCTTCCATTGATTCAGATGAAATATCCAAGCAGAGCCGCAGCCGGCTGTGGCTAGAGCGCATGCACCATTTGTGATGGTTTAATAAATAAACCATTGATTATAAAATGGAGCCTGATAAATCCTGACGGGGCAGATCTGCAGCTGTACCTCTCCTCTGACTCCTGTAATTAATGGCTTAGTACTGTGCTACTGTTAAGTGAGGACCAGCTCATCTAGAAGCAATAGCACGTTAGCGACATTTATGCAAATGTGCGTAATTACTGCACATGGCGTAACTGACAAGGTCACTCCTTGTTTTGGATGAGATTTTCTTGGTGGAGACCATCGGCATTGGCTGGGCATGTCTTGCCACAAAACAAACTGTTTCTCACTTCAGGGCTTCAGCTTCCTCAGAGCACAATACCACATCAGGGAGGCAGGAGATGAATCCCACAGCAAGTGGGGAAATCAGCCCTCAAATCAAGCAGCCATCAGAAGATGCTGAATGAGAGATGTGGGAACTGAGTGGGCTTTGGATGGTCTGTAGGCTGGGAAAGGGACCGTCCTGTTCCTGGTCACAGGTTTTAAAAAAGCTTGAGGTAAGATACCCCTAGATGAATGGCAGCTCACAAGCCTGAGAGAGAGATCTGGACAACTACAGCCTCATACAGTGCCTTTCTTCTAAGCAGCAAAACTACAGCCTTGTTGTGAATAGTTGTTTAAATAGCTTCTTTTTTTCTTGAACAAGTGCTGGATTTAGAAGAATACAACCATTCCACAAGCCTTGCTGACGTACAAGAGAGTAAATGTGCAAATGCTCTTCCCAGTCACTGTGATGCAGAGCCCCCAGGTTCAGCCATGACTCAGAGGTCCTCAGCCACAGCCCTCAGCATTGCCAGCTTTTGCCTCAATGTGCACGGATGACATCAGGAGAGAAGTATTACGTCTTTCTGTGACTGATATATATGATTTTCCAGTAATGTATTTTGGTACCAAGCCAAGCTAAGACATGTCCAGTTAGCAGTGGAATTGCTTTACTATTTACCAACCTATTCATTGCCCACTCAAAGGAAGGTGTTGAGTATCAGAGAAATCTAATACAATAGCTAACCATTTACATGAGGATCATTTAATTTCATAGTATTTTTAACAAGGTTGCAGCTTCCTGATGACATTCTTCTACAGTTTCAGGGCAAAAACCCAGATCCTTAAAATATAAGTCTATTGCAAAGAAGACTGGCAGAAAGAGGCGAGGAAGAAGAGATTTGCCCAAAACTTTTATTTGACTCCTTCCAACCTGACTGGAGACAGAAATAGACACATGATTTTAAAAAAAGAACACCCACTAGATTTTATCATGGTAAATTCTTGTAATGTAAAGAGACAACTTTGCCTATTTCAATTTAAATGGAAAATGAGCTTTCTCTGCAAACATATATGTATAGATCTACAAAATCAATTAAATAACATGAAGGTATTACTGAGTAATGTTAATCAGAAAGTATTCATGTAGTTAATTCTGTTTCCCAAATGAAATAAAGTGTAACAACAAATAATGGCTAATGTGTAAATCAATGTAAAGTGAGGACCAATCCTTCCTTTCATTAAACTTGGTGCGGTGTATGTGCTATGCATTTTTAATACCTTTAAATAATTTAGGAGAAATAGTGCAGAATAAGACTGACAGGAAATAGTCTAAGCTCCTAATTTTAGGAAACAGCCTATAAATTTCAGGGGGACATAACTTCTTGATTAAAGGCAAATTGTTGTTGTCTCACACACACACACACAAAAAAAAAAAAAAAAAGGCAGCATTGTATTTTATTACTCTAATATATTTGTAACTGTAATTTAGGAGGATACCACAAAGCTGTCAACCAAAGAATCACAGCCTGGGACCTCACTGTGATACATTCTGCCCAGCCACCACAGAATAAACAGCAACAATCTAGAATTTGAGATGTTAAAGCAAAAAATGGCTTCTCTTATAAGCATGCACCAGCTTCTGATTTTTCACAGGCAGCAACAGCAAATGCATTTCTGCCTCTTTCCATTTTCTTGCTGGCTGGTTCTTAAACGTCTCTCTCCCTCCTCCCCACCTGTCACTCCTGACCCTTATTTCCTGCACGCAGTATTTCTGTCCTTCCCTTGAATCTGATGTGCCTGATAGACGGGGCATGCAGGATGCTGATTAGCGCTGTCGGCTTTAAAGTTTCCCTAACCCATTTCTCAGGTAATCTCGTACAAATGCCTATCTCCAGCCAGCACATGTGGCAAAGATGCAGTAGCTCACCTCTTATTTCAGAAACACCTGCAATAAATCAGAGAAAAGCTCTTAGCCCCGATGCTGAAAGGCAAGGGCGTAACAGCCTGGCTGAAGCTGGAACTTGAATCCAAATCCCACTGTGTGCTTGCAAGCTCATCACAGTGAAGGACGGTAGTGGGTCCACGGAGGGAAAATAAAAGGCAAAACATAATGCACGAGCTTATTCAGGCAAATAGCAATGCAAACGAATAACTCTACTCATAGGAGCAGTCTCCATAAATCCCGAATCATGTTTGTGTTCAAATACTTCCTCCCACGGCAGCAAAATGTGGGAAGAGGCTGAGAAAGAGTCACCCATAACTACAGGGATTCACACCACTTACAGTCCTCCTTATTAAAAACTGACTGTATTTACCATAGATGTCTCCCTTCCTTCAGTCAAGGCATGGAAAGCTGAAGCTCCTCCAGAGCAGATCAAGAAGGACATAGTTTTTCAGCTAAGGGGGTTGAAACAGCTTCCACCTGGGGGATTCATTGCAGAAAATACCTAGTTTAAATCACATTTTATAGCTTGTGTCATGCAGATAAATAATTTAATAGCCCCTTCTGGCTTTTAAAATCTATGAGTTTAGGGAAACCCACCTATTGCATCACAGGGTGGTAAATCTTTTTACAAAGAGAAGAGTAAAGCTTGGTCTTGAAAAACAGGGGTTTTTAAAACCAATCAACCAAAGCCCCATGTAAGCCAATAGTGTGAGATCAGATGAGTTATGGTAAGATCTTAGAGCCAGGAACTTTTCATAAGTTTGTACCAAGCTCTAAAAGACTATGTAAAATAATGTTTCTTGCCATAAAATGCTGGTGTATTTGAAGATGAAATTGTGTATAAAGAGGAACAGAGTATAAACTCTACTAAAAGCTAAAACTACCTTATATAGCACAGTATTTCGGAAACTGAACCCTAAACCTGAAAAATCCAGCCATTATGGAGCACCCTGAGCTACAGAGACCGTATCAGATTCAGCAGGAAAAAGCAAAGAAAGAAAAAGCTGCAGACTATTCCTCTCAGTCCGAAGGGGACTAGAATCTTTAAAAAGGCATAACTGTATGTCAGCTCTGCTTAGAAGACTTCTACAGAAACTAGTTATCAATGAAGTCATGGATTTTATGGGTTCCAACTCCACAATGTACTTAAGCAGGATGACTTGTATGCACAAAGTTAGAAATTTATCTATCTGTACTTTACACACAAAATCAATGCACTATATATTTTTCTCCTGCAAACTGGTGTTTGCACATGACACCCCTCCTGCAAAGCAGATGTCTTTGAAGGTGAATTGCTGAGCCACAGCTTCACATTTCATAGACAGAACAGCAGCTCTGAAGCCCCTTGGACTTCTCCCTCAAAGACAAGCAGCACCAGGCAGGTTTCCCACACAGAAATGGACACAAGACTTGGAGATATCATTGGGAAAAACACTTTATGATCTCTAAGGAGCTGGGTAACGTTGGGATGCACAGTGCTTGGTCCTGGTTAGGTCCCAAGTACAGCACTTCCATGGTGCACCGGGCAGTTCACCTTGGGGCTCCTTAGGAAGGTGCAGACTTGCTTTTTTTGAGTGTTAGGTAACACACTTGACCATGATTTCATTGATCAATAAAAAAGCAAAGTCAGAGGCAGCTTCAGCACGAGCTGGTACCATCGAGAGCACAGGAGAGGTCTGTGGCACTGGGATGGCAGACACAACACTGCTGGTTCTTCCATCCTGATGGGCATGTCTTGATTAGAAGAGTCTGAAGGACAGTGGCTGCTGCACTGCTACACTGCCATGCCAGTGTACATCGTTCTTCAAAGCATTTGTATCTTGGTAAAGTTTCCTCTGCCTGATTGCTGCTATGCCTAAAAAGAAAAATAACCACCGAAGACCTGGGGAAATTTCTTCTGTCCCTAGGGGAAGAAGCCACAGTGCGTCCCCTTTAAAAGCAAGCTGAGGATAGGAAATTCAGTGAAGCATAGAACAAATTTTCCTCTAAATTTTCAAACAGGGAACACAGTTCTGTTTTTCCTGTACACACGCAACACCTCTCCACCAGATCATGATCTAATACTTTGAATTTCTCAGAAGTTTCAAACCTAATTAAAAAAATTAAAATAATAAAAAAAAATCTACTTAGCAGGAAGATGTTTTCCTCTTTTTTACTGCCAAATCTTTCCGCCTCGTTACTGGTCCCAGCTGCAAATTGCACAACACCCAGGGAACCAGTGACAGATTTAAGAGCTAGCCCCTGATGCCTGTGCAGCATTTCAGACTAGCACTTTGGGACCAATGTAACTGACTGGGAGGTTCACAGTTTTCCAAATGAACACAGCATAACAGCTTCTCCTTTCTCATCTGGACCCAGCAGCAGAAGGCATCCAACTTCTGGGGAATGGTAATGTAAGTGCTCCCAATCAGCAACAGCAGAGATTTCTAAACAGCTTTTCTATAGTCATACACTGCATAGGGTCAAATAAATCAGGTTTTTTTTCAGTCCTCGTATGAAATGACCTGTGTGGCTTTAAGAAGCAGCTGTATGATCTAACAATGCCTCCCATCACACTGGCTTGCCCTGTGCACTCACTCACCAGGAAATAAAAGGTGCGTGTGAGCACACGGGTGTGCACACACACAGTCCCATCACACACCCTTGCATCTCACCACCCGGCATTCTTCTAGGGATTAATACAAACACGCACTCAGGGAGTGAGGACTCTTACAGAAGGCTTTAACAACCTACGTGGAGGTGCCATGAGATGAACAAGGCAAGACATGTAAGGCTGCGAGCCTTAGGAGCAGAAAGTGCACGTTTATCAAATCAGCGGGCCCAAAAAGTTGCAACTGTATGCGTTTTATGTAGCGTAACTAAGTTGCAAACCACTACGATTGATTAAAGCTTGTTCGAGTCCAGAGGAATTGAAATATGACAAATGGTAATGTGGCAGAGAAATGTCAAAATAGATGAGGAATTATACATGCCAGTGGCTGAGCAAAAACTAGCTGAGATTAAGTCAGAGACAAAGATTAAATGCCAGATTGCCTAAAGCTAATTATCTGGACAATTAATGGAATGCCTGCAACTCGTTTTGATTATTAAGAGCACAGTCAATTGGAAAAAGGACAAAGCTATTTGCAAGAGCCCACACTGATTTCCTCGGAAGAGGATGCTGTCAGTGAAGTGGAAGAAATTCTTACCCTGGAGATCACTAAGCCAGCTGCTAAGCTATGGTACAGCCATGTCACCTGGTACCAAAATGATACCAGTCCTTTCCCTGGACTGTCGCTGGTGTCAAAAATGTGATGCACATCTAATTCTCAAACTGATAATTTGACTGGCATACTAGATAAGGAAAAATATTTGTGTGCCTTCAATGCTACAAGACACATACAAGTAAGTATCCCTTGACCTTCCAGAAATTAAACTGAACTTCCTCCTGTTCTTCCTTAATTTTTTCATGCACCAGTTTTCAGGAAATTCCTACATTCTTCTCTATTTATACATTCAAGAGCTAAATGTCGTTCCCAGATAAATTCTTTATGTGGTAACACTTCTTAAACTGGCCGCAGACCAGTCAGATGCAAATACCTACTCACTCAGCTAATATGAGGGAATAGAAAGATGTTTAATAAAGATACTCACTTTTTTTTTTTTAAAAAAAAAAAAAAAAAAAAAAAAAAAAAGAAGAAGAAAGAAAAGAGGCTAACCCCAAATACAGAGAGTCTCTCTATGGAGAGTTATCTGAGCGTTTTTCTGTTCTGGTACAGGACTACCTTAGTATGTGGAACGAGAAATACCCAGCAGGTTTCCCTTCTAAGCACACATTTGTGTCAGTAAAAAGCACAGGCACCACTCTCTTTTGAAGACACAGTACTATATTTTAGCTTTTTTCCCGCACTCTAGTGAGGTCCTGGGAAATATGTATGTATTCAGCACTGCCATTAAGCATCACATCCATCAGTTGCAATCCACTTTACCCTAGATAGCAGAGAGTGGAAATAGATGTGACCCAACCCTGGTGTTTCTCCAAAGGGTTTCCCCGCAGACAGCCCCTTCAAATATCAGATATAAATTAGAGCACCCATCTCAGCTGAGCAAAGGCCCATAGTGAGAATGCCTAAGCCCAAGCTCTGCCAGATCCGTGAGGGTGAGTGGCGTGGTCACAGCAAGCTCTGCTCCTCAGCCAGCTCAGACCCGCCAGGAACACTCGGGGGTTGCATTTATTCACTCGGGCTCTGGCATCGACTGATGTGGTTATGCTGCTTTCAGCACTCAGCTAATTCTTTTGCACACATGTATATTCATTTTGGAGGTTTTTACATGATTTAACAGCTCGAGATGCAGGAATTTCCAGAGCTGCCTTGATCTATCAGGGTAGGGATAATAAAGCCAAGCTGTTCCTGCTTCATGTTTAAGTTGCCTTAAAAAGTGAGTGAGTGCCTACAAGACAGCGCTTTCTACAGAATGGAGCTACAATCTGCTGTGCTTCTTGGGACAAACCCTTCATGAGGTTAACAGCAGTTTAACACCCCTTTACAAACACAGTTCCTGAATAGACACCATAGTTTAGCTGAGGGGAAGGCAGCCAGCTTTGCAGCAGGGAAACCAACTTCAGAAAGCCTGTGCCTTCAAACATTATCCATCCTTGGATGATAGAGATAAAATGATGCATTGAGGAACTGCACTTCCTATTTTATTTTCTGCACAAGAAGGGCTGGAAAAGGGACAAACATTTAGGGTTTTGAGCCTATGTACCACCTCAGCAATAATCTGGTTGGTGAGCAAACACAGCTCTGCTGACTGGTTGGCAAAATGGCACTGGGCAGCAATCTCAATCCCAGAGTAAACCCATTTTGGTAAAGCCCCAGCGAGCTTTACAAACAGGAAGAGCACGTTGCATGTTACTCCAGAGTAACAGCCTTTGCCTCTGCTCCATGTGAAACACTTCCAAACACAGTGGCCACCGCAGGTTGGAGAGGGACCCCAACCAGGACAGATAACCCACCTCTTTTCATCTTAAACTGGGGCTCAGCCCACACTTGATTACCACCTGCCACGAGTTACAAGCAGAAAATATTTTGGATCCTCATGCCTAAAAGGTGTTTTCCCCCATCAACAGTGAAAAACTATTCTAAATGCTTTTGGTCATTTGTTAAACATTAGGATGCTTTGCAAACTATTTTACCATGCTAACAGCTAGGGATTTTCCAGGCCCTTAGAAAAAAATGAAAAAGTAATATTTCATCCTTCAGATGGGCCAAATCTCTCCTTTTTTTTGCCATTTTAATTGATTTACAGTTTCTGAGACAGCAGTTAGCATCTTGGTCAGAGACATAAGAATGTGCATATCAGGTCATACCAGTGTTCAAAAAAAGTGCTTACAGTGTTCTCAGCTTTATTTTGGTTTGCCCAAACAAAGAAATCAGCTGTTTCCCAGGGGAAACATGACAGACACACTGATTTTCACAACAGAAATGTGGAGGCTGGTGCAAAATCAGACATACACAAGGAATCCACAGCGCTCTGTCCTGCAGGCTGAAATCAAGGCAGTGAAGTGGGGACCAAAGTGTACTGCAGTGTTTTAAGGGGGATAAAAAGCTGATACATCTATGTCTGCTGCTGGAGTAAATTTTTGCTGATCTTTGCTCACAACAGATGATTTAAAGATCTGAAAGATTTTTTTTCCCCCTCAAAACAATTTGTCAGAATAATACATGCTTCTGCTGGCCCCCATGGGACACATGAGAATCGTGCCAATCTGTCAACACTGACACCACTGTCCACCCAGCATCTACCTTTTAAAAGGTTAAAAAACCCTTCTGGTTTTGTGATAGGATATTTTTTCCTTTATCTCAGCCTTAAAAATAGTGGAGAATTTATAGGTTCTGTATCCATACTTGGAGAAGCAATGCAGGGGAAGCATCCTTGTTGGACTCCAGATTTCTTTACAGGTTTGACAAAACCTGAGCCGTTGCAAAAGACGAGTGAGCACGAGCTGAGTGTAGCCCTATGCTTTGATTCACCTTGTACCAAACTGAGCTTCAGAGACTACTGAAAGATGTATTGTATGCTCCTGTACTACAATACATCCACCTCAAACACAGACGTGAAAGATCTTGCAGGAGTGAGGCTTTGGTAAAGTGACAACTCCTGTATTTAAATGATGATTTGTTTGGACAAGGTTTTCAGGAGGAATCCTGCATGGCAGCTGTTCCCAACGAGCTCAGCACGAGCCAGAGTGCTCATTTTATCCTACCTTTTCATAGCCTTAAAAAACATGGTAGCATTCTCTAATTGACTACGCTTTTCCCATCTCAGGAGAGTTTTTTTTCCACTACAAAGTATAACTTGTACTCTCCTAAACCTCACAGATCTTAACCAGAGGAACAGACAATACACAAGGGGAGGTTTCTCCTTTTCTAAAAATTCTGCCAGGGTGAACTTTGGAAAACATGAACATTTACAGGCATTATAAATCTCCAAATGAGGGGAAAACAAGAAAGCTTAAAAAAAAAATAATGTATGGACATACTTGATTTAAATGATGAAATTCCACTTGTGAAAATTAATATAGTATCTACACAAGAGGTGGCCCAAATGATAGCCCTGTTGTCCCCTTCATTGTATTTATTCCAAAAGTCTAATAACGTTATCTTTGGTCCCAGCTTCAGCAGCCTGTAATTTAAAACAAGCACGTTTTTCAGCATGCGAATCAGGTACTAACGCTGTCTCTTTCAACCTCTTTTGTGCTTCTAAATTAGAAAACCCAAATGTCATTTTTCTTCAAATATGAAACACAGTCAAGGTCACTCTAAAATAAAAGAGCAATTAACTTTGCAAGAAAACTGTTGTACAGGAGTGAAATACAGTACTCGAAAGAGTGGCTAAAATCGAAAACTACTCCTACAAATGATATCCCTTATTCAGGCTAAAATGACAGAACACAGCTTCAGATATTCCTGACAAATTCAAACAAAAAAAACCAAAAGAACTCAGGGAAGATATTCCTCCCATCCACTAATTTGTTTGCTGGGCTTTCACTGCTGCAAGGTAAGAAATCTTGCTGTTTTGGTAGATTTGATACATGAAAACTGTCTCTTTCTCCCTGCCATCTTCCCCCTCCTCAAATGAGCCCTAGACAGCTAATAAATATTAGCACAGAATTTCTCTACCAGAGTTTCCTCTATCACTCAAATGACAGCAGAAGTTTTATGCATTCTCTGAATAAAATTCAGGCTGGAGCTGCCCTAGCTGAAAAGACAAAGAGAAAGCTAACATTATGGGTTTGGAGTTGATAAGTGTTTTAAAATACAAAATTATCTTGCCTCTGACCCTTCTCTAAAATCAACCAAGATTTTGTAACTTGGTAAAATTAAATGCGTTATCAACACACAACTGACTGCAACGCAGCAAAGATAAATTATCTCATTAGTGCCATAGAAATCAGATGAGGCGTGCATAGTAAGTGACATATTAAATGCAATTATAAAACCCTACTGAAGTGATGTTAGTGACCTGACACATGACAAAAAACCCCAACGAGGCAATGCAGAATCCAGGCTGGAAGATGAGCTGATATTATTTCTATGCAGCAAACATCAGATACAAAAATACTACTTAGCCATCTGCAAAAATCCCATAATGAAAAGCATTGGAAAAATTTAAGACATTATTTATATGCAAAGAAGGGGATATCTTCAAAAGGAGCAGAGTTACCCACCAGAGCAGCAATCTGCAATTGCTACAATAGGATGAACAAGTTAGGAGAGCTACCTTCCCACATCGCCCACTTACATCCTCACACGCACATAGTGCTGACCACTTGCCAGACACAGGCATGTTCCCACTTTTCACATCTGCAGTGGTAATTTTCCAATATTAACTAGCACAAAATAAGAATGAGGGAACCACGTGGCTCAAAGGGACTGTGGGGAGCTCCCTCCCATCTCATGTCCGCAGTACCAGTGACTTAGACCCCTCCTGACCAGAATCTATCCAGCCCTCCTCAAACTCCCCAGGTGCTGGAGACCCCAGGACTGCTGCAAGCTTTTCTCCCTTCTCTGGTGCAAAGTTTTTTATTAAAATCTGACCTACATTTTCCTGGCTGCAACTTACTGCTTTTATCCAACTCACAGCAGACAGATCACAGGCTATTCCTTCTCTCCGGCAGGCTTTTACACCTTCCAGGGTCACACAGCCTAGCCAAGGGACCTGGTGACAGCTTCCATTATTTCACCTTGCTGTCCCACGTCCTATTTTCTAAATACTTTGCCATTCTTGTTGTTAACCTTTGCCCTTCCTGAGATTTGTCTTGAAGGGTTGTGCCCCAAAGTGGACACACAAATGCTCCAGCTGCGTCCTTATCAGGACCAGCTACCTTAAAAGATTAATCCATGTGCCATACATGTAACACTGTTCATATCCAGCAAGTCATCTTCTTGAAAAGGTATGTCACTGTAGACTTCCATCTAGGTTGCGACGCTTTGTAACTATCAGACTATAGATGAGACACCCCTTGGGAGTCATCCCCTGCTTGGACATTGAACTGGGCAGCATAAACACCACTCTCATTTGCCCCATTGAACTTCACCCTCCACCACTTCAGGATCCCAAGTGAAAGCCAAGTGTGATGGCTGGGGAGGGACTGGTAGTGTCACCTCACCCACAGGGACTGCTCTGAACAAGTGCTTGACTGCACCTTTCACCATCAGCCTCCTGTGCCATCACTGGTGGCTGTGGCAAGCACAGCTGGAAGGCAAACCACAAAACCTGACCCCAACCACTGACATGAAACAACCCAGCAAATGTTCACAACAAAACAACTGCTTCCCCCCAAACAGCTCAGCCTCTCCCCAGGAACCAGAAAATGAGACCTCTGAGATTTGGTCCCTGCTTGAGGCAGAAACTCTGCAAAAGACTTAGAGATGGCTCTTCCCAAAACACAATCCTGATGGCTGGAAAGAAGGATTCTTCTTTTTTTCTGGGCTGTTGGATTTTTCCTCCTCCTCCCTTCTGACTGGCATCTGACTTTTATAGTGAATTTGAAGTGCAAACTCCTCTTCAGGCCACAGTGCTGAGGGAGCCTCCTCTGCTTGGAGCTTGTAGCAAAGCAGTTGTCTGCTGTATCTTGCTGAATGGGACTGAAGTAACATGAAATAACAGAAAAAGTCAATAGAAAAGGTCAACATACACACCTGTACCTGATACAAACACACTGTTGTTACATCTTTGGGGAATACTATAGTACTGATTGAAAGACTCATTTTTATAAGGAAGAAGACAAGAGGCTCCCACACCCGCAGCAGTCTGAATGACACAGGGCATTGCTACGGAGTTCCCTGCTCCCTTCCTCCACTTGCCAACCCCGTTGCATAAAAGAGGGAAGGAAAGGTTTGGAAAAAACCTCTTACTCTTACTCCACACTGAAGGAACACGAACATGCACTTTTTATGTGCCACTATCAGGTGATCCAGGGGTTTTGCTCACTATTGAAATGAGTCAGCTTGAAATGCTTTCCTTAATGCGACTTTTAGCTGACATCAGTGCCCTTGTGAGGGGCACTGGCAGGTGTCAGATGTGGAACAGCCATGCCAGAGAAGGAGCAACCGTTTTCCAAGCACCTTGTTTCCTTCTGCAATAAAATAAGTTACGCTGATAAATTACTCTTTATCCATCACTTTACTCAGCAAGACAGGCCCCTACAATTTCTGTCCTTTTTCCTTCTCTGTACAGCTTGTTGTTCCTCCTGGAGGTTACGAAACAATTTGCAAATTGACTGGTTTGAATCCTCAACACACAAAGGGGTGATACGGCTCAACTGCAGAACTGCAAGTATGTTGCTGGGGTGCAGTTCTCTATTTCAATACATTCACTTTAACTATAATATTAATTACCTGGTGACACTAGCAAACAGAAATAACCAATAGAGATCATTGCATTTTTATTTAAGTGTATGTCAACACGTTAAAAATACATACAACAAAAAGGTCTGAACAAGTTTAGTTCTGTTTGTTCGGTTTTTAGGGCAGTGTTCAAATCCTTGGGTTTTAACTTTGAAAGGTTAAAAAGTTTAATTGGATTAATTTGGTGGTCTACTTACATTATCCAGTAGGGATATTTTGAGCCATTATAGAATGTCTCTTGTGTTGCCTGAGATACAGCCAATGAAATCGAGATGAGGGTTTGCTATTGGCCAGGACCAATTATTTCTGCTGGGAGAAAAGATCAATTTCTGATAAGAATTAAAATGGAATAACACGGATACGAATTTGAGAAATTTTGACCTTAGAGTAAGTTAATATTTTCCTTGGAAAAGTTTAAATACAGCCTTTATTTTACACTCTTTTATATCAGAAACTAATAATAATTTTTAACAAGGCAATTTTCATTGTTTTGCTGAACAGAAAACAGCAGTAAATTCATTCTCTCTGTTCTGAATGCCACACATTTAATCTTTCAAATCTGAATAGAGGCTACCAGAGCTAATTTACAGTAGCAAAAACTACTCATCAACGAAAAGGGGAAACTGAAACAAAAGTGTTAGTAAAGAAGCCTTGAAACACTGGGGATTGAACTCATCTGCCCATGTGTCCATAAGAATGCCAAAAAGCCTTTCCTCAGCGTTTACACAGAGTCTGGCATGTCACAGACCCTGCTGGAAGTGAACTCCTGCACAAGTGCTGGTACTTCTGCCCATCTCCTCCCAGGCTCTCCCTGACCTTAAAGTTACCACTTCTAATTGTCTTAGGGAAGAGATCAGTTAAGAGAGTCAAACTCCATCAACTCTTCTAGCCCAAAGAATGTCCCTTAGTGGCTTTATAGCTTCCCCTGCTTTTGTTCCATGTAGCAAGAACATCCTTTCCTAAGGAATAACAACTAGGTGCTGGCTCAGTGACACTTGGAGCTGTTTTTAGCAAAGACTGCTAACTTCTCAGGTTCACAACCCTCCCAGCACCGTGTGATTCCTTCATACAAAGGCAGCAAACCATGTTCGGATTCACACTTAGCTCAGATCCAGCCCACAAAGACAGTTTTGGTTACTTCCTGTGAGAGCCCCCCAGACTCAGCACTCGTAGCATTTCCTCAGCTCAGTCACCCACAAGTTTCTCATGAGATTTTCAGTCTGTGTGAATTGAGTCTGATCTTCACTCTCACATCCACTTTGTTGAGATTCTTCCCTGTTTTCCAGGCTACCAAGCTTCATTCCCTTGCTTGCTTCCCTCTCTCTTCCCTGTTCTCGAGAACGGCTCCACTGCAGAACCTCCTCCACCAAGGGCTGGGACAAACCCTGCACTGCGAAACTGAGGGAAAGACAACAAGAGTTCATGGGTGGTCACAGGGTTGGGTGAAGCCCTCACTGCTGCACCTATAGAAATTTTAATACTCATACATGCCTCCTGACTGTGTACTAAGATAAGAGAAGATGAGAACTGGATGTGAAGGGGCACTTCAGCCCCAGCTGCGTTTCAGGTTTGGAGACTGATGGGAGAGTAGGATACAGTTTGCAATAATCCCTGGTGGATTTTGGGTTTAAGATAGTGACTTTATTAGAATTTGAAACATCTTTTAATTAACAAATTCTTTTGTAAGACAGTCAGCAGTGGTTTCCATGGTTGCTGCTATCAGATATTGCAGAGCACAAAGTGGGGCTGCAGCAGCAGGGGAGGCCACACACTGTGCTGATGGGGAAAGGGACCACCACTGCCCCCCACCAGGGCCCTGGCTGAAGGGGCAGAGTTAAGGCTGGTTTTGCGGGCCTCTCCCCTTGGAAAGGAAAGGATCACCTTCCAGGAAGGCATTGGGAGAATGGTGCCTCCTCCATCTACCCACTGCTAGTCCCACGGGGTCCTCCTGTAGCCCCGCTGGCATGAGATCAGGTCTGCACTTCCCGCAGGAGGACAGCCTCGTTCAGTCCTGTTCCACCCCCCAGGAATGGCCCCGCAGTTCTCTCATACCAGAACGGGTACGGGCTTTAATTTGTTCATCTCCAGTGTTCAATCAAACAATCTACAGTAGGTCGACTTTCTGATGGGAACTAAAGGCGATCCTTTAATTAGATTTAAGAACTGCAACACTTGAAGTTAAATCACGCTTAGAAAGATGAAAATTGAAAAATGATAACTAATGGGATTTACAGATGATTTCCTTTAAAAGTAAAAAATTATTATTACACACATGTACCCCAAAGACCTTTCAATAGCTGTTAAAAATATTCCTCTTAATGGCAGACAATGAGAATATATCCACTTATATGGAAAGATGAACAACAAAGCTTCTGCTAAGACATTTTTTAATAAAAGATTCCCAATTATAGACTAGAGTCTGCAGTCCCTTCCACCCCCTCTTCCATTTCAGATTCTGAATTTCTTTAGTAACTGAAAATGATGTCACAGCTGAGTAATATGGGGGCCACACGTCTGGATTCTGGCCTAAGTGACATCAATGGCGCCAGTTGTAACAAGGGACACTGAATCAGCAGCATGTAAATAAAGTAAAAACATAATTTCAAGTATCTGTCCTATTGCAACTACTATTTCAACCTGAATTTAAAACCATCTAAAGAACTTAGGACCTTAACACACACTACAAAAAAGCCAGGTAGCCTTTTGTTTAGCTAATCGTCACATTGCTTTAGATTTCTTCAGTTAGCGACCGAAACTACTGCTTGTGGTTTAATTGTAGAGGTCAAGGTTTTTCTCCTGTAAACCCAAGTGCTCTCTTTTGAATTACACTCATCTCTTCTGACACAGCCCCAAGGCCAACTGAAGAATCCCTACCAATTTCACCAGGAGTGGATACAGACTTGGAATCAGCTTCATGGAAAAGATCCATTTCCTTAATTAAATGTACTTGTAAAGATATTCTAGCTGAAATGCAAACACTGACCAGTGCACAATGCTTTTTGTGCTTGCATAGCTTTGCTCTCTCAGGAAAGTTAATCACTGGGAGATCCCATTCATTTCCCACCTCTGGTTTGTGGGAAGTCCACTGCCAGTGCCAGCCAGATGGTCAAACACAGGTACCCAGTGCCGGTGGCAGAACTTGCAAACACACCCAGTTGAGTATGATTTGCTTAACTTCAGATCCTGTCCTTTTGCAGGTGACATATGGAAACTGCAGGGGATGTGATGAAATTAGGTAGGGGTCCTTCACTGAATTTTTAATACACATGCCAACCATTTGAATAACATCTTTGTACATGTGAACAAAACACTGTCTCTTACAAGGGTCCCAAAGGTGTTTTGAAAGGAAGTATTTTAAATTTTCCTTCAAGTGTTCATTGACAAAAACATTTACCATGAATTTTGTGGTGTTACTTGCTCACTAAAGGAATCAAATCCAGGAAGACATAGGATTCTGTTCTGAATCCACAGACCAAAATGAAAATGAGGAGCATGTCTGATGACATAAATATAGCATGGTATGATATAATAAATATACTGGCACAAGACAGAAGAAGGACAAAAAGCTATCCCTTTTCTCACAGATTATGTTAAAAAGTGTCATCCAGAACTAAGAAAGAAAAAAACCCCATGATGACAACTTAGCATCTTTTACCCAGCAAGGCACAATTCTTGCCCTTTGCCAAACCCAAGAAGTCCGTGGAGCTGTTTGGTGGCTCATCATATGCAGCAGGATGATTAATGCACTTGCAGGAGATGGGTGCCCTGCCCCTAAAACCACTGGCAACCTTGGCAGACAAGACAAAACCCGCCTGTTTGAAGATGAAATCCTTGTCCCTTCTGTCTCTTTAGAGCATGATGAACTAGCAGAAGTTGGCACAGCTTCCCTGGCCCCTCGGCAGGGGAAGACACCAAAATCCTGCCACTGTTCTCTGGCAGGCACATCTATTTCCAGTACTACATTTACTTCCAGTGAGAAGATATAAATTTGACATTGCAGCACCAGAACAAACACAGGTTGGGTTTGCCAGGCAGGAAAGGTTGGTTATTTCAGCAGCTTGATGTTCCTGGGTCAGCTGGTAGAGGGAAAACTGCCTGCTCAGGAACTGTAAAATCCTGTCACAGGTTTCATTTTACTCATGTGAATGTGCTGAATCATTAAAAAAAGGTCTTGCATGACTAGGTAAGGTAATATTTGAAGACTCTGGAGAAGAGATTATTTGGAAGTTAGAATACACATAACCATTAGAGGTAGCGCTGTGATACACAATGTGATTTACAAACTGATTTCATGCCAGTGCCACTTCAGAGCCAGGAAGAATGCATTGGTGGCTATGTGACTGTGAGAAAAGCTTATCCATTTACTCTCCTAAAAACCAGTAATCTGCTGTGTAGCAGGGACTCTCCTGGGGCACATCCTCTTCATTCACAGACTCTGATAGAGATGCTCTATCAGTATTTTAACTTTATCCCAAATTATGAATGTTTTCAAATCTGAACAGCATTAAGGAGCTTTCTTGCTTTTTCTGGCAGCCTGCAGTGCAAAAGTGTTAACTCAGGAATTTATTCTACAATGGATTATAAATGACATTTAGTGACATGATGGATACATCCTGGCTTTGCAGTATATAGATGATCTCAGAATACAAGCCTTATTCCTTGTTTCACTAATATGCTGCACATGGATCAGTGTTGTCAGCAGTCTGTCTTCAGTATTTTGATTAATAATATTAATGTGATTCTCTAAATTGAGTTATTGTTCCCATTTCTGATCATATTTATGGTAATAGTTTTGGGGGTTTTGTTTGTTTGGTTTGGGTTTTTTTCTAATTTAAACAATTACAAAAGCATTAGTTTGCCACCAGCAGGCCTACTTTCATAGGCTACGTTGTTTCAAAATGAAGGCAAGCTTATGGGGATCAAAAATTACTTTCTTTCAATTTTAACTAAAAAAACATCTTTAGAGATTATATTAAATCTTATCATATTCTCCAGTTCACCTGTCTTAAGTGAGATTTTTCTTAGAACAAACAAAGAGGAAGTCACTGAACTCTCCTGTTGACACGAGATCAGAGGACACATGGATTTCCCAACCAGTGTAATTGTGGGTTTTTTTTCCAATATGCTTCAAATGAGGCACTTCCAGACTAATGACATCTAAAGACCCATTAGCATGCCTTGTAGCTAACACGGTTCTCACTCAGTGCCTAAGATGTGGGATATGCAGACAGTAACTTTCAGCCCTCATGAACAAACAAGGTTAAAGGCACAAGTCAAGAAAGATAGGCTTCACAAGAGTTCAACATGGAGACTAAAATAAGAAGACACCAAAAATGTGTCTGAGATAGGCCTATCTCACATTAACCATCAGAGAAACCCTAACAAGACCATGCTGGTGGTATCCATAGTCCCTGTTAAGCAAAGATCTGATTTCTTTCCAGTCCAAGAACTGACTCAAGATACCAGACTGCAGTCTTCATAAGACCACAGTGAGGGCAATATTACTTTCTATGCTCACTAATTACAGAACCTTGCTCTTCAGCTTCAGGCATCTGAAAGGCACGTTTCACAGTGTCAGCGGGAAATGACAGGGCTGTGCAGCAGGAGGAAAGATGACACAAAGTCTTGAAGTAAGAAGACAGAGGGCCATAAGGATGACTCGACCATGAGGTTCTGGCACATCAAAGACAAGCCATACTGTTATACATTCAGACAGGAAAAGGAAGTTCCACCCCTCACCACCCAACACCTAAAACTGTTAAGTATCTTAGTTGCCTCACTGAGCAAGAAAGAGAAAAATGTATTTTGGAGCTGATTTTAATTAATAGTTTTGCAAATCTATACTTTTTTGTTTCTATAGTCCTTAAGAACAGAACTTTTCTGGAGAGCTGCAGACCCAGGATGAACCATGTGTGAAAAACCTGGCATTTTTCCTCAAGCACACAAAAAAGAAAGAACACAGAAATTGTATGAAAAACAGTCCCGCTTTCTTCTCCCACCGAGCAGCAACCAAGCACTAAAGAAAACAATCTGCAATTTTCCTCCAGATGAAGAGCACAGTGGCTTTTGAAGCATATGCACCTAACTGTGGCTTTCTGTGAGCACAATTAATATCTCTAATGCACCTAACAAAAGCAAAGCTTTTTAAAGATACAAAGCTGGAAAAAGCTGAACAAGCGGAGAGAGGAACAAAGCGCAAAAGCAGCTCCAACGCTTAAGGCAACCTACACACACCCCGTCTATAGATGTGTCTCTCACTACGAAATGCATTTATATGGATCATTATCTTCACATGATACCTAGGCATTCCAGAAGCATTCAAGTGACCACATTATGTATGGCTCAGCAAACCACTTACATGCGCACATGGCTTTAAAGAATCCTGAAATTATGTCAACAAGATGGGGAAACAGGGGGCTTCCCATCTAGGGAGAGAAAGAATAGCAGAGAGTGCAAGCAGAGGGCTGGGCCTGTCCTATCCATTGTGTTGGACATAAAAAGCAAGACTCACAGATGAAGTCAAAAGCATCGTTTTGACTCAATAGAGGACAGAGGTAGAAAATATCAATCCTGCCCATACGCAAAAGACTTCATAACTACCTTTGCTGTGTAGCTCAGTTCCTACAGGGAGAAGACAGGAGAAGGCAGCAAGAAGAAAACAATTTAAGAAACTTTTACGTAGGTGTGGAAAGGGGGGAGATGGCTGAATGAGCAAATTGCTTAGAACAATCAGCTGGTAATGGGTTAGGGCTGAAACAGGAATTTCTGTGAGTCCTGCAGTGCAGCAAAATCTGGGAACCACAGCAGATCCCTGAAGAAAAGAAGACAGATGGACTTTACTAGGAGTTGCCCTGCCGTGCCCCTGTGCAGCTTCCTGATAGAGCTCCCACTTGGCCCAAGAGCCCGCTGGACCTCTTTGCTACTGCCAGGCACTGTATCAGGGTCAGATAGAGGGCATTTTGCTGCTTTAGCAAATTAAGAAATCCTCAAAAACCTCTCCCAACTCCCGTGTTTCCAACCTCTGCCTCCCCAGTATTTTTAACCTCTATCTAATGGAAACCCTTTAGCCAGGCTCCTACAGCCCGTGTCTGCATGGCACATGTCTGGGGACAGGGAGCGGCTCTGTGCTGTCACAGGGAACTGGTTCCTGCTTCCCGCTGATAAGGAAACACACTGTACATTAATCTCCTTTTACAATATAATATAAAACCCTAATTACAACCTCATGCCTCCACAACAAACACATCACACATTTAATTCATGCACAAATGTCAGCCCTCAACAATTTTTTTTAATGTGGCTGAGTTTGTAATTAAGCGTTCGCTTTGTTCAGCAAGTGAAGTATTAGGGCATGACCATGGAGCCCAGCTCTACCACTGTTTCCTGCAGATTTGCTCAGATATAAGCAAAACCAGGACAACTGACCAGATACATTAAGATCATCTGCATGGTCAGAGGTTTTACAGACCTATAGCTGGGACAGAAAATCCTTTGTGAGCCCTGATCAGTAGAAACAACCAGACAAACACTTCATTGGAACACCTAGCAGATGTTCCAGTCTAGGTAACCATTAATCCATGTGCTTCTCTCTTTGTGTCATTTCAAAGATAGACAGACCCATCTTTCTTCTTTTGACATATATTAAAAAACCTCAAAAAACATTTAAGCAGAATCCTTAATGGTGGTGCTTAAAAGAGAATTTAAACTGCGTAACAGAGACACACAATACCAAGTTTACACCTGTCACTCGCTCAGCCAACAACAGCCTCTCATTATCCTAACACAGGCCAGCCCTGAAAACAGGAACTCAAAAACTTACTCAGAATTCACAAGAGCCTTATTCTGGGTTGGTAGTCACTCCTGGGTGCTCTTATCTCTCAGACAATCCCACATAGTTACATTAGGTAACATTGCTGTTATCTAATGATCTCGGCTAGGAACACACCTGAACAGAGCCACATGCAAAATCCTGTAAGATTTAATCTCAAATGACAAATATACCATGTCTACCTAACAACACACAACTAAAACCAAAGGCTCCCGATCCACTGCAGTGTTAAACCATGCAAAAAAACTTCCTATTCTTGGTTCTTTCTGCATGAACTACATTCCCCTGACTTCATGATAACAGATTTCCAGGGATTAGCAGATAACACTTCTTCCACTTATAATGAAGTTCCAGCTTTCACAGTACTGTGGTGGAAGCTGGAGAGAAGAGTCTTACAGTAGCATATGAAATAAATTCACTGATTAGGCAAGAAAAACATTTCAAATATCACACAGAACAGGTGATTTTTCACTGTACACAACCATGGGACAATTTTAAAATTACAGAGGTATCCTAGTAAATGGTCTTCTGGAAGCTCCCATGACACAAATGAACAGACTTCACATCACATGCAAGTAGACTAACTCTGACTATTATTCTTGGATAATTAGCCTCAGAGCTGTGACATATGAGATGAATGTAGGTAGTGTCATTGGACAGGCATGCAACAAGACACAGTGTCCTTGTTAATCACATGCAATTTCACCTTGTCATATCCAAAGCATTAAGGATAAGGAAGCTTTGGAATGCTTATATAGAAAACATTAAATTATGAATAAAACACTTTGCCATCAGCAATGGCAGTGAAGGAGGCAATGTTCAATGTCAGAATTTAAGGCCACAGAAACCAAGAAGTGCAAAAAAGCTTCATTTTCAAAACCAAGTAATTGGATTAAACCAAGTATGTAGTACATACATATTTTATAAATTTTATCTCATATAATCATAAGAATGACAGATTTTTAGAAGTGACAGACTTATCACAGGCTTCATTGTAATGGAAATAAATACAACAGGAATTCACAGAAAAATAATTACTGTGTAAATGTTCTTTGTGTAAAATATATCAAGCAAGAAAATGCATTTAAGATCTGGATATGAAGCTAAGTTATCCCACGTACAGCTGGGTACCTACACTGGAAGAAGCAGGATATGTGCTGTATTGCAGCACAGGTTCTGTACAGACAGCTGTACTCCTTCAAGTTGCATGGAAGATATTGGCTAGAAGTCCAATCGATGACTGAAAGAAGGGAAGCAAAAGGGAAGGACAGCCAAATGTAATTAGGTTCCCATCCAGGTTTATTACATATGACAGCAGAACTTATCAGCCAAACTGACCAAGGCTTCATCGTCCAGGGAACAGACTGAAAAAAGTGCATACCTATATCTCAAAGGCCTTCAAAGTTAAGACTTACCATGTGAAGAGAACTGAGTAATAAAACAGTGGATGTGGTTATTTCTAGTCAATCAGAAGAGACAATGACATTTCCTACATGACAAACCAAACAGTAATTCTGCATTGAATCTTTTGGGAAGTGGTCACCAATCACAACAATCTACCAAGACAAGAAGTTAAACTATTGCTTTCATTATTAGAATTATTCTGTATCTATCATCTTCTGCATGATTATAAATGTAGGTGAAACAATTATTACAAGAGAACAAGTTTCACCAAAACTATTGCAATTTTTCCTCAATAAAAAGATTGCCTACAGTCACCGGGTCTTGATTAGGGGACACTTTTAGAGATTGCTTTTATAGACTACTGTGATTGAAGCCTGCCAGGACATAAGATCAAAGAATGGTATTGGCCTATACTATTGAGGTCAACACAACCTTTAAGATCTAAAGCAGGGCTTAGCAAATGCTGGCATAGCCCTTTGCAGAGAAGGTCACTCTGGGAGCCAGAGCTTTACACGGGACCAGGGATATAGACAGAGGCAAAAACTGCCCCTCTCTAGATGCCAAGTACTTGAAACTGTCATCCTTTGAAAGCTACAACAGAATCAACAACACACAGTCTACTGCCAGGGAGAAAAAAGAAAGGATGCTGCACTGTTGATGTTCTTTCACCACATGCTTGGATTGCTGAAGCCATTGCTTCACAGGCTTTGTCCTTCTCCTCTTCCTTGCCTTGGTAAACATTACTAATCAAGAACTGTCTCTCAAGAACTCTTTTAATTCCGAATAGGTTAACAGAAATCCATGGTTTTCTGTTGACACAAATGCATATTGTCAGTGCAGGAACCCTACTGAGAAGCAGCAAGTCTCACGTTCCACATCCCTGAAACTGGAGAGAAGGGGCATGTCACGCTTGCCAGAAATATGTCGGTCTGTGAGCATTATGCCACAGTGACAATTGAAAAATCCATAATCAACATTCTCCCTAAAAATAAGGCAATTCAAAAATGTCACTTCTGTTGTCACAGTTGATGTCACTTAAGTGTCACTTGGAGTTAATATTAGAATAATCAAGCCAATTATAGAGTACTTATAGTATTTAATGGGCTCTTGGATTTGACTTTTGATACAAAAATCTGCATATTCCTAGATGTTATATGAATTTAAAACATTTCAAAGTTCAACAGGATGAGCAGCATGCGAGGTGTTGAGAAAAACCCCTCTACTGTTGAAGCAGAAAACGTTGTGTCACACACCAGTCACAGTGGACTTCCAGCAGTGACTCCACATGAACGCAACACCTGAGCCTTCTCGCCATTCACTGACCCCTTCCAGCCCCTCCACTGGGGCCACAGTCTCATGAAGGATTGGGCTCTGCTGCTTAATTTCAGAGGAAGCAAAGGGTCGTGGACCAAGTGATGCAGATGCCTGGAGATGCTCATGCCCGGAGGCACCTCCTTCACTCAACAAGTGCCCCAGCTCCTTGTTTGCCCACCCAACCAGGACCACCTGGCTGCATGCTGCAGTCCCTGTTCTTCTGTCCCTGGAGACGAGGTTTCCCTGAAAACCTGCACGCTGACACTCCGGAGTCAGAAGAGGCACTTCAACACTCCCACTCATCTGTCGAGGAAGCAAAACTGGGCAGAAATTTTTCTATGACATTTATTTTCTCCTTTCTTTAGTACTAAGGGTAATGAAGAGTTTCATGTACACATAATTGTCATGAACAGCAGTTTAATCTCCCTATGCAGTGTTCGTGGTCTAAACACACAAAGAAGATACGATGATTCTCACAAAAATTAATTGTTGGGGTTATAAAACAAGCAGGAGGGAGGAACAGCAATGTTATTTCCTCAAGGAAGAAAAACCATACCTTTGGGATAACTGGTGCCCTTGGGGAAAGGTCAGAGCAAAAGCAGCTAGTGTCATGAAAGTGACTTTGCCTTTTAATAAAATGCAATTTAGTAAATGCAGACATGAAAGGCATGGTGGTACAAAGTCACATTTTCTTAACTCCTTCAAACATGAAAGGCAGCGTTTCCCTTCCCATCAGAGCACCAAGAATAGAGGCCTAGGAGGAGGTGGAGACAAGAGGCTCTACCCAAAGCATCATCCCTAGCCCTTTCTCACACATAGCCCAGTGCTCATCTCTCCTGCAGGGCAAAGGCTGTGCCAGCCTGGGGGTCCCTGTCCCCACTCCTTCAGGTCAGGCTGCTTACAACAGGCCAATCACTTTCAAAGTTCTTACGAGAAACAAACAGGGATGAATTCACTATTTCACTGAGGAGAAAGAAAAAACATACTATGTTGTCCAGTTTTATTTTAAAAGGGATTGGCATTTTGAAAATTTGTGGCCATCCTTGGGGAGACAAATGAATGGGTTGCCCATGGATAAAGTGGACAAGGGTGTATGATACAGACGTTTATCATGCACACATTTATAAGCTATGTGTGGCTTATAGCATAATTAACCAGTAGTTGTCTCCTATTCTGTACACAAATGAAGCCTCCCATCTTCCCAGGCACATTTGATAACTAATTTATATCCTTCTGCAATCCAAAAAAATCTTATCCCTATGGAGTATTCTGGAAGAAGGAACTCAAATTGCCATCCATGGAAACTCAAAACCAGCATTGGAAGCGCTGTCCTTGCGCATCCTTGGTACCTGCATGCTGAATCCGTGCAGACTCCGAGGAGCGTTCACAGCCACTCTGCCACACGTACAAAGCCACACAAACACATGTAGGACTGTGGACATCTGACTTGAACAAAAGAGAAAGACGGGGAAAACTGTATCCTCAGAGAGCCATTGCTGCTCTTCCGCTCTTACCACCAGTGCTGCTCTTTCTGTACCTGGCCCTGACTCTTAGCAGTATGAAGCCAGTCACAATCCAGAGACCAACCTGCTCTTGTTTTGGGGTCAGTCAATTAGAAATGACGAGACACAAAACACACATTTACAAAACCTAAATACAAGAGACAATTTTGAGGATTTTCCCCCTGCAAAAAATCTCACTTGCATCACATACAGAAAAAAAGTATTCAGCTCGATGTAGGTCCCCTCTTTGTAATTATAACTTGCCACATTTTCATGATTTCTTACTCTGTATTTACTATTCTGTTTTGCTGCTGCACAGAGTTTCCTCTATTGCAATCAGTGTGGGTGTTTGGAGTGTGAGCTGTTAGATTTCTGCTCCTCCCCTCACATCAACATGCTGGCAGTTATCATAAGCAGCTACAGTACGGATCCTGGTTAGAGGTTTGCAAGATCTCACACAGAAATAGTCACTAGAAGGAAAAATCATTTTCCCCCTTAACAGAAAGTTCAAGGAACATGTACATATGATTTAATGGGAATAAATAAATTTCAAAAATGGTGCAAATTATTTGTGGATTTGTAAACCTTGTGTGAGCAGGACACAATATAGAGAAGCATCCACTGAAACACCGTTCTCTAGAACTAATTTAGAGGAGAACTCACTGGACTCGGAAGAAGCAAAGAGTATGTGTCATGCACAAGTGCTACACCTACCTAAAGAAAAGGAAGAAAATATTCCTCCCATTTTTGACATAACCTTTCCTTCAACATGTAATTACAAAGGAAAGCCAAGATAATTTTAAAAGTAAGAGACCTATATATTTATATATACTTTTACATACCACTCTATATCAACCCATAATTGATCTTGCTTTGTCCACCATCACATAAAACAGGTTCACTTTTCAAGAAATTAAGAGGGCTCAGACAAAATTACAATGACATATTTTCAGAAGAGGCCAAACCACAGCTTGTCATATAAAGCAGCCCCATATTACCTTCTACTTTGTTCCCTTCTCATGCGTGCCTCACAAAGCATTTCCATTTTGCACAAGGGCGCACCCAAAGTTCAGATAAAGAGGAATCCTGCAATTGTTCTTCCTTATTTAAAAGGCATATAGCACACATCAACACAGGATAAAAAATTCTATGTTTTTAAAGGAGCATTAAAGAGAAGCAACGCCTGCAGCTTATGTATTGTTGTGTGTATTTTAACTGCAAAATACCAGCACACAGGCAGTCCGCAAAGAACCTGCGTGAATTTTATCAGTGCATCATTTCCAATCCCTCCAACATTTCATCAGTGCCTTCAGCAACTAATGAGTTAAAGATGATAAATACCATTAACAAAGGAAAGAGGATCTTTCCTTTGTTTCCCGAAGAATGCGGAAGCCTGAATTCTGGCAATGTGTTTTTATATTCAGCGAAGTTCCCTAAACGGACAATTTTGCTTCTAGCTTTGCATATTATTGTACCTTTAAAAAAAATAGGTTTTGATTATCCAGAGGACAATCACAGTACAAAAGTAACTAAAATTTCTGTTTCCTATTAGCGTTTGTATCTGTGTGTGTAATTTCCCCTTGTAGGAAAATAAGGGGAAAATGTATACAAAATGTATACCAACACCTCAAAATCCATATGGTCTGACTTCATCTCACAGAGAAACTCTTACAGGGGAAAGGAGAATTATATATAATCTCATTCATTATCAGTCATTAAATATCAAACTACCAAATATGCATCTGAACCACATTTCACATGTAAAATTTGCCATTGATAATCCAAAAGGGGCCCAAATAAACCACTCATGCCACAGACAAAAAAATGGTTTCACGTTTGCTGGTTTTGTGCAGAAACTACTGCTTGGTCCTATCATCTCTCCTTATGCTGGTTAATGTTTAGGTCTTCAATAATTCTGAAGGGATTATTTTACAGAGCCAGGAGAAAAGGAATCATTGAGCACTAACAGCAGTCATGGCTTCACACACCAATTTCATGAAAAAGGGCTCAACGATACAAAATATTGTATACATTCATAACAGAATTTACTGAAGAGACTATAAGTTAGCAAAATACCAATAAAAAACATTGACTCAAGTATCTGATTAAAAAGACACGGCATTTTATTGTTCTTTTGAACCTATCAGTTATGAACCTTACTGACCTCTTCTGTAATGAGGGGGCAAATGTTCTGTCTTATTCAGCAAACAAAATTACCAGAAGTAACAGACAGCAAATTTTCCCAGAAAAAAACACTCTGTTTTTAAAAGTTATTTCCAATTGTACTCACATTTTAAAATTACACACATTTAACTACTTAATTTAGATGTTTTGTAGAATCTGCATTTTTATATTTGAAGACTAACGGGCATTACACTGGAATTCTCTCAGAAAGATAAAAGGAACAATCACTAGATTAAAAAAGACAATTATCTGCAAGAATAGCCTGGATCTACTACAAGGGAAAAACAACAAAGTTTTATATTAAAGTGCAGCTTTGCTTTTAAGGGTTTTTTCCTCCTCCAAGTTTAACGTACATTTTAAAAAATTATTTAATTTCTGTCTCTTAGATTTGGACACTATTAGAGAAAGAAAACATTTGAGGAACAAATATTATTAACACATCCATTCACACTCCAATTTAACACAGGTCTGGTGGAAACCACACAGTACCATTTTAGGGGAGGCACCCGGTATGTCAGTGCACATTCACAAGGACAGTGTCTCAGTATATAAAAGGAAGAAAGCAGTACAGCAAGGGCTTTCAAGCATGTGGTAAGTCAGAGGCAAATTGTATTTTAAGTTTTCAGTGAATGTGGAGGAAGAGCAAGGTCCATCCACCCTACTCTGAAGGCTGCCTGCTGAAACCCCATACACTGGCTTACGCAGCACTCCCCCAAAAAAACTGCTCACACCTCTGGTGTTTCCTTCTACCTGATGTACCCTTGTCTTGCTGAAAGGACAGATGCAATCTGATTATCAGCTGAGAGTGTTTCTGAATGGTATACAGCAGACATTATGCTTCTCTATATAATAACGTATTCCTCGCAGTCAGATACTATTAGTAATTTACATACACAGTAATGGAAGAAAAAAAGGTGGAGAAATAGCTGTTCTGTGTCTTCCTTTCCAAGGAGTTACACTGCCTTTCTGCACGTCTCTGAACTTTTAACTGTAATAATGCAGATGGTGGGAGCAGCTGAAAAGGATCTGGACCCCATACCAGGATTTTTCCCCCCTCAGGTCTGTGACAAGATAGGAAAAGCGCATACCTATACATTTAAATACAAATAGCAAGGCTACGTTGCAATACAAGTGCACAGAAGGACAGATGTTCACGTCTCCTACTGGACTGAAGGCAATCCTAAACCTCTATGATATGAATACATCTGACACAGTACCAATTATAAAGACTTTCTGCCAATCACTATGACCACTGATATTTCATCGCTACTTTTGCAGAGTAATCTGCAATTAAAGCAACAGCATAAAGAATGAGATATTTTAAGTCCTTCTGGTATAACCCACCCTCTGGGTTAAATGCTGACAGCTATAGAAAGAACACACAGCGCTATCTATTCAGAGGCAGCACCGTGAATACATTCAATTAAAACTGAGAAGCGTAATCTTGAAAAAGGGGGTACGGCAACTACATTTCTTACCAAGAGCTGGACCTCACCTCAAGTGGTAACACTGCACGCTCTTGCAGCGTGAAAGATTTCTTCCTTCCCACGACAAAAAAAAAAAAAAATATCTGCAGAGGAGGATGCACTTACCTTAATTTCTTTGGCAAAAGAAAAAAAAATTAAAAAATTAACAAAAGAGCCCGGCTCCACCACCTTGAGCAGAAAACGCATCTGAGGAGACGGCGGTGAGAGCGAGCGAGCGGCGGCACCAGCCAAGGCAGGGGCGACTCCGCTCGTGCCCCCCTTTTTCCGGCAGCAGGCACGACAATGCGCGAACACCCCCTCCACATCACAGCAGGCAACTGTAGCCAGGAGACAGAGGTGCTTAAATTAGAAAACCGCTGCCAGAGGAAATAAACGGGAACCACAGCGACCCCCTCGACCCCAGCAGCTATCAAATCCGGGAAGATATAGTGCACATCTGTTTTACGAGGCCCCCAGGGAGCTCCAACTCCAGCTACTTACCCTGTCTGCATTATTAATAGATGTTAATGGCGCCATTATATCGAAAAGAAGCCTCTTCCTCTTTATAATATGGAAATTCCAAGTTAGGTTTGTTTTGTTTTGGTTTTTTTAAATTAAAGCCCCCAAAAACCGCTACACACTGCAAGGCAGCAAACAGCTTCTCGGCCCTGCTAACTGCAGAGCTGCACCCCCTTCCTTCACCCTGCCTTCCCCAGTCATCCTCAATATACTGATTTGGTAGACAAAATCGATTCAAGGCAGTAAACAACTGCAATAAAGCAAACAGGCAGACAAAGACTTCCTGCCATAAGGCAACTCCTGAATACACAATTTTCTTTCTAATAACGTTCTGAAATTTTTCAGCTAGAGCATATACATTTATTCTAATGCAAATGATACAGTGTAAAGAACAGCATAAACCCACACCGTTCAGCTTTTTCTTGCTTATCTAAATATATAGTTTATTTCTTCAGCAGAAGTTATCTGTCACCTCAAAAAGTATTATTTAGACTGACTGGATGACAAAGTATCCTCTGTCAAACCTTTGATTTAGTTGATGAATAAAGGAATGTGATCCTAAAGTATCCCAAGGCTGTGTTTTTGTTAATGCCTAGATTTCCTCCGGGTCCATTCATCCTCAAGGTAGGTGTACTGCAGTCATGCACCAAAGTGTCAAAAGACCTTCCACAAAAGATATTGACCTATTTTAATCTGATCCATGTATAAATGCAATGGAGCTACCACTGGGAATAAAGTGAACCAAAGATGTTTTTTTAACCCCTTTTTAGCACTGTACGCAGGAGGAACAAATTCACTTCGATAACAAACATATCCTCAAAGACTGGATGAGAATGCAGTTTGTTTTAACTGTGTCTCTTCCACTGATGTTTCAAAAAGCCAAGCACATCTTCTCTACACTTTAGTATTGCTATCAGATAATGCTGACCGGCTTTTAAAAATAAATAAATAAATAAAAATCAAGAAATGCCAAAACTACAGGCTTCACCTAGTCAGCTTTTACTCCCCTATACAAGATACCAATTTTAACTCAAATATAAAAACACCTCAAAGGCCCAAACTGCAGAGAGAAAAACCCCACGACCAAGCCATCCTTAAGGATGGAATTACCCCAGCATTAATTGCACGATGAAATATTTGCATATGGGGGTGGGGGGTGGGCTGGGGAGAGCAAACATGTCAAGAATCACCTTCTTGTGCTGCAGATGCATGCTGCAGCTGTTTGCTGGCTCCCCACAAATGAATGAAAAGTGCCGCTAATTCTTCCAAGACAAATGTAAGCGATTGGCTTTGTTGCCTGCTCGCCTCTGCGGCTTTTGAGACCACGCGAGTAACGCTGCAGACGCGAAATCACAGGGTCTGGCTGTATTAACTGAATTACAGACAGCGCTGATGTGATCATCTTCATCTCTCTCTCGCGCTCTCTAATTATTTATCCAGATCAAGCCTGACTGCTGGAAAATTAGCTCTCTACAGGAGGTAACCGAGCTGAAAGGTTCTTTTTACCAAGAAATGATGGGCTGGCCTCTAGCAGTACATAAGCCAGTGTGCAGTTGTAAGGAAATGTCACAAGATGCAAATTTGCAAGCAGATTTCTCATCTTCCCCCCCCCAGAAAAAGAAATAAGACAATTTTAGAAGATACGAATATATATATATATATTTATACAGACACACAAAATAAGTAACTGTCCAAATTTCTGACCCTGAACTTAGAAGAATTTATTTAAAATGGAAAGAGAGAAGGTGTATATTGGCCACATCTTTTCGTTGCTTTCCACAGTCAGTCCCGCTGGCCTGTCTATGATCTATGAACAAGTTCACAGTATTTCACTTGCACAAGGTTTTCACTTCTTGCCAGCAACTGCAATGAGACCAAGTTTTAGTTCCGGTGCTTAGGGGTAGAAAAGACAGCAACATTTTAGTCGCTTAATCACACCAACCCACAGCAGAATGAACAAAGCATAAAAAAAGAGGATAATAGGTTTCTTTTCAAGCCCAAGATACTGTTTTAGCCTGTAGCAATCTAAAAGGAACTGTGAATGTATTTTTTTAATTAAATAAATGGAAAATAAAAAGTGTTAAACCTGCGAGACAAACAAGTGTAGTTTAAAAGGAATAGCTTTGAAATTATTTTCCAATTAGCAAGACTGTCATTACAAGTCAATTTGCTGTACTCCATGTATGTACACATTTTTAATACACTTTAATGCACACTTTGGTCCAATTCTAGTCAGATGTAGGCCCGTAAAAATTTTAGTGCTAGAGCGCTTTAACTTACCATTTGAAGCATTAAGCACACAAACCGCTGATATTAAAACAATGTGGCTGTATGAAACAAATATGCTGATTTTGATTCCTACATGTGGAACTTAATTGCTTTAAAAAAATAAATAAATAAAATAAGCAGAATCTCTTTGCTTGCTGCATTTGCAGCAGTTTCAGCATGTCGAGCCTTCCTCGAATTTTTAATTGCATTGGGTGTTATGCATGCCAGGGATGGGTGAGAACAGTTGTCAACCCACCTGACTGCAGAACAAAGAGCATTTTTTCCTCCAGCATTTGTTACTGATGCTTGAGCCACACCCTGCGTCCTTGCAGAACATGCTCTTTCTCGCATTTTCCTTTCTCCTGCTCACACAGAGAGACCGTTTCTTCCCAATAATAAAATAATAGCCATTCTCTAGAATTACTATGCTGGGCTTCACCTTTTTTTGAATCCCCTGCAGCTTTACTTTTAAAGGAGGGAAGGTGGCTGTGGGTGCTGCTGTGTTTCCCTCAGTGTGGAGAGTCCCTAAGCTGGGATGCCTCAGCACCCCGCACAGCCTGGCTCTCCTTGCCCTGCTGCTCACTCAGTCACGGGAGAGGGCAAAGCCTCCAGAGCATCTGAGAGCAGACAAGGGAATAATAAAATAAGAAAAAAACCTGAATCAAAATAACAAAACCCCATTCTAATGCAAAAAAATATGAGGACAAGCCCCTTCCTGGCTCCACTTCCCAGGAGTCCCAGGCACCTTCCTGTGAGGTCAAAATGCTCTGGGTGGCATTAACCCCTAATCCATATTTGCCAAACCATGTGCTCCCTGTCTCACCCCCTCAAATGCCCCAACAGCTGGGAGTTTGCAAGGTTGAACTCCTCTTGGTCTGGAGAAGAGCCATGGAAAGGCTGTTCCTCCACTGCTGTGCACAAAGACCCTTCTGCCTTTAATTTCTCGCCTACACTCCCGTCAGCCCTGCAAATCACCCCCAGTGTCTGGTCTCTGCAGAAACAGATACAAGAACAAAACCCCATGTAGGGTCGCTACACAACACCCAGGAGCCTACCATGTATTTTACAGATTTGTATAAATGGGCATACTTCTGACTTGATCTACTTATATGAAATAAGCAAGCAATGTAACGCAAGATGAAGACAATGCAAGAACTGGTACCCGCAAAGCAATTCACATCCCTTTTCCTGCCTATCGGAACAATCTCTTCCATCACTTAAGTTTTCTATTCCAAAAGGTCTGGAGGCAATCAAACACTACAGCTTCTAACACTGCCCTTATCACAACCTTCTTATGAGGTGTGGCAACAACTCGGCTGTGTTTTTGGTGGCTCCATACCAGCAGGTAAGCCCTAAGCATCCTTAGCACCAACAAGGCAGCCCTTTCCCTTTGCCTCTCCTGAGAGGTCAAAGTTACACCTTCTGATCTAATAGAAGTAGCAGGAATTGTGTTTTCCCCCAAATTTCAGGACAGGTGGAGTTAAGGAATGGCGTGACTTAGCCTGGATTATTTTTGCAAGCAGTTTACTCATTTTTTTTCTGTTTCCCTGACATAGCACATGCATCCAATGTGCTTCCCAATCCTAGCCCAACTGGCCAAAACGGTTTCAGAATGAGCAATGCTATGTCCTCTCTGAGGTTTGGTCTAGGACTTTTTCCTGTTTGTTCTAAAAAGAGCTTTTGTTCAACTGTTCCTTGCTATTTGTTACATTTTCATCCACTGGCCACACACCACCAAAGGGAAGGCACAGTGCTCTTGGGCTGTGGCTAGATCCTGCGTCAAACAGAAAAACGTTTGACGCAAAATCAAAGGAACTGTTGCCACTTTAACCTTTGAGATGCAGAAAAATAAAACCCTTTTAACTTTTGATCACATGATTCTTGAATAACCAGCAAAGCCAGCTTTAAAAAAAAAAAAAAAAAAAAGAAAGATAAAAAATCTGTATATCCCTGGACACATTAGACTGCCAACTGCTGAATGTTCTCGTTACTATTTTGAAATGGGGTGTGGGTGGAAATACCTACTAAAGCTTTCTGCTGCTGCTGCTGCCATTGCTGCTAATTGGGTAGGTCGTTTTCAGAAATCCCTGCTCCTGAGGAGCCTGAACTTTGCTTCTGCACCTCTTCTGAGATGTATGGAAGACATGAGCTTCCTGAACCATCTGTTATTTGCATCGCCACTGCATGGGGATACCAGCCTGTATCAGCACCCAGATCTGCTGTACGCACAGCAGCAGCCAGGAAAGAACAAGGTGAGCCATGAAGAGAAGTCATCAAGACTGGGATGGGAACTGAGAAACGAGCGGGCAGCAGATTACGTGACACTGATAAAACTGGGCAGGATCTGACAGTCAACATGAAAAACCCCACACTTTCCATGAGGCAGCAGATTAGTGGCTTTTAAGGCACCTTGGTGGTGAAGGCATCACAGTATGGGAGGCGAGACTCACACCACAAGTTCACAGGCTTGCTCCACTGCGAGTTGCCACACATTTCAGTCAAGTCGCATGAGGATTTAATATTTAATGGACACACAAGGCACAAAAGCAGTGGTTTCTCTCCCCAGAATGTTGGTAGTGACCAGAGGTCCTGCAGGTATCACTGAGGCAGTACAGCCACCAGACAGCAGCAGAACTTTCCCAAGACACTCGTCCCTGCCACACGCTGCCCCCTGCTAGATGCCCTTTTGCACTCCAGTGGAAGCATTTGCTGAGCTTGTGTGGAGCCTCCAACTTGTTTTCCTAACACTGTTGGATTATCTTTTAAACTGATCAACCCTGCTCAAGATTCAGGCAAATGGACTTTACACAGTCACATTTATGTTGTTGAAAACATATCTGAAGGAAAACCAGGAGGTCTCCAGAATACTGACACTGAATAAACAGATAAAAACCCCAAAATAAAAAAGCAGTACAGAGCACCACAGCTGTCAGTATAAACAGGTATGTGAATACTCAGCACCTTTCTAATGCTAATGTTGAACCTGTGCAGTTCATCCATTGTGACGTGACTTTTTCAGTGTAGTAGCTGTACCTGCTGAAACCAGAAGAAGAAAACCAGCAGATTTTACTGGGAGCTGAACTGAAATAGCAAGTACCAGGACTTGTCAGTTTTTAGATTACAAATGTGCTGTTAATCCCATTGCCATTCAACCTTTGCACCCCTCAAAATGGGGTATTTGTTTCCCAGCTGGATGCCAACCTCCTGGCACAGAGACAGCAAGAAGATGCTCCCAGGTTCCCTGTACCTGGTGCACCCACAAGCCCCGGTGAGTCCCCTGCAGCACCCAGGTGACCAAGTAGTTCCCTTTTCTGACATATGCTGCATCTTCCCTCCCAGAAAAATCTACTCACCTCCCACCGGCTTTCCCTGGAAGGAATCTTAATCCTGCTGACCTTTCTGAACACAAGTCCTTCTGCTCTTTATTTTCTTAAATAATCCCTATCTCCAATGGTGCTCAGGCACACTTATTTATACCATTTTTCGTTCTTCGTGAAAATTTCAACTCCCTGTGCAAGTGTAAAGTTGTTGCTGCAGGTCTCTGGGGGTCTTTACCTCCCTCCCAATCTCCTTTTCTTCATTTGAAATCACTTTCCTACTTAAAAAAGCCTGCAAGCTGTTTCTCAACCATACCCAGTCCTCCCGCCACTTTGTCAGGAGCGCTGGACTGTCTTTTACAGTCAGAGACAGTGATGATAAATGACAGTCTCCATAATCCAGCAAGTGATGCTGTCCAGGGGCGAAAGTCACAGGCAGATGTAGAGCCTTCCCAATGAGCACACTGTAGAGGAAAGAGGGCACATCACTCACAGCAGTAAATCCCATCCATGCTCCAGTTGCTTGGCTCCAAGCAGTGTCAAAGCCCCCTTTGCAGGCTACAGAGCACACAGCGCTTCCCAGTCTCCTCCTGCCAGCAGACTTTGTTTTCACTTAAAACACAAAACAAGGAAAAAAGCATCTTCCTTTCTCCAAAAAAAGGCTGCATGCAACCCTGTACACTCCCTATTTCAGCAGCTGTGATATTGACAGCCAGCTGGATAATGCATTCCAGCACTCTGGGGACCAAACCCGTTATCCAGGAAAGCTGTCCCTGTTTTCTGAAGGAGCCCCTAGTAAGCAGGTTTTGAGGAGTGGACATCCAAACAATGCTTCCCAATTCACTCCTAACCAAAGGGGGTTAGGAAGCAGGGGTGCCAGCCAGAAACACACTGCACTTCTTCCCAAAGAACCACAAATATCTTTGCAGGTATTAGACCTCACAGCACGCTTGGAAGAAGTCAATAAACACCATTTCTACCACCTTACCCAATTCTTTGCTGAAAAAGCAACGCTAGAGGGAAGCTTATCTATGTGTCCAAGGTCAGGCTTGGCATCTGTGACAGATTGAGCTGTCTTAAGTCTCTGAACATCCAGCCTTCAATCCTAGAATTAGACACCAAGCAGTGTCTCTAACTTTTAAAGAAGAAGCACTGAAGGGAAACAAATTTTTTTTACAGCCTATCTGGAGACCCACTGGAAGATCTGATGAGGTTGTGCCTCTGAAATCAGCTGCAATATCATCCTCCCCTCCGGGAGCAAGCTTTGTCCTGCCAGTGCTAGCGCCAAGCTCCTCAGGCTGCGCCCATCCTCAATGACTCTCAAAACCAGCAACACACCAGACCTGGGGTGGGGGGAAGGCAGGGCATAACTCACACTAGAAGTGCCTGGGTTTTGTCCAGTTTTCTGTCTGATCCTTCCTTGGCTCACTCAGACCAACATATCAGTCAAAGGCAGAGATTTAAAGATACAGCCATGAGCATCTTCAGCAATACAGTACCTACCACAGCATGTCAAAAGCATTTCCACTGGCTTCCAGTAAACCCACAAGCCCTCAGTGGCGATTTGCAAGCAGAAGTAGTACCTGCTCTGGAAGAGCAAGGCTGACGATTGCTTATGAGCACCTGTGTGACATGTGTGGCATCAGCCACTAACCTAGGCAGAGATTTTTGTTTCTTTAGGCTAGACCAACCCTGCCCTGGTAAGTTATCTAACTCTGAACTGCAAAGGAGGCAGTAAGAGATTTTTTTATGGTGCCTTTTGCAGACCGTCCTCTCTCAGGAGGACATCATAAGGGGATGCACAGCCACTACGTGGGGGAACGACTCTCCCAACTGCAGTCAATAGCACCACTCACTCCCCCGGCTGCAAGTGATGCCAGTGCCTTTTGTCTCTGCCTTCCTAATATTTGTTTTAAGAGGTCTTGATGAGTCAAGCGGCTCATAGCCTGCAATGTGAGTGAGAACACCCAGAACACCGAGCTTGTGCTAACAGAGCTGTTTAAGGAATGCCACAAGTGCAAGGTGCATCTCAGCCTTGCTAATGGGACCACAAGCCAGCAGTGATGACTTAGGGCAGAGCTCAAGGCTGTAAGGGCAGCCAAGAAAAACGAAGGAAGCCATTTTCCTGCAACATGGTCCAAAACTGTCTGTGGCACCATTACCTTGACAGTTAACCAAAATAATAATTTACAACCTTTTTTTTTCAGTTGTAGTCTAAATCTAGACTAGTTCTGTTTTCAGCAGCATTCCAATTTAAGCTCACACTTTAGTAAATCCTTAAAATTATCGACTTCTTATTTGTCAGTCTCCAAGACAAACACTGGTTTTCAGCAGAACCAAAGGCAGACAAAAACTCAGCCAGACTGATCCATTTCCAGGTGGGGTCCTACTGGGGGAAGGTTTGACTCACTGGGATGCTAAGGAACTTGGGTCCAACTTTGCACCTTCCTGCACCTTAAGCCTGTATCTTCCTTCAAGACTTGCACATCTTCATGTAGAGAAGATGGAGAAATCAAATCTATTCAGCAGGGAAAGCAGTTTTTCAAAAAGAGAAAACATACATTTTTTTCTCATCTCTACCTTTTTTGTTCATGCTTTTCCCCCTTATGGTTTAAGAAAAATTAAATTTTAAATTCACAAAAATTAACAGGATATTGCTGCATTACGAAGGACCACATTCACTACAGAGGATGAACAGCAGTCCACAAGAGCAACTGCAGCTTTATGTCAGCTAAAGGGGTCACTGTTTATTTGTTTTTATCTTGAAATTGATGGGTTTGCTCCTTAAGTATAAAAATATTAACATTAGGATCAGGCTTGTCAGTTGAAATAAAACAACAAAATTCAAGTATCTTGGTTTGTCAGAAAGGCCAAACTTCTTCCAGAACACCCCTAATTTTAATTGATTTATATGCAAGACAAGCAGTTAAAAAGAAAAAAGAACAGACTCACAGCTATTTTTCCACCCAGTAAGACCCTGGGCAAACAAACTCATATTCATTATTTACCTTGGGGCAGGACCCTGACTCCTTAACCACATTAAGGACCCTATTGTGTTAATCTTTACATTAGTCCAATGTAACGTGCCCCCTAATTAAACAAAGTAATGTCAATCCCTCTTTAGTAACAGGGCTGGGACAACACGACATCAACCCCCTCCTCCCTTCACACACATTGCAGTATAATCTGCCACCTTCTATAAATGCTGCCATTTGTCTTTTCTTTAGATGCATTGCAGGAGTATTTCCATATAAGCCTTATTATAATAAAAACGACAGTGTGACAAACAGCTCTGCAAATAGGTCTGCTGCTCCAACAAGGCACAGACTCAACACACTGATTTGCAGAAATACCCTGTAAAATTCAGAAGTGCTAATAGCCGATTTGAAATCCAGTAGATTTAGGTGGTAGCTTTATCTTCTTTATCACGATACCTACTTCCTTAGACAAAGCTGAAAAAGTAGAGCATGTGCTCTACTCCTGCAACTGTTCCCCTAATCCCTTCCTTCTCCTCCCCTCCAATTTACATTGATTACAGTCTTAGAGATTCATTTTTATGTTCTATTTAAAATGCTGATTTTTACTTGTTTTCTTTTCATCTAGATCAATACTGCTCAGATCATAAATATGTACCGTTTGCCATTTATACTTGTTCATCTTAGCACTGAACATCCTACAGAAAGCTTAAGAAAAAACAGTTCCTGGATAGCACTTTCCCCTCTTCAGCCTATTCCCTATTTTATCTATAACACAATACATAAGCCTGAGCGTGTTCTATTAACACAGACACCCATTATAACGTTCAGACATTAAGTGCAGCAGAAAGGAACTGCATCTCAAAATGTTCCCTGCTCATTAAAAAGTTTGTATAATTTTATTATGACAGTTCAGCGTATACATTATTCTTTGCAAAACAGTGCCCCGGTGTTAAGATGAGACCACATCAGTTTTCTGTTCAGTCTTCACCGAGAGATGAGAAGCCACCATTTTCTTTTTGATACATGCAAATTAAATTGTTTGTCTCTACAGAAAGTGTAAACCACAAAGAATTCTGCATTTCAGTGGCGATACTGTCACCTAGCATTAAAAACAAGTATTAATTTGTAAATGAACCTCCTCAATCGTGTTCAAAGGAAGTAATTAAGCATTTAATGTACTAACAAACCAGCACAAATATTAGTTCTGTTTCCAAGGTACCTCACAACCACATAAAACTCCCGTCACACTGATGATCTGCATCCGAAGAGACTCCTGTACAACACCATTTTCAACTGATTCAGGCTTACTAGAGTCTTGCACAAGCTATACAATATATAGTTTCAAATTTAGCAACACATAAATAGCTGCTTACACATATCTGGGACTATTAGACTTGATTTTACATTCTAGAGCATTAAAAAATAACAGCATCTTGCCAGTATCCTGCTTACAAAATACTACAAATTCTTTAAAAATCACGCAGTATATTCAGCATTTAAAAAAAGCTCAAATTCATTTTTCTAGCAAGAGCATTTAGGAATGCCTTCCTTCATTATAACAAGGTTTTAAACAATGTCTACATTTAACTTACATAATGCACCGGGTTTCTGTAATTATCTAGTAATTCCAACTATTCGCTAATACAGGAGACTTAAAGCGCAGCTTAGGAACAGCAAGATTTGTATTTTCCAGGAGCCCTGTGAAACTCTGGTAAAGTTAATTCATTGCACTGACAAGAAAAGAAACCTTATAAACAGTCAGGCAAAGTAGTTTAGCAGCTCCAGGCCTTAATAATTTCAACAGGCATTATTTCACAGATCATCTTTCGAACTCTGAATAGCCATGCTGCGATAAGGACCAAAGCTGCAAGGGCCGTGGCTCTCCAGTAATGCAAAAAAAAAAATAAAAAAAAAAAATCCCGATATACAGGGTGAGGACTGAAAGATACATTCATTAACTTTGTTTTCCTCGCTTTAAAAAAGTCAAGTGAGATGCTGATTGCCAGTCAACCACTTTGTTTCAGACATTTTTATTAGACAAAAGGCTTACAGTTAGCACTGCATTGTGCCCCACCCAGCTGCTGAGAATTGTCATCTTCTCACTCCATTAGGCTGTAGGGCTGTATTACAATTTCCTAATTAAGCATTCCCTTCGATACATGTTTCTACCTTAAAAACACACTGTTCTTTCCCTCCCTCCCAAATAATCTTTTGGCAGGTCGGAGCAAGGAGGAAAAACCCCATGAATGAAACAATGAAGGAACAGGACAGTACTGACCTTTTCTTGTAATAACATCTTGCATCTCTCCCTCCCTTGCTGGTTTCTTAAACTAGGAAACCAGTTCTTTGAAAATGAATTTCCAGAAGGAAAAAACCCAACCCTTCTTCAAAGCACCCACTCCTCCCCCAAAACAGCCAAGCCTATATTGGTCAATTTTTTTTATTCTAAAAATATTTTGAGAACAAGGATTTTTCCACGTACACATCCTGCATCAACCTCACTCTATCTGCATATGGCATGTTAAATGCAATGGTTAAATAAGATGGAGTAAATAGCAGTGTTTTCTCTCCTTGCACCATGCACATATATTGACATCACGCAAATGCACAGTATGTGAAAAGAATGTTAAAAACTTTTTTTAATATATCCTAGTTATGAGATTTTCAATAAATTCATGATTTTAACCACCTTGGTAAGAATATAAATGACAAGTTTATCATGAATGTCACATTTACTTAACCCCTATTTAAATGATTTGAGGCAGCCATACCTTATCATGAAATACGAAGTACACACTGTGAGAGACTATTGAAGACACTGCTAAAGTACAGAAAACATCTTCTGTTTACAAAACAATTTTAAGTAATACAACATTCTTTCAAGTCTCTCTGTGTACTCTTGATTTAACTAAAACTTTCATATACCTTTTAAAACGCAAGCCTGACTAAGAGTAGCCAACAACAATATTATGCTAACACAAGTCAAAATGGAGCATCTTTTAGCTTGATGGATTAAAGGGAAAATAATCAGGCAGGACATGGTTTTCACAGGAAGGCCCAATTCCTCCCTCCCCTGTATTTCTAAAACTGATCTTACAAGCATCCATTATTCCTCCTCTCCACAGCATCTTTTTTAAAACCTATTTTACATGTCCAGACAGCCATCATGCGTAGATGCAGTAGCGAGAGTTTTCAGAAATGTGGTCTTCTTTTCAAGGTAAAATACGGGCATATTAAGAAGAAACCTTACTTCTTGCACTAATATTTCCCAGCATGTATTTGACAGAATCCTATTAACCCACAATTACTTAACCTGTGGTGAAATGTGGTCAACTCTTCCCTTCTGAACAGGCATTTAATATGTTGATGTTTCACACTGGTAAGACAGTTTTTATTCTTATTACATTAAACCCACTATTTCCACATTACATAAGTTTCACTTGTTACCATACCTTAGTTTTGCTTTGGGGTTTTCGTCTGATCCTTGACTGTGGAGTGGCATTAATGGAATCCTTGGAGTACCTACCTTCCAACGCTTTCATGGATCAAGAAAGGTCGTAACATTGTCACAAATTAATTGAACTGTATCTCATTCTTTAACGGGGGAAAGGTGCTGATAATGCAAGCCTGGAAATACAGGCAAATTCTTTTCTAGTTACTATGTGTTTTTTGTATGGAAAACACGGATATTACCCATGATGCCTCCCAACCAAAAACATCTGCAATATGCTACGTTCCCCCTTTGTCGCAATCAACCCGCCTATTTAAAGCGGGCGGGGGGGAAAGGGGGGAGAATCCATTATTCTACCAAAACACACACACACAAAAACTCAGAGAAACACCTCTTGTACTTACACGTTGCATTGAGCCGCATGCAGGGAGGGAGCTGTTTCAGTGCCAGCCATGTTGAGGACCTGCAAGACCCAGGTATTAGTGAAGATGTTATTTGTTGGCTTTGTGAATTTCGAACACAAAATATTCCCGCTTCCCTAGAGCTACCTCTGATTTTGCTAATGATCACGTTTTAAACGTGGTTTGTGAGAGACAGGGTAAAGAGAAATGTTCTAGGTATTTTAACCTCTTGATGTTACAGCTGTAACGAAAGAATGTTTAAGGAACACTTGAAATGCACCTTCACGAGTAACTATTTCCTTCCTGCTGAAGCAAAAAGGAGGAAAAAAAAAAAGAAAATAATCAAGTCGTTGAGCTGGGCACTTCACACCTTCAGAGGTAACAACCCTGCTTGGTTAGGACAAATGTTAGGACATGCAAGGTGATGTTTGAAATCAAGGTCTCCTCCTCAAACACTCTTTTTTCCTCTTCTCCCTCCAAGTAGGTCACCCCTCTCAGCTGATTTTGTATAATTGGTCTAGTTTGTGACAAAGCAAAAAGAAACCATCCTGCAGCATATGCTAACAGGAGAGCTAGTGCCCTACTGCAGAGGGAGAGCACTTGCTAAAAGGCAGCATCACCATCTATTGCCCTTTCAGACTTCTTTCACGCTGTAGCAACCTGGATTTCTCAAAACCACCTCAGTAGAAGCAGCACAGCAAAGGCGTTTCTTGGTGGTTCCCTGCTAATGACTGCAGCGAGCTACAGCCTGACCACCAAACCACGACTGCACGAGGGCAGCCGAGCCCTGCTCATCCCACACACTCAGCGCCGAGCCTTTATCCTGCCATGGCTCCTCCCGGGTGGCACAGCGAGATGTGCCGTGTCGGTGTGCAAGCCTGATTGCTCATTCCCCGGGAAGAGGTGGCTTGCTCCGGGGCGCTCCCTTGCCGGGGGAACAGGCGGCGCCGCTGTTCTGGAACCTTCCTGCGCATGCCAACGCACTGCCTGCATCCCAAAATGTGCCTGGCAAGAGCGTGCTCCTGGAGAGTGGCTGCTCTTCCCAACACGCCAGCAATCGGAACAGGGCGTTTTTTATATACTGTATTTCCCAACGAAACCTTAAAAGTAATTAATCGTGCTTTTGCTTGCTCCTCCTGAGGTAAATAGTGGCTAGAATGTGATGCCCGCAGAAGTTTGGAGGTATTCTGACCAAAAAAAAACCCAACAAAACCCAATCAAAGCCAAAACCACGTACCCCGACAACCGAGGGAGAGCAATACCCTTTTACCCGCGGCTGCTCTCAGGGATGCGTGTCCTGCCACCCCTGCCGTACAGCCCCGGCTGCGCCATGCCCGCAGCGCCCCGCATGGCCCCGCGGCTGGCCGAGGCAGNCCCCCGCGGGCCCCCGGGGCTGGCGGAGGCAGGGCGGGAGGGGCACATCGCCAGGGCGAGCCCCCCACGCCGAGCATCCTCACCGGGCGGCGGCGGCGCGGCCCCCCGGTCCCCGGGAGCGGGGCTTTGTTAGTGCCACTTCCCATTTTAAGGAGTTCTAGAAACTTTCCGGGAAGCGCCCGGGGCGAGCGGGGGCCGTGCCCGCGGGCTGCCGTAGCGCAGGTGCCCGGCCCTGCCCGAGCCTCGCCCCGCACCGGCACCGCGACCCCGGGGCGGGCAGGACGAGCGCTCCGCTCCGC
>VXBX01000774.1:713570-743540 GCA_013400415.1 Scytalopus superciliaris | reverse complement strand
GGGGGGCGGGCGGGGGGAGCACCGCGCCACGCCACGCCACGCCACGCCACCCCACGCCACCCCGCCAGCGGGACGTGCGGGGCTCGGGAATGCCGCGGGAAGGGCGGCTGGGATCGGTAACGGCTCTGTTCCGGAGCGCCGGGTCCCCGGCGCTGCCCCGTCCCCGTCCGTCCCCGCAGCATCCGCCGGGCCGCACCGTCGGGGGTGCCGCTCCCGCGGGGGCGCTGCCCGGCCCTGCCTCCCCCCGGAGGGTCGCTGCCCATCGCCTGATAGCGCCGCCGCAGTGAGATCCTCGGTGGTCGGAGGTACCGCGGCTCGGGCGAGCTGGGGGGAATAAAAACCAGCGCGTCCAGGCCGTTCCGAAGTGGACAGAGAGGTCCTGCGGGTGTGCGGGGGGGCACGGCGGGAGGAGCCGCCTGTGCCCCCGCACCGCGCACTCTGCTGGCCGGGGAGCAGTGCCTGCGGTCCACGCCTGTGGTGGGATGAGTTTCATTAGATACACTGACCCCGGGGTTCTCCCTATTTAAAAAGCAGGATCAGCGTGGCTGCCCAGTCTCATTGAAAAGGGACTGTCAGCCTGCGGTAAGGGTGAGCTGACAGCTCGCTTCTGCAGGGTGATGCTGGTGCACCTCCGCTTCTGAAGATCAGTGTTTGGTGCAGCCTCCTGCAGGGGGGACACCTGCCCTGCCAGGGTCCTTGTCTTCTGCCGGCTGCCCAAGCGGTGTGCTGGAGAAGCAGCAGGCTTGGCTGACACGTGGCCCCCACTGCTCCCCACATTTGAAATCTGGTGCCTGACAAGAGTGAGTTACTTAATTCAGGCTCCTGTACCCCTCTTCAGGCAATGGGATCGCTGCTCTTTAATATAGCATCCCACCACCCTCACCCACATGGAAAATACATCCTCACATTACACCTTGCTGTGTCTGTGTTTGAAGCAACACCTATCCTCTGATTTTGGTCAAACGAGAGCTGGAATGAACTTCTGGGAGCACCCACCTGCATCAGTGAGGCACTGAAACATATCAAGGCTCAGCAAGCAGCTGTGGGCTGAGTGATGCACTCTGGTCCCAGTGTGAATTTTTGATTTAAAGCAAAACGAACCCCATGACTCCCAAACTGCAATTCCCCCATTCCCTCCTCTCCCTCCCCGTTCTCTCCCTCCCCAAAAACCCCCAAACCTAAACCCATCAAAACACTCCATTTGCTCCTGTTCGCTAAACCAGCCAGTAGAAACCCCTATCCTGCTGACATTTTGTCCTAGGGGTCTTTTTGGGTCCATTGACGCCAGTGGGCAGGGAATAGGTGGGGACTGAAGCCCAAGCTCTGCATTTGCCTGTCCCATTCTCAGTGTTCCTGACCTCCTGCCCCTCTCCCCTGGTACCTCTTGCCTGTCTGCATGGCACAGCAGGGCTGGTGGGCAGCCCCCCACCCCAGCCCCTCTGCTGCCATTTCTGAGTCTCTGCAATTACTATTGGCTGTAGAGCTTTATGTCGTACCCATCTTTGCAGGGTTTGGTTGCCATGTGGTTCCTCCCTGCAAATGGCACATTTTTAGGTAGTTCTTGTGGAGAGAAGCGTGCCGGTGCAGAGCTACCGCTCCTGAGTAGGCTTATACCTCCCTTGGGATCAGGGCCCTTTTGGTGGCATAAAATACGTCTAGACTGATGTGTAATCTTCAGACCAAATCATTAGATCAAAATGTGTTTATTTCCATGGGTGTTTTGAATTTTTATGGCAATGTTTGCTTAATATTTATATTTTATTCTTATTCGTTTCAGTGCTGTAACCTCTACTCGTCTGTGTAGTCTCTGACAGAGAGGTACCAGATGCATTTGCTAGGTTGCACCTTTTTTCCCTGATAGAATAGATACCCTTCACATTAGTTCATTAGCATCTTTTTCTCCTCAAAAACTCTTAAAGATTTAACCTTGCAGCTTACTGCCATGTAATCATAAAGCTGTGTTTTTCCTGCTAGAAATTTCTCATAGGAACTTGTCTCCCTGACATGATCCACTTACTGTTTTTCCTTGTCAAGTACAGGCTTGTTTTTCAATAAAAATGAAAGCAAAGAGCTAATTCTGAAATCCTTAGTCAGACAAAGCTTACACTGAAATCAAGGGGAGTCTTGTCTCAGTGTAAAGATTGCAGGTTGAGGATCAAAATCATTATAATAAAACATTGTCACAGGAGCAACATCTCCCACTTCAAAAATAAACATCTTTGCTCCAGTTAGCTATTTATGTAGCTGCAGGAGACTATTGATTTAGGAAAGCTTTCTGGTGCACAGATACTCTAAACCCTTAGCACTACTAAGAAGCAGCAAAGCTCAGGAGGAGCAGGTTACAAAAGAAGTATAACATAAACCTCTGCTCTCCACTGCTCCTGGCAGTACCCAGGTAAAGCCTATGGCTCACCTTCACCTGAAACACCCATTTGCCAACTCTTCTCCCCATCCCATGGCCAGATGTTCCCAGCCAGGCTGCATTGCCAACAGAATGAAACATTTGCCTGTGGAGGGGACACGGAGCTTCGGAGCCTGGCAAAGGCACTGTAAAACAAGGGCTGCATCCCTGCTTGAGTATGATATACCTGTAGCTTCTCCCCCCTTGACTAAGAGATTCTTACAAGAGAGACTACAGAAGTTTTGGTAATTGTTCCAAAATAAGAACTAATACATCACTACCACAGATCAAGAGGTGGGGCAGGCAGAGAGAGAGAGAAAGCATACACAAGCAGCCTGAGTCAAACAGAGGAAAATTTGTCATCATATTTGTATAAATTTCCAGAATTTCCGTAGTAATGTAATCATCCCATTATAGTTACGGTAGAAGAATACTTGCAGACTTATTTTTGAACTAAAGCTACAGAGTGGTTACATTACATAAAACAGAAAATTGAAAGTCTTTAAATAGTGCTATAAAGTGTTTGTAAAGAGTTGGACTCTAATCCCAACAAATAGCAAAGCTGTAAATAACAGCAGGAGTTGATTACTTTTGAGTCTTGCAACTTACAACACGTAAAGTTGCTGTTAAGGTACATTTCTAGGAATTAAACTGGCGACTTCAATGGGAAAAGAGTTGGGCTGAAAATGCATTAGAATTATTTTTATGGAAGATGATTGAGTCTTTCTCACTGCTTCTGCCATAGACATCTCTTTACAAGGTGTGTAAAGAATTAAGTGTTTTGGTAAGTAATGGCCACCAGGAACCAGCATGTTTGGCCCCTCACCAGAAGACACTACTACTCTAACAAGAAATAGATAAACTTGAGTCCACAAGCAAATTTTTATCTCAAGGGAAGGCGAGTGTGGTGTTTCCGCTCTAATGCAAACAGATGTTAACATAAAAGAAGCTGAAACAACACATCACTCAGAGAAAATCTAAGTTGCTCAGCCTTTAATCTATTTAACATAAATAACTTCCATAACTATGGTGAATAGAGCAGTTGATCAGAAGTCCCAGTATGGAGGCTTGGAAGTCATGGTATGAAATCTATTCATCTTACATCCCACATCCTGAAAAATGACAATATCCGTGTCTGATGTTCTGAGAAATGCCAGTACTGCATAACTCCATTTAGTGGCCTATTTATGTAGAGACTAACTCTCTGCTAAGTGTAAAATACTGCTTTGGCCAAGTTGGGGGATACAAAAGTAAGTTGCATGCGCTGGATCTGTGCATCAGCTTTTAACATCCTTTGGGGGCAGGCAGGCATATGTGGTAGTTCAGCAATCAGGCAAGCCTCACAATGTGTTCAGAGCTGCCTTCTGATTACCCAGACCCTTCAAACTTCAAACTTCTCTCCAAAAAGCAGAAGGCGAACTCTGATTTTTGTTGTTGTTGTTGTTGTTGTTGTTGTTGTAGATGAAAAGAGGGGAAATGCTGTATTACCCCAGTTAGAAGCTGGTAAACCCCATTTACCCATTATAGTCCTGGGGACTCTTGCCTCTGAGCAAGAAAAGCCTTACAAAGAGGAAGGGTAAGTCTGAGATTGTACTGGGGGCAAGACTTTGCAGATTCAATTTTAATTCTTGTCCTGAGCTGTGGGTACCATTTCTTTGCTCTCCTGTCAGCCACCAGCCATTTCCCCCTGCAATACAGAGTTAATATTACCTATTTAGGTTCTAGACACTTGTGACCACAAACTAATCAGATCCAAAATGGGGCCCTGAGCTTAGCCGACAGGTCAAGGTGTAGCACGAATGATTTGCCCATTTAGTAACCCCGTGGGACCACGTGCTTGGAGTAAGAGCAGTGCTAAAAGCAGCAGACTGCAGCTCAGACCTTCAGAGTCTTGCTAGTTGCCTGTGGAGCCTGGGGAGGAAACAGCCTTCTGCTTCCCTCCTTCTACTCCACAAAGGACCATTTTAGACCCTCTTGCAGTAGGTATGGATCCAGAACCCCGCCATGGGGCAGGACCTGGGAAACCCTGGGAGAGGTTTCCACATATGGCTACAGAGTTGCAGCATGGCCCAGGGGTCTTCACATCCTTAGCCCTCCAGCAGGGAATGACGGAGCTGGGGCCATTGCCCACAGCAAAGGGCCTACAAGAAATTAATTTATTATTCCTATAGGGTGTCTGAGATGAATTGACTGAATCTAAGGAGTTGATACTCTTCATTTCCAATGGCTCTACCTGTTCATTTAGCAGTAGAAAGTTAGCAGGGAGGGAGCGGGACTCCCACCATCAGCTTGTAACCTTTCAATTGTGAAGCCTTTGGTTTAAGACATAGACTGCTTCCTGGGCTTTCCCATACTGTTCAGAGTTTGTAAGAAAGAGTCCTTTGTATGCTACCTGCCCTCCAAAATGCAAATCCCTCACTTAAAATGAGAGCAGTGGGCAGCCTGCAGACTACAGGTGACACAAACCGGAGCTCAAGAGCTCATGATACCATAAAGCGGAAGACAAGCTGTGATGTTTGCATTTAAATTGAGCTCTCTGAACAAATGTTTTGGAATTGTTCGTAAACAAGAGATTCCAGTAAAAATGTGACTAATGCCATTAGTCATCAGAACTGGACCTTCTGCATCGCCATAGGCATCAGTGGCAAAGTTCCCGTTGCCTTCCTCAGGAACAGGTTATGTTTCTAGGAGATTTAGTGCCCTTACCTAACATCTCAAAACCGTCAAGGCCCATCAGAAGGCCACAGTATGTGAAATGCTATGCTTAATAGCAGAAGAGAAGACTGTTGTGGAACGAGAGGAAGCTGATGTGAAAAGGGCAATAAAAGAGCACATTAAATGATGATGCCTCTATTGAAAAGAAATTCACAGGCATCTGGGGCCATTACCTTTCATATCCCAGCAATCAGGAAATTAACCTTTAACCCTTCTCTGTTGACCTGCTCTCCTTTCTCTTTTTCTGTCATTCATTCTTTTTTCCTAATGACCGGAGAAGATAGATATGGTCTGTGATTTATGCTTCTGAAGGCTACAGTCTGCCTCCTTCCTATACCTTCCCAAGTGCTGCAATGTCTGTGTTCACTCAACTCTAGGAGGAATCAAAGCTTCGCTCAGATTTACTTCCACATCACCCTTCCCAACACCTGAATTGTTTATGCTTCATTTATTCCAAATCCTGTGTTATTTAATTACCCCTGACCTAGGTATAAATCTTACTCCCATTTTCACTGTCACATAGAAGTAGGCAAAGACTGGAGGTGTTAGATGTCCCCTGCTTCAAGGAGAGGTCTTGGACTTGCAGAGGGTGATGCCACATAGGGGATACATGGAAGTACACCAAGGCCACGTTACAAAATTGAAATCAGGAGTGAGAGTCACCTTTAACATTTGATCCTGAGGGAGAGGAATGCAGGAATGGCTATTTCACCTCCTGATCCTGGGGAAATCTGGCAGATACAGCATCAGATCAATAGGTTTCAGAAAGAATGTGACAATATCACTTCTAAGCACAGAAAAAGTGGCTATAAAGCCAACAAACAATGATTACAGCTCCTCAGGGCTATGATGACTGTGTACAAAATTTCTGAAATGCTGTGAGTTAGCAATATTAGCTTTATCAGGAAAGGAACTAGGAGAGCAAGACATGGTCCCTTGTCATGAAAAATGGAAATTCTGCCCGAGTAAGGTCTGAGCAGCCTTTGCCTGCAGAGCAACTGAAAGTCCTGAGTCATCACAGTGAATTGTAAGCTGCCGGCTGCAAACCCAGGCACTGAATTCCCACCTATGTTCACTGCATGTATTGCAAATGCAATTTTGCTGACAAAGCTGTATTTCCCCACATGCCAAAATGTGAGTTTCTCCTATGGTTTTCTTTTCCTTGGAAACTGCCTTGGGTCATGCCTGCAATGTGCACCAAGAACTAAGACTGGAATAACTAGTCCTCAGATCGTTATGCTCAGAGACACGTGGTGACTTGGTTCTTACCTACACACCTAGTTTTTGTACATGGCTGAGACATGTACATGGCACCTAAAAAGCATTGCTGCATCCTTCCCTTTAAGCATTGCTGAGGTCACATTCAGCATCTCTGGAGTCACTCTGAAGCTGTGTTGATTTAGCTTTAAGTGATGGCTTTTCCTCCAAAACTGTCTAAGTGCTCACCCAGAGAAATGAAGACTGTGTGGGCACTACCTGCAGTTCCTGATGGCTGGTCCAGCTTTGTGATATTTTTCCAGCATGATGGAGTGTAGGAATCTGCTTCCCCACCAGAGCTGCACCATCCCTGCTTGTCCGCTCCTCTTGTGCGGACCTTGCCACCGGGCACCATCCAATTTATTTCCTTTGGGATCTGTCATAGGATTTGCTGCTGTTTGCAGAGAGCTGCTCTGAAGCATCTGGGGAGGTGTAGTTTTACCTGGTATGTTTGCCAGACACTCGAGGTGAGTGTTTCGTCCCCTGGCTGTGGCAGCCTCAGCACGCCAGGGATGGTGGGCTTTGTTTTTGGTGGGTGCTCCCATGCCACATGAACTGCAGCAGTGGCACATATGCCTGGGATGGGAGAGTGCCCTTTGCCTGGCCTCCTGCTCTGTCTGTGACCAGGAGTGCTCGAGGGACGACGTGTCAAGGAACTGGTAATAGAAATAAATTAAGGCAAACCCCCCTCCTATTGTCCACAGAGGCTATTTTTGGTGCAACTATTTTAAGGGTTGTTCTTCAGGCATTCCACATCCTGACATTTCAGCATATTTGCCTCACCTACTGTCTGCTTTACTGGGTTTTCAGCTACAGATCATCCCTATCAAGCCACTGCAGTGATTTTTTTATGCCCTATCTGTGTTGTACACAGTGCCATCAGCACCTTTTATTTATAAAACAATAACTCCAGGAATAAAAGGGTCGCATCCACTCTCTCCCTGCCCCCAGCACTTAAGAACCTCAGCATCATTTTAATATTCCATGTACGATGCCTTAGTCAAGCAAAACACATTTTGTGCAGAAGCTGTTTAATAAAATAAAAACATGCTCCAAAGTGACCCACATGGCAGGGGTAATTTAGTATGCTGCTCTTTGTGCTTTCTGTCTTACTTCTGCTGTTTACAGATATTTTTTTTCTCATCTGTTTGCACAAGGAATAGATGCTGACGCTGTCCTTTCCATGAATAAATCTCTTTTTAGCATGTTGGCCAGCACAATAAAAAAATTATCAAACAAATTAGAGCCTGAACCTGCAACCTTTTATGATGAAAGGAAAACCTGTTCATGGGCCAGCTCCCTGGCTTGCAAGGGACTTTTTCTGTAGGAAGAGCTGCTCATGTGAGCTACATGTGCAAGGTCTCAGAATTTTGTGCTGCAGAGCTTGACTGTCAGCCAAAGCCGGAGGTAGCTCAGCAAAGGGAATAAAGGTGGTTGTCAGAGACGAGTCTCAATTTCCTTTTCCTCTGCCACCTGGTGCATTGGAAGGGCCAAAAGTTGCTGCAATTTATGCCATAGCTTATGATCTTGGTGGTATGGTTTGCCTCCAAAGCAAGAATTTTGTCTGTGGTAGCTCTTCCAGCAGAAGAATTAGGACAAGGTGCTTCCGAAATTACATGGATTGCAAAGTAGATTGATGGGAAGAAATTCTCATGAAGACTGTTAAATATAAAGGCAGCACCTCAGCCTCTGGTACCCTCTGAGCTGTCAGGAGGGTGAGTGTCTAAAGGAGGAGCGCTACCCTTACACTGCTCTCCTTCCAGTAACCATGTGGACCTTCCTCTGATGTGTTGTGCTTGTCCTCATGTTCAGAGCTAAGATCAGCAATTCCCAACTCCGAGTTACAGTATTTTCATTTGGCTACGTCCCAGTAAGCAAATGGTGAGAAATGATCAGGACTTGGCATATATCAACCCAACTGCTGTACATTAAGCTTCCCTCTTCCCTCCTGCCTCAAGGAAGAGGACCTGTACCCATCCTTGTGCAGGTATTGAGAGACCAGCACAATACAGATGCTTGTGACCTTCATCCTTACCAGCTCAGCTAGAAGCAGATGCCCTGGCCACACCACTTAGCCTGGCTCAGCAATGCCACCCAATTTCAGCCAGGTGATTTTGTGTGTAGATCAGGAGGTTGTGCAGGACAAGGTCTGAGAGGCAGCTGAGGTTATCCCTAGGCAGTGCAAGGGTCCCCAGCTGAGCTTGCAGGATGTGCAAAGTATCTTTCCCTCTGCAAGAGAGGTGCCTTCTCTGGGGTTTCAGCCCAGAGAGCATCCATGGGGCATCTGTTGCCTTATGCCCTGCTCTCTGGAACACCTTTTGCCAGGTTCTTCCTCAGCGTGGTGAGACACAGCTTTGGCTTTCTCAGCCATTCAGAAGAGGAAAATCACTATCCCTGGAGAAGGTTCCCAGTTCACAGAGTTGTGGACACTGGCTGCCCAAAGGTGGAAATGACAGGATAGCGAGTATGTGTACAAAGAACTGTTTTTGTAAATGGATGAATTGTAGTAGGTGCAATAATAAAAAATTAAAAATTAGTATGACTAACCCAGGCTCTCAGCAGCCCTGGCCCCTACTGTGCTGAAAATGGTATCAGCCTAAGCCTTTTATGCACTGAAGCCTACAAGGTAAGCAAAACTCTACTTGGTATCTTCGCTCCAGCAAGAATAGTCAATAAGGCCTTTGTGTTGTGCCTGGCAAGGAAATGACAAAAACAACTGCATCTTCAGCCAAGAAAAGCCTTGCAAGGGTAAAGATGATAGGATTTCAACTGAACAGCAGAAATGCACTTTGGTATGAATAACTTTATAGGCTTAATATGCCAATGTATGCAGCAAACGTGGTGCTGCCAGCTAGTGTTGGTCGAGTGTATCCAACAGCAGCCTGCAGCCTGTGAACACCCCTTTTGGCACATGGTGGCTAGGAGAGTTTTAAAGGGTAACCAAGCAAACACCAGCAAAAGTCCTACAAAATAATGCTAGTTTTACAGAACCAGATGCACAAGGTGGATTATTTAATAGAAAAAAAGGTAAATAAAATTTAGAAGACAACAATTCACGCAGTGACGGCTGACTGCGTGTATGTCAGAAGGGGAGGCTAATTGAAGAGACATTTCTGCAAATACTCAAAACGCAAATAAGAACATGAGTTTCCTGCCTTCTGTAGTGCTACCAAAGGTCTTCAAATACAGAAGTAAGTTGAGGAGTAGAGTCATCAGAGCCCCCCTGTATAAGATGTACATAGGCCCTCAGGTCTGACCTGCCATCCAGAAAAATCTGCCTTCCTCCTCTGAGGGAGCAAGCAGAAGCCCCTAGGAGCATGAAGGAGGTTGGCCTTGGTGGTTGTGTCCAAGGTCAGAAGGCTACTCTCATTTCTTCTCGCTTCCACTGCCCCTCAGTGTAACACACTTAATCTCCATGAGGCATGGGATGTTCATGTTTGCCTGAAGCACATATTTCAGAAAGACTTTAATAATTCATTGAAATAATTAAGGGTGAGGAAATCCATAACTTTCTGTGACAGTTTTCTTCCAGTGCCTATCAACCCTAGTGCTAAAAATGTGTGCCATATTCCAATTAAACAGGTCTGATCTCACCATCCAGTCTTTGATACTTGCTGTCCCTTTCCTCCATGAGGTTAAAAGAGCTCTTATGTACCCAGTGTTTTTCCTCCCTTAGAGTGTTTCTCTGCTGTCTGTCAAATCATTCCTCAGTGAACTTTCTGATGAGCTAAACAGATTGAACTCCCAGCCTTTCACCAGAGAATAGCTCTCTAGTCGTCCAGTTGGTTTGGGGCTCTCTTCTTTCTATATTTGCTGACTCTTTCTGAATACTTCTGGTCACATGGATGTCAGAAGTACACTCACTATTCCCAGTTTGGTTTCACCAGTGCTGCATACAGATGTGCTTAGTGACTTTTTTTTGTTTAATTTTTAAAATAAAATAGCCCTTTAGTCCTTGGCCATTGAGGTCTCTGGATTTCTCAGAAAGAGCCATTCTTTGCAGACATCTTTTCTAGAAGCAACCAGCATTTGCTGCTTCTAGTTGTGTTGGATGTCACCCTCCAGTACAAGGCATCTGAACTGTCACAGGTGTACCCACATTATTTTTCCCCCTGACCATTGCAGTGTCCTTGGTGAAGTGTGTTCTACACAAGGGCAGCTTGGGGAACATGGCTGGGCTGGTACTCTCAGAGCAGGACTTGGGCAAGGGAGTTGCAAGGGTTAAGTGTGCTTCTGTCTGATCCCACAATCCAGGGATCCCAACTATCTCAAGAGGCTTCCATTCAGTGTAGGAGTGATCAATGTCTACAAAGCCAAAATCTTTCAAATAGCCAGAGGCATGTTTTGAAGGGAATAATGTGATTGCAGGTTACTTCTGGCTTGAAGAATTTGAGCTGTCTGCCTCAGTACTCTGCCCTGATCAGCTAGGAGGCTGACCTGAATGGTTTTGATAAAAGAGCACTTAATGGGAGTAACCCTTCTGCTCAAGTTTTGGCCCTCTGAAACCAGGATATGGGCACGTAAACCCCAATGAGAGCTTCCACTCAACCACCCTGTTGTCACTCAGAGGATGTGTCAGCCCTGTCATCCACCTGATCTCACTGCACCTCACCTTGTGCTGTTTGTCCCACAGCCACCACATCTTTTCCATAGTACAGATCCCTCCTCCTCCAATTTTGGAGCTGGCTCACCCAGGCTTTGCTGCAAAGTCTGTTCAGTGAGTTGTCCTGGCACTTACTTAATCTTGTTTGTTTTGTTTTGGTTTCGGGTTTTTTTGTTTGTGTGGGGTTTTTAGCAGGTTTTTTTGTTTGTTTGTTTGTTTCTTGGGGGGGGGTTGTTTTGTTTGTTTTTTTTTGGTTGGTTGGTTGGGTTTTTTTTGTTTTTATGTGAGTCTGTTAAATTGTGAAAGCAAAGGGTTACTGGGGCGCATAGATTAACAACTTTTTTTGTGTGTTTTAGTTCCCTTTCTCCTACACAAGACTAATCAGCATACAAGAAATGAATGAATAGCCAGAACAAAACTGAGCACAGAGAGAATCACACCATGTCCACATCACCCAGGGAAGGATCTTTTTGAACAAACATGGTTTCCTGGGAGCCTAGAGGGATTTTGTGGCACTTGTGAGTTCAGAGATAGTTTAGGTCTTTGGGTCTCAGGGAAATAATTGGGACCATGGTTTGGGATCAGAGCTGGGAAGCACAGATCTTTTCAGGAAAAGAGGAATATTTTGCTTTGTGGATAGCCACAAGAGACAATGAAGGAATACATTTCGAGAATTTTATGCTGAAAGTTTTCTGAATTCCAGTAATTTACACCAAGGAATTTCTTCCAACATCCAGGAGACAATTTGCATGAATATGTTTGTGATTACACAATCAATGAAGGCTTTACATGAAGCAAAGCCTTTGCCAGTGTTGTTAGGGATAATGGCATTAAGGAGAAATCCCAAGCAGGGCTAATTACTCACTGTTTAGTGGGTCTGGTTATACAAGCTGCCAAAAAAATGGTGAATATGAATACCTCGAAGGAAGGACTTCTCTTAATGATGGTTTTGTTGTTGTATCACCATCATGCATTTGTTGGCTTGCAAAGGAGGTGTGTGCAGTTTATTTCCCTCAACTGATGTACAAAAGGAATAAATGAAGATCGGTGAGCTGAAGTGAGGGAAGATGGGCAAGTCAATAAATCACAAAGTCATTAAGAGCAGGGAGCAGATTTTTTATTGCATTGTGAAATGCACAGGAAGCCAGTGAACACTCCTTTGGTTGGTTGGGAGTCTAATCTATCTAATCTAATAATGAGTGTAATATGAGATGAGCCATTGCATTTTGAAGACTAATATTTAGCAAGTGAGCATCATAAAAGAAGACTTTACAGGAGTCAAAATTAGAGGCTGTGAAGGGGTAATTTCTGTGACCACAGAGCTCGCAATGGGCTAGGCTGGTTTCTGTGCTCGGTGCAGTTTGCTGTCTCAGTCCTTTGTTGGGTTGTGGTGTCATGAAGCTGTGGAGGAGCAGGACAGCACTGTAGGGCAGCCTTGGTCCCTTCACTTGCTTCATCTGAGTGAGATGAGGTAATGGAGAAGAGGGTGAGTCTTCATCCCTAACTCCAGAAAAGAGAGTCCTTCACTCTCCAATGTTCATATCAGATGGATGTAGGATAGGTAAACAAGAAACAGTCTTCTCCCTTCTTCCCCAAACCCTTCTCCAAGGACTACATGTACAGCAGAGCGAAGGGGCGAGGTCAGCGGGAAGGTGGTCATGTCCATCCTGAGACTGTTTAGCAGATAGGTGGGTTATAATATCTGGTGGAGGTGTCCAGCAGGTGCAGCAACAACACAGCCTGTAGAGCATCTTTGTGCTTGAGAGAAACCAGTGTGTGCAGCTCACACAGGGACCAGTGTGATGTGCAGCTTGTTAAAAGGAAATTAGAAGCAACAGCCAAGAGGGTAAAATGCTTGCAAGTGGTGAGAAGGTTATCTCAAAAGGCACCTTACTACCAGGTCACAGTAAAGGTATTTCCAGTTATCAGAAAATGTTTTAAAGAGCAAGTAAAACAGGCAGAAGGCAAGCAGCTGGATAAAGAAGCTTAAGAAGTGTAGATATGTCCAAACCAGGGAATGCAGAAGAGCTCTGCAAACAGATGCAAACCTATAGTAAGAGCAGTCAAAACGATTCTTTTATGAAATAATTTACTAAAAGGCATAAAACCCAACAATAGAACAATTTTCAACTACATCAGGCAGAGGCCACTTGCCAGCAAACACACAGGGCCAAGAGATGACCGTGGGATAATGGGAGCACTTAGAGATGACAGGACCGCAAGAGCAGAGGCAGACGAGCCCTCTGTGCTGGTGTTTGCTGGAGAGGAGCCTCGGGAAATCTCCTACACCAGAGCTTTTTTTTGACAGGGGATGAGCGAGAAACAGCCTCAGATTGAACTGTCAGAAGAAGAGGTTTTAGAGCAAGTTGATGAAACGAACAGCAACAAATCACCCGGTCCAGCCAGGGTTCAGCCTGGGCTCCTGAGCAGACTCAATTACAAGGCTGCCAAACTGCTGACTGTGATGTGTAAGCCCTGCCTTCCATCAGTCATGTGCCAGGAAATGGAGGTGGTAAATAGGATACTCTCTTAAAAATAAAGAGCTTTGGGAAACCACAGTCTTGTCTGTCTGCCTTCCATTCCAAGCAAATTGTCAGGCAGTGTGATGAAAAAAAGACCAGACAGACAGGCTGAATTGATACTGGAGGTCTGTTAGAGTCCTTCAGAAAAGCTGGTACATCTGTGGATGAGCATGACCCTTTGGACACTTCCCTGAAAGGTGATGACAGGTCTTTCCCCAAACTGTCTGCTCAGTGTTCAGGAAAGCACGTGGATATGTCTCTGCAGCAGTAGTGCTGATGACGTGTGCCAAGTTTTACTCTCACACTTGTGTGTGAGTTGGCCTGAGCTCTGCAGGGGCTGGAGAAGAGGAAAGGCACCTGCCCTGTGCCTCCCACATGCTTCACTTGGACAAACCTCACCTTCTCCTGGGACTCCACTGGGGATGTGAAGTCCATAAATATCATCATCATCTTTATCACTGACGGAGGGCCCAGCTTTAACACAAATCCCATAGTGCTATGTGGTGCACAGAGGAAATAATAAAGAAAAAAGTGAGCTCTTGCCCATAAATGTTGCAGTTTAAGATGACAATCAGTAGTAGCTTAGAAACTGTATCCAAGACTGGCTTTGTTTCTTCTGTGAGAAGTGTTTTCATGTCTCAGCTGTTCCAGAGCACACCACCAGAGCTAGTTTGGGGTTGAAAAACCCCTTCAAGCCCACATCCTTCTCTGCAGCACTGCTGCCTCACCAACCTTTTACTTGTACAGTGAATTAGTCCTGTCTTGTTCTCGTGTTTATTGGATTGTGTCTCTCACTGAAGAAAAGGTCCCAGGTTTACCAAGTTGGTTTTGAACTCTAATCCCAACCTGAAGCCAACTTGTAAGCCCATTTAGGTTGGGCTTATCTGCAAGCAAAATAAATAGCTAAGTCATTAATGAAAATATGAGGGTTTCCCATTTTGGACCTGACAGCCTGGCTGCTATGCCCTGGATGGGCTGTACTGGCAGCAAAACTTGGAGCGGTTCTTTTTTGGGATTTGTTTGCTCCTGTTTGCTGATTAAAGTGAAAGCCCGTTGCTCAAGGTTGTAAAATCAGCTGAGAACTTGTTTGCAGTGTTTAAGAGATTAAATCAAATGAGGAAGCTGCTGGATGTTGCATTTAAAACTAAATGTCTGGTTTTACCTTTGAACAGTAGTGGGATATAATGTGGTGATTAAAATGGAGGATGAGAAAATATGTTGCTTTGAAAAATTTAATCAGTTATTTCCACAGGAGCATGCCAGGGAATCAAGGACACTTGATTTCCCTTCATTGTTTGGCATAACTGAATATATTTGGGTCATTATAACTGAATAATCAGAATAACATTCTTAAAAACAAAAGGGGAATAGTGATAGCAGCATCTGATTAAGCGTGGCTTGTTTCTAATCTTCTGGAAAATCAGATTTAACAATTTTCAGAGTCCTTTTTTCCTATTGATGAACTGGGGATTTACATGACTAATGTCTATTAACACATGTAAATACCCTTTGCCTCAATGGGAACTGACAATGGGAAAATAAATCCTGCCTGCAGCCCATTCTGTCATATGAATCAAGCCTAGGAGTGGTACGGTTTCTTGGTGGGCTATCGTCTGGGATGGAAAACACAGCCAATGTTCATATAATAGGTTTTCATCTCTGAAGGCAAATGTCAACATCAATTTACCTCTGGGATAAGTGAGACCTCCTGAGGGTTCTCAGCCCTGTGTGGAGGGGTCACAGCACGAATCCAATGTCCACGTTTTAGCAGACATGAGATCAGGCTGGCAGCCACACAGGGAAAAAACAAGGAGTGCTGTGGGAGTGGGACACGGTCCAAAATAGGATATTTTCTGAACGTGGAAGAAAGAGGCTCAGTGATTAGAAATCAAGTTTTCTGGCCTGAGCACCAGGGAACTGTTGTAAATAAGTTTCAGTAACTGCTTTCTCTGTTAATAAAACAGAACATGTAAACACATCCTAGACAGCCATCCATCAGAAAGACATTTTACATCACATATGTTTTATGAATATTAGATAATGGAGGAATGTAACAAATAGCCATTTTTGTCTCTCTCTTGAATACCAAATAACGGTTATTAGTATCTGTCAAATAAATAATGTGAATAATTTAACAAGACATCACTATTGTGCAAGAAATGATATCCCATTCTATTAAGCTTTGGAGTCAGTTATTGTGCAAAGATAATAAATACATGCAGTAGCTACAGCAATTACGCTCTAGAAATCTACTTCAAGTGTTGCACTGCTTTAAGAAAAGCAAACCATTTGGGCTCTCTGCACACCACGCAAATTACGTGCCAAATCTTCTGCTCGTGTCAACTGGCACGGCTCCAGCTGTTCCAGCTGTGCTCACTATACAGTGCCTTTCTGTACATCATGATCATGCATACACCCACCTTCCAAGCTCCATCTCCTTCATAAAAGTGTGTGTGACCTTGTTATGTCAATTTGCCTTCTCTGCTTAACTTTTGAACCTTTACCAGCAAAACCTGCCGGAGGTTTTGCAGGTAAGTTCCGCAAATCTGGGTGAAATTAGGGGATCGGGAGGGGAAGTCAGATCATGTCAATGAAGCCAGTATCTGTGCTGTCTACAGGAAATCCAACGTAATGCTGTTGGTCAGAGAGCCATGGGCATAAAGAAAGGAATAGGATGAAATATTAGATTAAAGGGATTTCAATGATCACTTGGAGGTGATGCTCCTAGATGGCATTGACCTCCTGCTCCTAAACAGGGCCATATTCACCTGCTCATAGGCTTGGGACTGGATATCAAATAGCTTGCAGCTAGTTCATTGATCTTTCTAGATTTCTGCTTGCTGCTCATTGCTTAATCAATCAAAATTACTTGGAAAATATTATTATATAAAATGACTATTTGGGACTATAGAAATTACTCTAATTTTGGAAGGCATTGGAGTCATCACCTTTTACTGAAAAGTCCTCGTCTTTTCTGTGGTACAACGTTCCTTTCTGTACATAGAAAAGCTTTAAGAATTTGCATTGCAGTTTTCTGTGCTGGATGTTTACTGTTCACTATTTTTTTTTCTCAGAATGAAGCTGGGGAAAAATATATATCTCTCACCTGAAATTTGAAAGCTTCAAGATGAAGACTGACAATTTTTTCTCAGCCAAGACCTTGTGTTAAGGACATACTTTTTATCATCCCCATCCCAGACTTGTTTAAAGTACAAGAATATGCAAAAAACCCTCCATTCTGAGTTGCATCTGCTATGTCTGCCATCTGTGAACCTCACCTGTCTCTCCTCTTCTGCTTTGGGTCCACAAAATCTTATCACTGTTATCAGTTACTTGTCTGGTTCCAGTGTTGCAGGGTTAAGTTGTGAATGTAGAATTTCCCACCAATGTCAATGGACCACGTGGATGTTATCTGATGCTACATGATAGGATTAATTTTTTAGTATCTTTCTTAGGAAAAGAACACAGAAGACTGAGTGGAAAAGCCACTGTCTTAAAGCTGATAAAGGAAATGCCTCAGACACTGAAAGCTGCCAGAACTAAGATAGTCCAGACAACTCTTATTTGACTGTGGTACATCTACAGTTTCTTATGGCCAAACTGTCTTCTCTAAAGGACAACTCTGTTGTGGAATGCAATGTATCGGCATTGTGCACACCACAGGTTTGCTTTTGGACTTGATCAGAGCTCTGAAGCAAGTTAGCGAGTTTGGCAGCTCTCTGCATTTCATTTCTTATGCCAGCTGAACGTGGGTTGCACATGGGGCATGGCGCTGTGGGCAGGGAAGGGCCTGTTCTACAGTGGCACCAAAGCCCTGCCTGGGATCCCACCCTAGTCCTTTTCCTGCCACAGAACCCCCATGTCATTGTGAAAAGGCACATGAACCAAGTTTATCAGAGATGGCAATTTGCATGTTATGGTACCCAGCCTGAAGTCTCAGGACTGGGCTTGCACGAGTACTTGGCATGCACAGCCACATCTGAAATCAATAGAAGCTATTTTCTGAGCCTATAAAGTGCTGTAGAAAATATGATGTACTATGAAATGATAAGCCTTAGGCATTTCAAACCTTCCACCCTGACTTAGTGGGTAGTTCGGGCCATTTGCTCAGTGTCTTGGTTCCCTATGCATGACCATCTCCACTGATAATTCATCTCACCAGAAGCACTGGGAGAGTCAGCTGGATGTTTGTGAGACGCTGATACCACACGCTGCAGCAGAGCCCAGGAAGCCATGAATAATTCTGCTTCCAGAGCAGGGTGTGAACAGTGTGCAATAAATAAGACAGTCATGCACTGATGATGAGGACAAGCAGGATTTTGAGGAGCAATTAGTGAGGGAGGGGTCAAGTAGAAAAAACCTCAGTAGTATAGTGAGTTAATTAAAGATGTTTCATAATCCACGTGCCCATAGGAAGTGGTAACAATTGCTCAGACAACCATGCAAAATTAAGCACTCATTTAGGAGATCTGGTGTAATATCCTTCACCAATTGCTTTGGTGTTTGCAGAAGTGAGGTCTGAGCACATCCTCTTGGTCTAATATGATTGCATCAGTGTTAATATTTCATATCAGATGAAAAGCTGACACTTGTGTTTCAAAGAGCATCAAGGCACAAATACCACCTCTGCCAGCCAATGCTAGATAACTTCCTGCAACTACTATTTCATACATAGTTTAATGATTTGGAAATGGGGAAAATCCCTAAAACACACCACAGAAAAACCCCTTGACAAAACTCTGTGGAAAGGTAATATAAAGATGCTGTTTGCCTACAGATGATTTTAATTCATTGTTCAGCTGCTTTTCTTCTCCTCCAGCAACCTGGACTTTCATTAAATGCAGAGGAAAAAAAAAAGGAAAAGGCATAAGAAGAAGCAGTGTATGGAGGTCTTTACTGACATACAGTGGGACTGAGAAGCTTTTCATTGCAGCCAGAGTTTCGGGGGGGTTGCCCACTATTCTGAGAACAGGAAACAATGAGGCACACGTACAAGCCCCATCCAAATTAACATTGTCAGCTCAGTTTTCAGGGGCATAAAGTAGCTCCTGGCTGAACTTCTGTCTCCAGTAGGATATTTATTCCATCGAGGAAAGCAGGATACACGCCTGGTAAGGCTGATGAGGCTGTTGATTTCCATTCTTGTATCAGCTCTTGCCCCAAGTAGTGGCACGTTGCAAAAATGTTATTTGAGAAAATTACAATAATGTTTTCTGATATCTGCTCCAAATACACAAAATGCAAATTGTTTTGAAAGAGATGAATAGTGTGCTGAGAAGCACCATTCAATTAAATAACTGGTTGTAAGCATCTTTTCTTATTAAAATGAAGCAATTGTAAATAACAGAATGATATTTAAATGAAATGGTATGTAAGGGCAGTAAGAAAGATTTGCGAGAAACATTTGTAATTGCATTATCTCTAAGTAGAAAATTCATAAATTATAATGAATTATACAAATGTATCCTGATATAAAAGGGAAATGTTTGATCAAGAGGCTGAATATGTAAGGATTAAGTTCTTTTTATTGAGGAAGCTTCTCCTGCCTGTATGCAATATTCATAAAATGTGTTACAAGTTTATAAATGGAATAGATATTTGTTAAAATACAAACTTACTATGAAAGGTGTATTTTAAATATTTAATGAAACAATTATGCTGTATTAACACTATGTTCTTTATTTCTCAGATTAAAAATTCACAGGAATTTTTGTCCCTTGCATCTTTATTTGACATAGCTTTTATTAGACTTATTCTCTATACATTTTCTGGATCAGCTGAATAATAATTTTCACATGCATTTTAGAATACCTGTAGTTTGTGCTTCAAATGTACTATACGTATGCATCATATCTCAGCATTTATTGCCCAAATAGTCTTCACTCTTTATGCCTGCATAACTGGGAATGTCACATGCAAACTGGCTGCTTGCATGCTGCACAGCCTGGGAGGAGGGTCGGGGGGGGGGGCTGGGCCATGTGTGGGAACAGGGAACACCGTGACTGTGGCTGCAGGAACTTCCAGACCCACCAGACAACACAGGGAAGCACCAGAGGGAGTCTGCAGGTGAGTGACAGGGCAGGGCTGTCTGTCCATCCAGGTCACCCAAGTTAGGGCTGCTTTGAGCTGTGGCTTTCAGGGACGTGGATCTACAAAGACACCTCTGCTGTTCTTTGCAAAAAGGCACCATGAACAGTCAAATTAAGACTAACAGGAGATGTGTTTTTCTAAATTTAAGAAAGCAAACTCAAAGCCTGTCTCACTGCAGGTCTCCTGGGTGCTTTTGGGGCAGTTAACTGAGCTTTACTTTTGCACGGGGTGGATTGGAGACTCAATGCCAAATACCTTCACTGTCTGAACTTTCAGATGTTGCCCTAGATGAACCAGTGCCAAGGAGGTTCTGAAGTTAAGTTTCTCACTGTAGAAGCCACCCAGAAGCCACCAGGGAGCCAGCACAGCTAGCAGGTCTAGTATCTTTGTGACTTTTCTACCTGTGTCTAAGTGATGCCATCAGAGAAGTTAGAAATTCAGAACTGCAGTGACATCTTGCAAAAAATATTTAGAGAAGGATTTCATCCAACATCAGACAGGACAAATATTACTGGGGACTTTCATGTAGGACTTACCCAACAGTGTTGAAAACATCCTGGGAAATGAAGCCAGGAACTCAGTGTTCCAAGGTCAAATTTACTGATAACTTCACAAAGATGTTTCTACATTTCGCTTTGCCCAAGATATCACTGTAATACTTGCAAGGAAACTGTTTTGGAAAATGGCTCTCTGGAGCACTACTATGCTGCTCTGTGCTCTGGAGTGTAACAAAGCAGAACTCACATCTCATTTCAGGCAGTGTTTTTTCTCATAAGAGAACTGATCCCAGATTAGCTCCGAAGACAACAAAGTGTTACCTGTAGCCATTTATTATTCTTTGATGCAAAATGAAAAAAAAAAAAAAAAGATAAACTCGGTGGTTTAATTGGTGCAAGACCTATTGCTCAAGCAGCAGGCTTTATCACACGATCAATTTAAAGACAAAGAAAGAAAATCCTACCAAAGCAGAGCCCAGCCTAGCTACTGATAGAGCACTGTCAGCGTTCGCAGACTCACAGTCTGACAACTGAATTTATTAGAAAAAAGGATCTGGGCTCCGATGGATTCAGTCTTGATGAAAAATTAATGGATTTATAACTCTCCTTTGAGCTTTTTGAAACATTAATACCTATTTTTATTTGTATTACCTTGATTTTAATGATTATTCTCTTACATGTGAACTGTACATAAATATCGACCTTGTCAGATGTCTGCTCCTGCCACCAGGGGAAGAGCCCTGGCAACTCCTGTGCTCTGCATATTCTGCTAGGGAGAGTGTCTAGCTGATGTGGCTGTATTTTTGCTCCATTCATATGATTAGTTTAAGAATATTTTTATAGAATAATTATCTGAACGTAGTGTAACTCGATGGAGGAGTGCTTTCTAAAATCAGATGAGCTGAGCACAAAATGTCATTTGTGCTAATCTGTCTGAAACTGGGAAAGTGTGAAATGTGCTGTAGGGAGGAATTATCTCTTCTGCAACTTTATAGGCCAGGGAAAAACCCCATGTTTATTACACAAAATAAAATGTATTTTTAACAAAATCTTAACTTATTCTCCCTCATTTCTGGCTAAGTTAATGTGTTATTAATTGTCCATTTTTTGGATATAGTTTGAGGGAGGGAGGGAGGACAAACTATCTCCAGCACTGCAGCCACTTAACTGTAACAATCACATTTTCTTTTTAATAGAGTAAGTTAATTTTTAAAGGGATCTACAGAGGAACAGATGGGGGAACGAATTCTCTGTGGGTATCTCCTGCTACACCAACACTCGGAGCACAGAGCAGTATCTAATGCCAGGCACATCTACCTTGCAGTTCTTCCTTCCCTTGTTCTCCTGTTATCTTATGTCTGGTGTCCAGAAATGGAAAAGCAGCCTCTGAAGGTAGAAATTCCTCTGGTGTTTGAGCAATCTGCTTCATAAACAAACTGCTGGCTGGGCTGCAGCATCCTGCAGCAGGGTCCTGTCCAAGGGGGCTGTCTGTGTGCCTGTAAGCACGACAGGCCCCCAGCAGCAAGGGAGGACTGTGGGTGCAAAAGGAAAGCCAGGAGAGGAGTCACTGGCACACTGATCACAGTGAAGAACACAAGAATAAGTAACTGCTGCCTCATCCTCTATTTTGTCTCCCTGCTGACATGTTGACTCCTGCTATGCAGGAAGCAAAAACCCCACTGGCTTCAGTTAAACTGGGATTTCACTCCAGGTTTCATCATCTTCCTATTTTCTCATTAATTATTGCTCCACTAATTTATTTGCAGAAGAAAAGAGCAGCAACACATCAGCCAGAAAGCAGACTCAAATTGTGGGCTTTCCATGTTCTGTGATTTTGGAAGGAGGTCTTGGGCAAGGGGGACTTGGAGGCTGGAGACTGCTCTAGCAGGGGGTCTGAGTGGTTCCCATGCTCCTGCAGTGTGCCCTCTCCTGCTCTTCTTCTCATGCACACACTCTGTTACCAGCCAAGGGGCTGAGTAATAACACCTGTTAATTTTAATCCAAATTTTTAAACTGGAAAATGTGCTTCCAGGTTAGCAGCAAGAGCATAGTGTCAGTTCAGGCAACTGATGCGGAGTTGCTGCAGGGAATAACAATCCCACTACCGCAGGAGGAACTGCCTTGGCTGGCTGATGCTCCTTCAGGGTGCCAGATCTGCACTAGACAAGAAAGAAGAGTCCTACAACATACAATTAAAAAATCTTTAATAACAGTAATTACAGCAGAGCGAATAGGACAAAAACTGACAAAGCCCCCACCCTTCTCATTGATATATATTTTTCCTTAAAATGTTGCCTACCTGTTTTACCAACCTCTGAACCTCAGAGAGTATGCAGAAGCTAACATTGATGCAGGAGATAAATGCACCCTATCATGGTGGTTGGAGCATTGTTAACCCTTCTGTCAAAGTAATTTATATAATAGGTAGAGCTGATCTTGAGAGGTCTGAATTTAGACACACAAGAGACTGAGAGGGGAAAAAAAGGCCATTTATGTTATCAAATAATGAAATTATTGCCTATTGCATTTATTACCAATGACAATAATGTTGTGTTTATCTGACAAACTTGATTCCAGCCCTTCAAAACAAGTGATGAGGTGCCCCAGAACTGTGCTGCAGTAGCACTGCATCTGTCTGGGCTCAGAGAAGGCACAGTAGTGCTGGGAGCTGGTGGGGAACAGCACACCCAAGAAAGAAGCACCCACTGCTTGTTGAAAAGCCCCCTGTGATACCTGATAGCATGTGCACACATCATCCCTCTGCTACTAGACAGGGGTTTGCAAGATGTAGCTCACAGACGAGAGATGACAGGGTGCTGTGGGGCACCAGTTTCTGGAAGGATGTCTCAGGAGACAAGTACTGGAGTGACAGCTACTGATGTGCTCAGCCCCTGCTGCCAGCAATGCCCCAGTAACACGGGTACCACGCAGGGCACCTCCCAGCAAGGATGCCAGCCATGCTCCTGACTGCCTGGGCATCCCACAGGAGCTTTGCCACAAGCAGCAGCATTTCTCCATGTAATCAGGCTCATCCCAAGCTGACAAGAGCCACTGCTGATGCCCCACGATGAGGTGTGCGATCTAGTGGGGTATGTTTGCACATCTGCTCTTTTAGGACTGAAAATCGGGGGTCTTGAGTTGAAGCGTCAGCTTTAAATTGGCTTCTCCAAAGCCACCCATCTCTGTAGATGCAGCAGGCTGGGTTTGACTGAAATGTGCTTTTTTTCCCTAATCAGAGAAATTTCATAATGTCTGTTTTGGCTGTGAAAGCACACAATCCAAGCAAAAATGAAACACCCTCTCTGAAAAAAAAATGCAGTTATCTGAGCATTCTAGAGTTATACTAAGAATTTTAGTGCTGGGTGTCTGTGTCAAATTCAATTGAGCCTACCCCCTCCTGATTAACCCCCTCCATCCTCAACAGCCACTCATATGCAAGTGCACGCAGGAAGGTGTAGTAGGTGCCTTGGTTTTATTTCATAGAAACATAGAATATGTTGAGTTAGAAGGGACCCACAAGGATCATCTTGTCCAGCTCCTGCCCCTGCACAGGACAGTCCCGAGTCACACCATGTGTCTGAGTGTTGTCCAAATGCTTCTTGAACTCTCTCTGTCTTGGTGCTGTGACCACTTCCCTGGGGAGCCTGTTCAGTGCTCAAACACCTTCTGAGCGAAGAACCTTTTCCTGATATTCAACCTAAACCTGCCCTGACACAACTTCAGGCCATTCTCTTAAGTCATGTCAAGAGATGAGTGCCTGCACCTTTTCTTTCCCTCATGAGGAAGTTGTAAACTGCAATGAGGTCTCCCCTCAGCCTCTGCTTCTCCGGGATGCACAGACCAAGTGACCTCACCCACTCCTCATATGGCTTCCCCAGCACGTTATTTCACAGCATGTTTTCTGCCTGGATGCCCCAGAAATGGTCGGGCCAGACTTCCAAGTACTTGAGATGAGCTCATCTCAAAAATAGCACTATATTTGAGGAGATGGAGATTTTGAAGCCAAGATTTGCTGCTACCTGTCTCTGTGCTCTCTGGTCCTCCAGCAGAGCTGGTTTGCCTTTTTGGCTAAGCTAAGGAACACATTTTAAGGGAAACCACACTAAGTGGCCCGTGCCTACATGGATTAGAAATTACTCACTCTGTCAGGAAAGAGATCCTTTAAAACAATGGCAAATTGCTTCAGTGGGCATTGCATTAGATTGTGCTTTCTATATGACCAATCAATATGTTTGTGTATATAAGTATATGAAGCTGCATCAGTTCTTAGGAAATGCAATATTCATGTCGGTGTGACATCATGAGCATCTCTCCCTGTTTCACCATGGCCAGAGTAAAATCTGCACTAAGTGCAGGACAGGCCATCTCATACCTTGCTCCGTGGCTTCTTGGTAGTGAGAAGCAGAACAGGAAAAGACTGATACATTCAATTTTTGCATGGTTTTGCAGAAAAAAATAATAGTATCTATTCCAATTACAGCAGTGTTCTGCCTCTCAAATGAGAGCTTTTTGCCAGTTTTGCCAGTGGTAGCTTTAGCAATGGCAAAAGGAAGCTTCTCAAGAAAGGGTTCAGCTCACAGTATGAGACCTGGATAACTGGACAAAGTGACGTTAGTCATTGACTTTATTTCCATGTGCATCCAAATCTATTGTTTCTTCCAGCACGAGTTAAGGAATGTCAATTTACACATCAAGAATGATGTGCATAGTACGTAGGGTAAATAGGAAGTAACACACACCTCATAAGGATTTTCCCCCCAGTTTCTGATTCTGTCATGTCATGAATCACCACACGGAAGGTCTAGGTTGACTTTTTTTTACCACCTTGCACCATTCCTCCAATGTATCACTAAATCATTATTAAAATGCAATTTAGTTGGCCTAGTTCCCAACAAAAAAAAAAAATAAATGCTATTTCCAGCCCCTACCAGTTGCATCTCACATATCCTTCAGGAGCCAGCTATGGGGCTTAAAGAGTGAACCCATTTTACGGATGCCAAATCTCTTAGTTTATCATTATGTTGATAATACCCTTCAACCTCATTACTATTCTATCATTAGGATCTGAGTGGTTTAAGTGTTTGACTAAGTGGTGTTTTTTTTTTCTCCTCAGAGGTGTATGAGATGCTGCCTCTCAGCAAGGTGTCCTGAAAACCTTTTCTTAATGAACAAGTGATTAAAAGGCTTAAGTGCAAGCAAACATCCAAAACACAAGCTGCATTATCACAGAATGAGCCAAAAATAGGCTAACTCTCAGTGCCAGAGAAAGCACTGAGGTCCTACACTCACATGCTCTCAGTGCTCTCTTCTTCTGTCTCAGTGGTAGCTGCTGGGCAGGTCCCCTGAGCAAGCTGTGCTGTGAGTCAAGATCCATCATGGACATCTGGCTTGTCCTCTGCCATACACAGCAAAGCCACCCCAGGACAGGACTGGCTTTTCCCTTGTTCCCCTACATGTCCCTGTCTCTGGCCTCAGGCAGTTCAGGAGCATGCTATGAGAGTCCTGCTCTTACCCAGGCTGTGTCTCCTTCGAGTTGGCTGCCAGGACAAGCACAGCCAGCAAGTGAGACCAAGACAGGGTCTTGGTGGTTTGTATTTCTGTTCTATCTCATATCTCTGTGCTATTTTATGTCGAGGCACAGTAATATAACACCTGGGCTTCAGCATCCCTTCTCAAGGCATGGAGATGACTGGCAAAAAAATACATATGAAAGGAGTGTCAGCCAAGGAAATGCAACTTTCCTGGAGTGAAACCCTGGTGCTTCAGAAGTCAGGGGGAATTGAGCCAGTAATTGCAGCAGAGATCAAATGTCAGGTCATTTTCCTCACTAGATGTGTGTTGTGCAGGCATACCAAGAGCAGGCACACCTCAGAACCCTGGGTGCTGCCATGGCAGCCTGTGCCCAGTATCTGCTCGTTCCCCAGTCAGGTATGGGATGAAGAGGAAGGCTCTGGGAAAGCAACGGTGGGTGTTTAATACAACATGCCAGGACCTCCAGGACCTCAGCATAGCACCAGTACCAATGCAGTGTATCTGGACAGGGTATTTCTGGTGGCACATGCTGCTTATTATCTGAATGAGAAAAGGTGGAGAGATAAAAATAAAACCCCCTCTCTGACTTTTGCTAGAAATTTCTCTCCCTTTTGTTTCTATTTCTGCTGCCTTCTCATTTTTTCCAGTAACTGAAACAGCAGCACGAGCTGACACTACCTGTCATTACCCACATCATTTTCAGTGACACTGGTTCAATTAACTGCCCTCATGGATATCTTCATGCTCCTGAGGAAAAAAAAAAATTTCATTTCCCTGGCCCTGTAGAACCTATCCATAGGGATGGGGTCAACTTTGCTGCTTTTGATATCCCATGGAGTTTTCTGGCTGTTGTGTGCTGGGGTGGCTTCATCATTTCCTATTTCTTGCTGACGTCAGAAGACATGGGGACTAGGTGCTTGTACCATCCCTAGCATCATGTCCAAGTTTCACCACCATCAAGCAAATTAAACCTCTTACCTGGCTTACCCAGCAGCTGATACCTGAGGAAGAGCTATTCTTGTCCCTGTACTATGACTGGGAGAAAAGCTGCCCAGCTTGCCTCTGTTTCTTTGCTGAACTGTCTTATTCTGCAGTATCTTGTTTATTACAATTCTTTTTAGTGACCCAACTATAACCTCCTTAGTTTTGATTCAGGTTGTGGTTTCTATACAGATAGCATCTAGGTGCTTATGACTTCTTTATAGGCTGTCATTAAGGACTGTGTATTAGTTTCCAGCACTGCCTGTTTTCCTCCAAAGGCACTTCTTCTCCTCCCAGTCATTTGAGATACCCGCGGAAAAGGAATATTTTGCATTTGCAGACACTGGGTTATGACCTTGCTTCAGATGAGGAGAAGAGGTTAGTATAATCCAGGTTGTAATAGATTTATCCAGTTCCAGACCTTGGATAACATCTTATTCCTCTTCTGTTGAAGAGCAGAGGCAGTACAAGTGATCTAACATACCTTGCTCAGGGCTGTGAGCAGAGTGCTGATTCATTGGAGAGCAGGAAAACCAGGAGAAATACTTTATTAACTTCTCATCCTGCTGGTAGTCTAGGTGGAAAGGGGGGTGAACTGGAGGCTTAGAATTAAGTCTGATAATTTGCCAGGGAGATGATGACAAAAATCAAAAGGGAAAGCACATTTTATTTGCAAAGTTCAAGAAGGGTATTACAATCAAGAGGAGGAAAGCAAATTAAAGCATTAAAAATAAAGCACTTGATAGGAGCTCTTCGAAAGGGTGGCTAAAAAATATTTCACTCAAACTCTCTCATGACACCACCGTGTTCCCTCCTTTTCCCCATTTCCCCCTTTTCTCTCCACTTCCCCCACGTCGCAGCAGTTAATTGGATTGCAGCTGTCTGTGACGCCGGCCCGGCTGCAGCCGTGGTGTGGCTGTGCACAGGCAGCCTCAGCCTGCTCAGGAGGGAGCCACTCTGCGTTACTCTGACCTCTGATCCCCAAAGCCTGCTTCCCAGTCCCTGACCCTGCCTGAGCTGCCTGTCACAATAAGGCTTATATCACAAGAAAGGATGGTCAAGTCGCCAGGGAAGGCCCCATTTTAATGCACTTATCTGTCAAGAGTTGAGAAGTTTGACTCCTTCTTTCCACTCCAGGATAGGCTGACCCAAAACAGCAGTGATGGGCAGGGGGCAGTCAGATCCTCTGCTTAGTCCAGCATGATGGTGGGGAGTTGGCAGAGAAAAACACAACTTCAGTTCAAGCCTGGCTTTTGTGCTCATTAGTGCTCGCATGTGCATGCAGGGAGATCAGGGATGCTCTGCCAGAGCCTGGGAACAGCTACCACCACTGCTGCCACCTCTACTGCCCCAGTTCTCCTCCTCCTCCTGCCCAGCCCAGGGTCCTCTCTGAAAGCTTTAACTGGTGACACCACAGGTACTTTGGGGTTTTGACTTAAAACCTAAAAACTGTTTTGTCAGCTTCAAAGGAAAGGGGGAATGCCCTTTGAGAAAGGTGGGTTTTCTCTATCATAAATGCTGTTATAATTATCCACTACCCTCTGAAGGGTACTGTGGTACCATATTTGCCCATATATAGATATCTATATGTATATAAATATATATATATATGTATATTTACTTCCAATCCATCAGGCTGCTTCTTGGGTACTACTGTCATGTACAGCTGTCATGACAGTACCAACATGAGGCAGAAGTGAGCTATCTGGTACAGTTTTACTCAAATAATACTCCAGCCCCACCTGTGATTTAGTTGCTGAGCTGAAAGATCTGAGGACAGGGATGCCAGGCTGGGCCAGCCTCTGTTTATCTTGGCCCTGGAGCAGAGGAGAAGCCGTAGGGAAGAGCTGGGAGCAGGGTGCACACTGCTGCTGCTCTCCCATGGCCACAAATCCACCGACACACTTTAATATTGAAGACTTTCCAGGGACACTGCAAACTCTTCGAAACTCATCCTTTCCTAGAGCAGGAAGCCAAAGAAGAAGCCAGGACTTTACATGGTCAGAATAAACCTCAGCCAGACCAGTTCTAAACATGAGGTGCATTTCTTCAAAAGCACAGCATAAATATTTCAGCAATTCTTCTGATATTAGAATTACCAAAATGGGTTGAGAGTAAAAAAAAAACCCTCAGACAAACACAATGCATCAAATTGCACTGCATCAAATCAGCATCGCTCACCGGACACCCACCAGAACTATGTGGATGGCAAGTTGAATTGCATGGGCAGGTCAAGTTCTTCTGTTATACTAAACATTTCCATTCATTGTTAAGGGCCTATTAATTGTTTCAGTGATGCAAAGAGATCTGTTGACTTAATTTTGACCAGTGTGGGGAATGGAGGGCTGGGAGCAGAGCAGGCAGAGGTGGCACTGGTTGGGGTGGGAAGAGAGGTCAGGCCAGTCTGACCTTCGGGGTCTTCAGCCTTGTGGCATGGGCAGTCTGGGCCATATCTGAAAGGGGTCTCAGGGAAAGGGGGACAACACTTCTCTGAGCCTGCCACCAGAAGAAACACCTAAAAAATAGCATTCCTGAACTTCTTGCACAACAGTAGAAAACGTGGGAGGAAAGCAGAGGCAAAGCAGACAATTGTGTGCAAGCATGGGCACACTGTCTCGCTATGGCTAGCAGGCAGGCTCCTGCACTTGCCACTCTGCTTGAACACCAGGGCTTTGCTGAAGTTAAAGGGATTCGAGAGAGACCTGGCACAGGAAACTAACAGCAAAGCAAGGCAAAGGAACTGGTACCACGTGAGTTAAANGTCCCTGACCCTGCCTGAGCTGCCTGTCACAATAAGGCTTATATCACAAGAAAGGATGGTCAAGTCGCCAGGGAAGGCCCCATTTTAATGCACTTATCTGTCAAGAGTTGAGAAGTTTGACTCCTTCTTTCCACTCCAGGATAGGCTGACCCAAAACAGCAGTGATGGGCAGGGGGCAGTCAGATCCTCTGCTTAGTCCAGCATGATGGTGGGGAGTTGGCAGAGAAAAACACAACTTCAGTTCAAGCCTGGCTTTTGTGCTCATTAGTGCTCGCATGTGCATGCAGGGAGATCAGGGATGCTCTGCCAGAGCCTGGGAACAGCTACCACCACTGCTGCCACCTCTACTGCCCCAGTTCTCCTCCTCCTCCTGCCCAGCCCAGGGTCCTCTCTGAAAGCTTTAACTGGTGACACCACAGGTACTTTGGGGTTTTGACTTAAAACCTAAAAACTGTTTTGTCAGCTTCAAAGGAAAGGGGGAATGCCCTTTGAGAAAGGTGGGTTTTCTCTATCATAAATGCTGTTATAATTATCCACTACCCTCTGAAGGGTACTGTGGTACCATATTTGCCCATATATAGATATCTATATGTATATAAATATATATATAT
>VXBX01000774.1:691875-713157 GCA_013400415.1 Scytalopus superciliaris | reverse complement strand
GGCACTGGTTGGGGTGGGAAGAGAGGTCAGGCCAGTCTGACCTTCGGGGTCTTCAGCCTTGTGGCATGGGCAGTCTGGGCCATATCTGAAAGGGGTCTCAGGGAAAGGGGGACAACACTTCTCTGAGCCTGCCACCAGAAGAAACACCTAAAAAATAGCATTCCTGAACTTCTTGCACAACAGTAGAAAACGTGGGAGGAAAGCAGAGGCAAAGCAGACAATTGTGTGCAAGCATGGGCACACTGTCTCGCTATGGCTAGCAGGCAGGCTCCTGCACTTGCCACTCTGCTTGAACACCAGGGCTTTGCTGAAGTTAAAGGGATTCGAGAGAGACCTGGCACAGGAAACTAACAGCAAAGCAAGGCAAAGGAACTGGTACCACGTGAGTTAAAATGAAGAATGGAAGGGCTGTGGGGTGGCAGCAGCCTTATCGTGTTTTTAAGCCTCAATCTAATTAAAAGACATACATAATTAAAATGAAGCAATTAACCGTTTTGTAATTAAATACAAAAATAATTAAGTTGAAATTGAACATGATAACATCCAATTGTCAGGACAGGATTTATTTGTACTTTAATCTGATGAATTATATTCATTGTTCTACTGATTGTGTTCCTGTGGAAAGAAATCGGTCCTTTCTGCAAGAAGGGACACAGGTTGTTATTCTGTGTCCTTTGGGCTTATTGAAACCCGACCTATGATACAATGACTATATGAACCATGATTCCACATGTCCATAGAAAGGGCTGCATTTTTGCCAGTGCCCCAAGAATTTCATGTTATAAGCTACGTTTCCCATCATACTTGTTAGCAACCATTTAGTCAGTGTAAAATGTAAAGCACTTGGCTTTAGCACTGGTTTTGTTCCTGCAAAAATGGTGATGCTCTCTATAGAATTTCAGAGCAGATGAAATAAGTACATGGGCATGAAGTCCATTACAGCATAGCAAATTTACAACCACATTTTGACAGGTAGACCCTGAAACAGCAATGTTTATCAACCTGCTTCTCTTTCTCATGTGTGCTCATGTGTAAGATTTTTATGCGCTTTGCTAGATAAGAGCACTAAAAAGTGGGGTTATAAAGTAAGAGTGGAGTTACCAGAGTAAGATGAGGTCACTTATTCTGATGCCTTTGCAGGGGTTTGAGTACATGGGTTTAGATTTCCCACCTTGTACAGAGGATCAAAAATGGCTTTTCTTCTTCTCTGCGCCAACAGTGACAACTCAGTATCGCTCATCTCACAACAAGGGCATGTCTTGGTGCCTTGCTTGTCTTCGGTGGAGCTGCAGTGATTTATGAAATAACTGAAGTCATCTGGGCAAAACACAACCAGGAACAGTTAGAAATACTGTAAGGATGGAGATCCATCTTTCATTTGGACATTTTCAGCTGACAAATTTCTTGCTGGTGTGGGGATTTAGGACACTGGTAGTGTCCTTCATTGCTCTTTACTTGAAGCATATTGCTATTTGTGTAGCTTTTGGTCTTCTGTACTACAAGTCTTGTGCCTGCAACAGTGATGGAATGAGTCTTGTTCTGTGTGAATGTATATTAGAAGTTTGGTGGACTCTTCCAGACTAAGCATCTACTTCAAGCAGTCTGTAACTGAGGGAAATAGTGACTTGTGGACCTTTTTGCAGTCTCAGTTCTGTGCTTGGGAAAAAAAATAATAGAAGTGTGGATTTATCTGTGAAAAGAGCCATCTCTGTTTAGATCACAGGAAGTGCCAAATTTTTCAGCCTATTTGGAGATGGGATACTAGGCAAGCCTGGTGTGAGGTGCCTCGAAGAAAGGCATAAGAAAACCAAGATGAGCAGATGTCTAAAAATCTTCTACTTTGCTCACATAGTTCCCTAATACTCAGATTGGTGTAGGGCAGAAAAAACCCAGTTTAGTACCTATTCCAGAACCTGTTGTCCAATTTAAGGAGCAAAGTTGTTGGTTGTGAGTAATTATTAGGAAACTTGTACTGCAAAGAGAAACACAGCTGTGATAATAGATATAAAAAGAAGTATGGTACTGGTGAGTTGTATAGCTCAGAAAATACCTACCCTATAGTAAATGTCATCTCTTTGTTCAAGAAAATTATGGTCCTACCCCACAAGGCTGAAAATATGATGCTAAATTCGCTTATAGATACCTGGAAAGATGCCACAGAGGGAAAAACTCATAAATGAGAAACAGAGAGAAAGTTGAAAAAGCTGATTTATGGGGAAAGATTAAAGTAACTAAACACACATCACTCAGATAAATGACATCTTGGAGGAACGTAATTGCTGACTCCAAGGATTGAAGGATTGGGCACCTAGGAATGAGAAGATTCCCCAGGGCCACACAAGGCTGGGAACTATATAATGGGGAGAAATGGGTGAAACTGCACAAATGAAAATTCAGGTGGAGGTATGAGAAATGGTTCCTTATACAGAGATTTCTTGAACTATGAAATCCTCTCCTAAGGGGACCAATGAAATCTTGGGTTATTTAGCACTAGGCTAGAAAAGCACTTGAAAACATACTAAAAAGCACAAATCTGCATCTGCAGTGGGTCCACTGGGTAAGTTATAACTCTTTTCTACCTCTATATACTATGGTTTTGGTTTTCCTTTTTTTTTGTTTTAACAAAGCTGGGCTATTTGTCCCCAGTCTACGCCTGCCTGCGACCCGTGCCCTGATACAGCAGATTCTCTGAGCTGAGTCACGCCTTGAAGGGAGCCAATGCCACAGTGTGACAAGACGACTTCTCTACTTTGTACCCTGCAAGAGGAACTGTCACTTGCTAATTGTGCAGCTTCTCTTGCCTTTCACATAGTTCTGCTGGCAGCAGCAGAAGACATAGCGGTCTGTTGGCACACGCCGGTGAAGCCAGCCCTGGGTGACAGCCAGTTACACATATGCAGCAACAGGAGCAAAACTCTTGACCTTCACTTCCAAAGACATGGACCTCTGTGGAAGGATCCTCCCAGTTAGCTGGTCCACAGTATTTTGAGGAGTTAATGCATGCCATTTAGTAATGGATAGCAGAGGGAATAAATAAGTTTTATTACCACTGATACCAGATTGCAGAGTCATTTTAGGTACATTGTGATACTCAGAACACAAATTGATCCTGGGCATAAAGTTTCCCAAGAGGCAATGGATTAAAAATATGTCAAAATACAAACAGACAAAGGTATCAGCACTGCCTTTTGCACTGGAGAAAAAATAGAGCGATCCAGACTTTGTCCCATTATTCATCTGATTTTTTGATGGCAGCTAAGCAGAGCTCAGCTGGTCATCCTTCTCCCCAGCAAGCTGACACCACACAGAGACAGCATAATGGCTGTTACCTGAGGAGAGCTGGTTCCCAAGCTCACCACACATACCACCAGCTGGGGGCATGCAGCGGGTAAGGGGTTATTCAGACAAGTTAGATTGTGGCCACACTGAGATCCATCCCAGCTCTCCTGCTGGAGCTGTGCTTGCTGGTACAGGTCAGGCCAGCCCCTACTTTGTGCTGGTGACAAGGACAGGAATGAGATGTGCCATCAGACTGGGGCAGGCAGAGGCTGCTCACTGCTCTAATCATTCTCTGGGTAGAAATTGTTCATTGCCTTAATCTGTGCTGGGTGATGAAGAACAGGCAGACAGAGATTTTTACCTCTTTGCCCTTTCTGTCTGGGTTTTCCTGCTTCTAAAATTTTTACATGAAAAAGAGGAGATGGGGCAGAATGAAAACGATATCAGCATCAAAAGGATGATAGTCTCTGCATGGATGTCTACATTTTTCACTTGCACAGGGTGATGCTTGCCTCAGTCGATGTTAGCAATGCCCAAGAGCGCCCGTTACCAGCAGCCAGGATCCTCTTGGATGGCTGGGAAGAAAGCAGCGGCATAAATGTGTCAATAGAGCACCAGCAATTTGTCAAGCAGTTATAATGCACTAATCAGGGGGGTGGAGGGGAGAAAACCCTGCCAAGACTCAGCCAGCTCAAAGGGAGCCGCTGCTAGTGCATAACGCTGGGGCTCTTTCATCTGCAGGCAAGCCCAATAACTTCCCGGGAGCCGCTCATTAAGGAGGCAGCGCTGACTGCTCTGGCTTCACTGGCTGGCTCGTGGCTGCTCAGCCTCCCTGGTCCCCCACACAGCTGCCCCCTGCTCTTAAGGGATGCCACAGCTCTTGGGTGTCCCAGCAGCAGGGGACGGTGCCAGTGAGCATTGGGACAGCCTTCCAAGCCACCCACAGGGACACTGCCTGCCGTTGTCCTCTGCCTGACTGGGCTCAGCTCAGAGACCCAACACCCTTGCCTTCTAGAAGGTCAAAAGAGTTGGGCCCATTTAGAGGCAGGTTATTTGCCACGGAGTACCACTTAGCATCTGATATACTAAGTTTGCATGACATAAGAAAAAACATTCCTTATGTGGTACTGTCCCTGGTTTCTTTTGTTAATGCAGCAGATTTCAATTGAAAAAGGCACTTGAAAGGCATTGGTAGGCACAAATAAAAATATACCCATGCAGACAGGTAGCAAGGGAAGGACTGCTGCAGTCATGTGCAAAGTTGGAGGATACTTCTCCAAACCAGCCCCCACAGTCCTTTAAGATGCTCAGCCTTCCCCTGGGACTGGCAAAGAAACCTTTGGCAAAAGAAATCTCTCCTGTATCCAGCACTGTCTACGTTCCTCTCCTCTGTGGTCAGAGCAGATAGGCACAGTATTGATTCATTACTTCAGGATTTTTGGGGGTGGGGAGAAGGCTGTACTGTGTATTCCCCATTTTATCTTATCATTAATGCATTAAGGAGCTGAACAAGCAATAAGGGCAAATGGACTTCAAAACACAAGGAACTGTCTCCATAAGGCTCAGGCTGATTTATGGCAATTACGTCTTGGCAGCATCACCAGAGCCCATTAAGTTCCGCACCTGGCTGTAACTTGAACAGCCCCCAGTTTTGAGGGGGGTCTTGCCATTAGTCACCCCAGCACTGCCATGACCCCTCCTTCTCTGTGATGGGAGGCAAGATGTAAAACAATGTGGGGAAGATTAACAAAAAGTTAATAGGCTGCAGAGCGCAAATTGATCTGAACTTCAGAGTCGGATACTGTTTCAGCTACCGGGATGCTCTGCTGGCCTCCTTCCAAGGTCTGAGGGGAAGGGATTGGAGACGGAGCCTGGAGCCATTGCATTTGACTCAGGTTCTCCTTGTGTCTCTGCTTTCTGTTTCATTACCAGCAGTGGGCTGGCTGCTCAACTATTAATTTTCTTTCCCTGTTTTTCTTTTTTTGTATTTTTATTGCTTTTTAAATGGTATCTCTTTGTGACACCATTTAATTGCAGGGCAGCTGTGTACAAATCACAAAGAGAACGCATAGCACTGCTGGAGCTGAGGGGGTGACTTGTGCAAAGCCCACTGAGGGAGGATGCTCCTTGCCCTGAGAGATGGGGTGAAGGAAAACTAGTTTTGCAATGTCTGCTGTTTGGGAAACCACTAGTGGTGAATACCACACCAAAAACACAAAAAGGGGATACTTCTGAAGCATTGGCATACCGAGGATGCATAAGGAGTCTCGTGACAGATCCAAATGCTGGGACAGATATGGATGGATGAAGTTTTGAGGGGAAAGGCAGCAAAATATTTCATTGCAGATACCAGCAGTGTAAAAGACCTTCTGAGGAGTTAAAATTTACTCAGTGATCCAGAAGTGTTTATGGCCCACGTAAAATTTACCAGAAAAATGTCAGATGTCAGTGGATTGTATTAAATGTAAATATTATACAACTCGCAGCCTCTGTTTCTTATTGCAGCTTGGCACATAGCTCTCGTGGATCTCCTGTTTGAAGGGGAGTCTCTGGAGGTGCTGCTGCTTGACGGCAGGTTTGGAAAGGTTTCAGCAAGAGCTGTGCAAGCCCACACCTCCCCCTCACCCTTGTGCCACACCACCAGATCAACTGACTGACACCTCTTATGGTTGCAAACGTGCCTGGTTTGTCAGAGAAGCCCACTCTGATGTGTCTGGGACAGACACTGCTGTGACACTGATTTCCATCACCTCCAAACCAGCTCTGTCCATTAGCAGCACCCCGGCAGAGAGAGGAGAAGGCGGCAGAGGATACTTCCCTGGGTCCCACCATCACTATCTCCAGCACCAGAGGCTGAGCTGGCTGGCTCTGCACCGTGAATTGGGCTCAGGCACCGGGCAGTGTCTCCTACGGGTGATTCAAGAAGGTAGGAAAGAGTGCATGAGCATTGCTGTTTGCTTGGAAGATGCCCAGGCGCATGGCAGCAGTGGGACTGTGCAATCATTAAATGCACTTCCCTTTGATGAAGGGGATGACACTTTGTGAAGCTGTCCTTGGGGCCTGGGCAAGTCCCAGCAAGACTGAACACAGGTACAATGCAGCTTGCTCCAGCAACTTGTCCCCAACAAGTCTGAGAGGCATCTGGCTTGCTTACAGCACTAATCTGTTTTGTTGGATGTTTCACCAGTTTAGCAAATTACTGCTCCTTTGGCCTGGCCTGTGGAACTCAGATGCTGTGTAGGGTGCAGGATGTGACTAAGGGCTCGGTACCTTTCTGCATTAAGATGCCTTGAAGGGTTGGAATGCTAAGTCATATCAGTGCATTTCCATAGCCAGGTCAAGCCAAGGCAAGTGAGCCAGTGCAGGGCATTGCTGTTCAGAGCCACCGATGCTGGGAAAGGATGCCACGCCCTGGAAACCCTGGTTTGTGTTGCCCTGTCGTTCACTGTGCACGGTGCTGGCGTGGTACCAGCTCTTACTGAAGGGGAAAAAAAAACCCACACAGAAGATTTTTTTTTCTCGCTTTCTCCTCAGAATGTGTGAAGGAAAAAACCCACAAATCCAAACACTTCTTGTTACAACTCATATCATTTAAAGCTGCAGTGGATTTCAGTGTACTTTCTCCCCAAAGGATTAGCTTTGATAATATTGTTCCTGAAAATCCCCTCCTGCAGTCTCTGGGAAGCTCGGTGACACAGCACAAGTGCATAAACACATAAAACACGTGAGCCTGGGCCATTCCCACTGCATAATAAAGGAGGTTCAGAGTCACACTTCTACTGTAAAAAACATAAATATGACAGGCTTTAAGAGGATCTCACAACAACTTAGAAGTTTCTGGGATGCCTTTTACAGATAGAAAGATTTTTACTCTGTGCTTTAAACAGTGAGCCAACTATTTTTAAGTCAGAGGAATGTACACTGGTATTATCTGGAAATAGTTTCTGGAAAGCAGTTTCAGTTCCTGTAGGCATATAAACAGGGATGATCCCCAAAAACAAATTATATCATGTTTTTCTAACACAAGAGCCAAGACCTATTAACAGTTCATTCATGTGTTTTTCAGGAAGCTGAGGAATCCTGTTGATATTTGCAGGAGGGAGAAATTTCCTGAATGAGCAAAATCCTTCTCTCCAGTCATTACTGCAGAGCCACATTGCAGATTTGGCATTGAGAACAGACACCTCTTGTGCAGACCAAAGAAACAAACTCGCTAAAACCGTATAATGAGATAAGCACAAGCAATTCCTGCTGATATTCACAACAGGCTGAGGTGCCGTGTGCTTATTGGAGACATTGGCCTTCATGAGAACAGCAAAATGTTTAGTCATCCCCTCACTGTTAAGCAGCTGAAAGATGCCCCAGCAGCTCACAGGTCCTCCTGGCAGCCTTAGGCTCAAGCACATGCTGCAGTTCTGCACTTTGACTTCCAGAAGTGTATTTGGAAAAAAATTGCAGAGGCTTCCTGCTCAAGAATCCCAACTCTGCCAACAGTCATTAAAATAATTTGAGGCATTATTCATGTATTTTCACTTGGCTATATGGGAATGTGGTTGCTTTTCCCCTAGTAAAAACGTCTGGGCGTACACAGGAGAATTTTTTTCCAGGGTTTAGGGGTGTCATACTTGGAGTGTGGGATAAATATGCTGGGAGCCCCCCTGGACACTTCCACATTCCTGACAGAGGAAAAGCAGGGTTTTTCTAGTCTTTTTTGACATATGCAATAAGAACACTTTGCTTTCAATCTGTTAAAGCAAGTGATTGCTGCAGCAGTGAGAAGATCTCCTTGGACAGACACACTTGAAAGCTTAGCAGTGTTTATTGATTTAATAATTCTCATTCTTTCTCAGCAGATTATCTTTCCAGAGACATTAGCAGAGGCAGAGCCCAGAAGTTCAGGAGATCATCTCTGATATGTTAGGAAGGCAAGGGACAGGGGGGAAAGGTGATTAATTGCTCTGGTCCTCAACTATTAAGCCCCTGGCACAGATTGGAAGATGAATAGGAAATCCATGTACCTATTTTCTAAAGGGAACATTTATAAGGGTGGTGTTTATGCTGACCATTCTCACCGAGGTTGTCCACCACTCCTTGTTACATACTGGTTAGTCAGCCACTGGTGCAGACAGCAGGTACAGAGAGATCTGGGCTCAGAACCTCTTTCCCATGGGAGCTGGTGAGCTCATGGTGAGCTGGTGAGCAGGGAAGAATCTGAGTCATGGTAAAGTGCTTTCCTAGAGGCAGAGGAGTGGGATTGAAGCCACAGAGTATGTTGGTCCTGAGCAGCAGCAACAACCAGATGCTTGCAAGTGCACTCCAGGTGTCCCTAAGCCCAGCCCACTGAAGGAATTAACAGCCTGGTCCTACTACCCTGCTCTCCACTGCTCTCTGGTTACCATTTATCATTTTCAGAGCATCAGATGGAATCAAGACTGCCCTTCATGTTCCCATTTGGCTCCTTCCAGCAGAAAAGGATTTGTGACGTGGGAAGGAAGCACCATACACCTGGGAGCTGAACAACCTTGTCTGGAGCAGGCTGAGTGCCCACAGAAGTGTATCACACCTCCCAGGCAATGCCTGGGACCTTGTCCTCTCGCCACTAAGATCAGTCCAAACCGATGTGCTGATTTCCATGATCTCAATATTATCAACACAAAACTCCTGTCTTGAGCACCTCTTGCTGTAGGTTTGTTGTCCTGCACAACAGACTGTAGCCTGTGGGTCTTCTGCCTGAATTTCAGAGTCAGAGCAGGTCAGCTCTTGAGTTGTGCTCTGTATCCCCACAGCCCTGTGCATTCTGAGACCTTTAATGGATTGCTAATTGCTCTGATTACAAGTCAAGACTGAAGAGGAATTGTTGGATGATGAAGTCCCTGGCAGACAAGAAGATACCAGTGGAACATTTTTGATGAATAATTCAGTAAGCAGGAATGGGAAATGAACAAGTCTTCTGTCTGCTAAAGGGAAGGAAAAAAAAAGTAAAACAAAAAACCCCAAAGGGAAAAAGAAGGAAAGACTTCTCCTGCATGAGTGAGGCTGACCCCTCTGAGCTTGGGCTTCTGCTTGTGAAGGGCAGCACAGCCTGGTTTTGTACAAGAGCAGCCAAACCTTTGCATGATTGCACCATACCCAGTTATGAAATACTTTGCGTAGCAGAATCAAACCCACCTCTCTGTAGTGATTGCTGCAACCAAGTGCGAGCTCGCAGGCTCAGGTTCCCATGTGGTGTAAATCCCCCAAAGTCTATTCAGCTGAAGGAACATACACTAGTCACAAGTTGGCAAGCCATGGAAGTGAGGATAGAGTTTTTACTTTGGGGGAAGGCGTAACAGATTTTTTTTTTTTTTTGCATGTGTTTTTAATTTTGAGTTAGTAGAAGTTGAAAGGTGTTAGCACAAATTTATTTTTCCAGTACGGAGAGGAACTTTCTACAAGTGTAGCTCTTCCTGTCTCCAGACCAGAGGACGATGAGTACATGCAAGTCTCAGTGCAAGACACAAGCATTTGCAGTGAGGTCTGCTTTTATTTCACTCACCTTCTTCAGTGTGACAGTAGCATGTGCCAATAGCAGTGCAAAACTTGTTCCCCATTCATGATGCTGGAGTTGCAATACCTTTTTCTTCTCTCTTTATAGATTCCAATTACTCCTCTCTCTTCCATTCTGCAGATACAAACTAACTTAATCTCTTCGCTATTGAAGAGCTGCTCTCTTAATCCAATGGTGACAACAGCAGCAAACATTTCAATTAAAACTGCATTCCACAAAATAGATTTATTCATTTTATGGTCTCCCTTCCTTTGCAAGAGAGAACTAATTGGACTTGCATCCAGAAGTCTGCAAACAGAGAAACACACTGGTTACTCTTCCGGTGGGGAGGGGCAACTGCTTGAACTATCAAAGCAAACAGTCCAGAGTGCAAAGCAGCCCAAGGGAAACCAGTGTGCCAGGAGTAAAAGGTTTCAGGCCACTGTCCTGGACCATCCCTGGGCCCATTCTTGATCAATTCTTCACCCCCCTTGGAGGTTACAGTGCTCAGAATGTGGAGGAGATAATTCACTGGGTTGGTATGAAGTTGTCCTGGGTAGGTAGATCTGTAAGGACCCTCTGGGACCTTTGCTTTGGCACCCAAGCCTCAGGACTCTGCTCACCAGCTGCTGCTAGAGGGTCTCACAAAGTAGGGGCAACAGAGCAACTTTTGGCTTAAAGCTCCATTTTCTCTACCAGTTCATGTGCACAACTCAGGTTATGGTACCTTCTGAAGTTTTCTTCCTCCCTTGGAGTCAAATTTGGGTGCTGGTTCATTTGTACAAAACCAATATGATCTCATTTGAGACTTGGGTTATTAAACCTGGGATATGGGACTTTGCATCCAAGCATCATTTTTTTTCTTGGGAAAAGTAGCTCACATGAGGGGATTATCCTAAACTCAATGCAGTTCTTCTCACAAGCAAGTGCAAAAATAATTCCCCAGCTTCATTTACAGCTGCCTCTAGAGAAGTTAAAAGCCTACCAAGTTGAAGACCAGACACCCCTCACCCCAGCAATGACTCATTTTATTTGGGAGCCTGCTGAGTCAGTAAATCACACAATGAAATCTTTTGTACTGAAAAGCAGCCAAGTTTGCCATGGAGTACTTTCTTAGCAGAAAACAAATGAATGGCTGCAACAAGGTGTGTTGCCCTCATTATTCTTGAGCAGAGTGGGCAGCACAGATCCCTCCCCAGACACCTTGCAGCAGCGTAAAGCATGAACACAGGCATAACATGCAACATGCAGTTGTGGGATTTTCTTTCTCTGCTCTCCTTATGCAGCTGCAGATTGGCACCACAAACACCCTGAAAGGCTATGGCTCAATTTGCAGTCTCTTTCCAGTTAGTTTGAAGCAGGTTTTTTCAAGACAGTGGTGGATAAGCTGGTACATGGGTGCAGCTCTTGGTAACAGCTCATCTCTGATGATGTCTAGTTGGATTGAAAAATAAAAAGGAGAGGATTAAAGTCCACAGTTTTGGTCTCCACCTGCAGCAAACCCACAGTTTTTAGATGATGCAGGACTCTCATGTCGTCTTCTTACCACACCAAGCTCTTTCACTGTCACTTACTCTCCTTCTTGCGTACTTCTTTCCCTGGTTATTTGTCACTTGACCTGTTGTGCTGTACTCAGAGGCTCTCCTGCAACCCAGTCCCCACAGCTTGACCCTGTGTACTTATCAATTTGTCCACCATGGAAGAATATGACACGAGGGCAAACTTGCACAGCATGAGGGTCTTTGAATTGCCATCCTTGGCCACTCCAGTATTAATCAGGAACCTCATTCTGCTGATTCAACCTGAGAAGAGGACAAGGATGGAATGAAAAAAATGTTGCAGTGTGAACTTGAAATCTTCTTTCAGGTGCTTCTTCATGGTTTTTATGTCCACAATGAGATATCATAGATTCCATAACACTTTTCCTTATGCCAAATCCTATTTCCATATCTTAAACAGGAAATATTGTTGGGTGTTTTTTTAGTGGAAACAATAGAGACTCCCCTTCAAATGAGGTGGGACTGGTTTCCAACCCTAGTTTTGCTGAAGATATAAGCAAGCTTTGGATAAAAATTCCCTTATGAAACACACCCTGTGAGATATGGCTCTAGGGTTGTAAGTGACAGCCACAGACATTGACTTCAGCCTCTTAAACATACAAGCTTTCTTTACTGTAGTTGCATCATCTTTCACTGGTTCTGAATTTGATCTATTTGAAAAGTGTGTTTGTGTGTAAGGGAGCACAAAGATGATAAAGTAACAAAATATTAAGGAGAAGGCTTAGGTAAAGTCTGGGAGATGCCGAAGTATTCATGACACAAATGAGCTTGCAAACACAGCCCATCTGCTCTGCTTCAATACTTTTCTGACAATTTAACTGGTTATTTATTTGGGTAAATAATTTTTTGACCTTCCTCTTGGCCTTCTTCCCCAAGGAAAGAACCTTGACCTTTTTTGTTTGCAGGAAAATCCTTAAGAGTGTTTTCTAAATGAAAACACATCAGAATAAGACCAAACACCAAACATGCTATAAATGAAAGCAATTCCATATCAGGAGGTGCCAGTCTTGCTAAGCATCATAAAGAGCACTTCTGCTCCTGAGAGGAAAGAGAGACTTTGTTCTTTTAGGGGATGCAGATTGTCGTAGGAAGGGTTCAGTAGCAGACTCTGCTGATTTTGGCTGAGATAGAGTTAATTTTCCTCACAGTAGCTACTATGGGGCCCTGTTTTGGATTTGTGCTGAACAGACTTGATAATTCAGGGATGTTTTTGTTATTGCTGAGAAGTGCTTGCACAGAGTCAAGGCCTCTTCTGCTTCTCACACCAGAGAGTAGGCTGGGGGTGCCTAAAACGCTGGGAGGGGACACAGCTGGAAGAGCTGACCCCTCGCTGACCAAAGGGATATTTCATGCTATGTGGAGTCATGCTCAGCCTATAAAGTGGGGGGAATAAGAAGGAAAGGGGGGATGTTTGGAGTGATGGCATTTGCCTTCCCAAGTAACTGCTAGATGTGCTGGAAACCTGTTTACATGGAGATGGCTGAACACCTGCCTGCCTGTGGGAAGCAGTGGAGTAATTCCTTGTTCTGCTTTGCTTGGGTGCTTTGCTCACATGTGTGGCTTTTGCTTTACCTATTAAACTGTCTTTATCTCAACCCATGAGGTTTACCCTTTCTTTCCAATTCTTTCCCTGATCCCGTGGTGGGGGAGTGAGCAAACAGCTGTGTGGTGCTTAGCTGCTGGCCAGGGGTGAACCATGACACAGTGGTAAATAATACATGGTTTCAGATGAATTCCCCCCAAATTTCTGATGTGCTAAATCAACCCAGCCACAAGCACTGAAGCTTTCTATGTTGCACTAGGAATCTGTTGTGTGCCCCAATTTAGGCACATCCCATGTACTCTTCCAGGCACCACCATGGCTGGAAGGACCAAATATTGTGAGCAGCAAGACATATGCCCATCTGAGCAAGGTAAGGGGCAGCCGTGGCAATGCTTAGCTTTCACAGCGGAGATGAGGGAAGGCTTCACCACTCAAGCAGAAACATTTTCAGAATCAAGAGTATAAAAATAAAAGAAGGGAAAAAAAAGCCAAACTTTTAGAAGTCTCACAGCTGCTATTGCCAATTGTGTGTGTGACTCAGAGGGTAGACTGTACGCTATAAATGGAAATGGGTTACTTATAATTTGACTGATAATGTCTTAGTTTTTGTAAGAAAAATGTCTTTTGAAGAAATACTATAGTGGGGTGGCAAGCTGTACCATATGTTCTTTTCTGCAGCTGACTTTATAATACATCTCAGCTACACTTTAAACTGTATAGCACTGATTGCATTGTAACTCCTATGTCCTCTGCAGATAAAGTTATGGAAATGTAATGATTGTGCTTCAGATATATGCCAGCACTGTCTATACTATTTCAAATCATCAGACAAGAGAAGAGCACCTGCTTGCCTAGGCTTTCCCTGCTTGTTTACCACATTCTGTACCGCAGTGGGGGAGGCTTGCAGGTTCCCCAGGGAGAGTAAGCACCAAAAATAAAAATTAATGCTTGCTGGAGCCATGCTTTGACTGTGTGCAAAGGATGGATGCTTTGTGCCCTAACACAGGGCAAAACTTGTAACCACAGCTGCTTGCACCTTCAGAGAAAATCTGGAGGATGCCCTCCTTGTCCTGAAAGAAGACAGGTCTGGAAAGGATGGTCATTGCATTCCAAGTTCATCTCAAAATGATTTGTCTGTTGGGAAATTCCTTGGACTGTCTTCTGCTGTACCTCCGGGAAATTCTGACAGAGGCTGTGGTCTGGCCAGCACCCCTGTGATCATTGCCCTGTTAAATTCTGATATTGCAAGAAGGTTGAAGCCATCCAGGATGCTGTGGTGTGGCCTCCTGGGGGTGCCTTGCTGGGTCAGAGCTAACAGATCTTTGCCTCTCTCTGTCTCTGGATAGCAGTGGCAAGATGTCTGTCTTCACTTGGCTGTGTGTGGACATTTGCAGGGAAAACCATTTGTCACTCTAAAGTGTCTATATGATGGGAGCTGCAGAAAGCTGTTGAAAAACAATTATCTCCCTAAAGATGCAGTGTCTTTGGTTATGATTTTACCAGCAGGCCACCTTCACCACTGCTTTACACATAATATTTTACTATAGGACTGGACTGAACAGTTGTCGTTCCAGAAAGTCTGTCTGCACCACACCATTGGTCTCAGTCCTCAGCTGTTCAGCTGCTTCAAGGGCTTTACCAAGCTTTATGGCTGAAAAATAAGACAAAAATCACTGGGGAGTAGCAGGCACCACAACAGAAGGAGTCCCTGTGCATGGTGATACAGTGCCCACTGATGCTCCTCTATCACCTTTTGCAATAAAGACTGTCGTGGACCTGCCCGTTGAGCCACATCTTGGCCATCCTTCCCCTGGCTGCTTCCACCCTGTTTCCCTGCCTTCCTGCAATACTTTATTCTTTTCATGACGCTGCATTTTGAGGGCCGGGCTAACCTACACAAGCCAGGACTGGTCAAAGTTTCAGGCAAGGCAAGTGCTCAGGCTATGTTTTTCCAGTGGTGACTAAGGCAGGCTTTCCTAATTCCCCATGTGCCTCTAGCAGTACTATGGCCCCTTTCCCCTGCACAGCTGGGTATAGTGGCATTAGGCACATATTACCTCAGGAATTCAAACAGGCAGAGGGCTTGATCTTTCTGCATCCTTCTCAGCAAGGTTGCCTTGAAAACTTATCATTTAACCCACATGCTGATTGCAAATCGTTTTATATAAGGCTGACGGTGAACAAGCAGGAAAAAATGCAGTGAGAGATGGCAAGAGGTGACGGTTTATGCATGGGAGCATCATACTCCTACTTCATATACATATATACATGTATATATCAGCCTGAATGCACTGTATCTACTGAATGCTTTATGGCATGAGGAATGCACAAGCTGAAAGTTGAAAGGAAAATTTAATATCAGATTTAAACGGTGAGTCAGTGACTTAAAGAGATAATTTCCGATATGCTGGATCGGTCAGCACCAGAGTAGGAGTGAGTGTGACTCAGAGGCACAGGAAAGGGTGGTGTGGGACAGAGAAGGGGCCAAGGCTGGGAGAGGGAGGCTGTGAGGACAGCAGGGTGGGAGGAGCAAGCATTTGGAAAGGTTTGTGGGCTGGAAGGATACTGTGGGAAGGAGCTGAGGGGTAGGTGAGTGCCAGCACCCATGGAAGTGGGTGATGAGCAGATACCTCCTGTCTTCAGTTGGTGGTAGCTCTTATGAGCTCCTAAAATTCCAGGGAATCACTTTAGGAGCAAAGCAAAAATGAAGGGTGTGTAGGAGGAGTGCTGGCCTGAGGAAGGAGACTCAGGAAAAAAATTCCCCAACAAAAAGTGTTGTAGGGTGGTTGCACCAAGATAATGTATCAGTGGAAGTGCCGCGTGGTGGGACAAGCAGAACAGGAATAAGGGCACCAGAGCCACACCATGCCCCTGGTCTCACAGTGTGCCATCTCCTGACCAGTGGGATGGCATCACTGCTGCTCATTGCCTTGCTGGCAGTTTGCAGCATCTGTCATTTGGGGAGGGGAAGGTGATGCTCTTCCAAGGCTGGACCTCCGTGCACAACAGGATCCGAGGCATAATCTGGATGCTGTCATGGTAAGACAGGAATAAAAAGGAAGGCAGAAGAGAGTCCAGGCCTTGAAGTGCACTTACCTCCATGGGGTCAGTGCCTGAGCTTGAAATAAGAATTTCTGTAAAGTTAACCTGGAGATGGGAGTCTTTCAGCAGGCCAGAGATGAGAAGTTCATTGATCCCATAAAATTGGGATCAAAAAAACCTTGCCCAGCTTGGCCGCTGAAGGTTTGCCCAAGTGGGCAGCTGGGAGACAGCCGGGAGGTGACTCACACAGTGACCAGCCCCAGCAGATATCTTCTGCTGTCAGCCGTGGGGAGAGATGGACTCAGGTGGACTGATGAAAGAAAGCACCCCTATGGAAGAGAAAGGATCTGGAAGGAAACTGGGCACACATCCCTCTAATGCTCACATGGTCCTTCCACAGCCCAGAAAGGAGCAAGCTGGTGGAAGCGATGTTGAGGGAGAGCCTGCTGCTGCCATCGGCATGGGAAACATGGCTTGTCCGAGTGCTGAGAGGAGCCTGACCACTCAGCAGTGGCCAGGAGTGAGCATTGAGGCTGCTTTTTAGGACAATCTGCAGTGTGTAACGTAGATTAGTGAATATTTGACTGTTTCTCTGCCTCCTAACAAGAAGATAGAACATGAGATGTGAGGAAATTGAGTGCCTCTTGGCTGCTGAAGAGAATAAAAGTCGGGGATCTGTTTACTTGAAGGTGTCAGTTTTTTCTGTCTCCTGTGAGGTTATTAGCTCTGATCCACTCCTGATGTACAGTAGATGAAATTTTGCTGCAATTTGCCAGTAATTAATGCCCATTGCTCACTGTTTTATGCAATTAGGTGAACACATTTGTTTTAATAAACCTCAGATGAGGTATGGTAGGGGAGAGTAGCCCTTACGTCGGTATTCACCAAATTTCATCATCATGTACTCCTATCCTAATTTCTTTGACAGGCACAGAGGAAACACAGGATTTGCTAGACTGGGTAAGGAAATCCCACACTACTATCCGGCCAGAAACCAATGCTTTTCCAGACTACCATATATAACTACCCAAACAAAATTTTTCTCCATCAGCATTGGTGTTGATGGACAGCTCATGGAAAGGACTGGTTCAGGTCAGCAGAGAGATTTTGCAAACGTGCAGGCAAAGGTGTTTTCCCTCCTCAGGCACAAAACCACAGTTGAGTCTGTAATTGACTCTCCTTGGTTAAAGTATCGTCTTGTAGCTCCTCAGGAAACTTGGGAAGAAAGCAGCCCCCCATTGTTACCCTGGCCTGTGAGCTGATCCCTTACAAATCCTGCTGTCCTGCTCCATCAAAGCAACAGGCAGAGGCATGTTTGTTCCCTGCTTTCCCATCATTGAGATATCATTCACTATTAAGAGGCAGAGGACCAGAGACCTCAAAGGCAGCAAAGGAAGATTTACAGCAGAGTGGCTGTCAGTTGCTTTGGTCTAATTAAATGGCTCCTGCCTCCTTGACTCGGTTCCAGTGCAGTGGAGCTTGACTTGTTAAGCATTAGGGAAGTGTCCTGGCTGCTCACTGTTACTAATGCCTCGGCTCCAAAGTGTGACTGTTTGGCTGAAATAAGCTGTAAAAGCCTGTCGCTGCCTTCCCACCCCTCTTTGCAAGCAGCTGGACATCTCTCCTGGTGGGTGACCGCACCTGGGACAGCAGCAACAGAGCCCATGGCATAAGGGGCAGCACATAAGAGGCAGCTGGATGAAGAATTAGATGCTGCTCCCACAGAACCACTGACACCCTTAAACCTCTTTGGAAGTGCAGACGCTTCTCCTCCTCTCTGCCTGCTTTTCGCAGGGGGCAGTGGGAACCTGGCAGTAGAAGAGCACTGTGGAGGTGAGGGCCAGCCTCAGGGTGGTCTCGTGAGGTCCTCTACATATGATCCCATGCCTCTCAGGCAGGGACTCTCCGTCTTTTCACCCAGAGCCACCCTGTCTCTCCTGGGGCACTTCCCAGACTGCCCTGCCACTCTCTAAATTTCTAGAGACAGAGCCCACTGAGATGTTCACAACTAACTCACCCAATACCCTCAGCCCATTTTTTTCATGTCAGTGAAGTAAGAAACAGGTCATGGTTTGAGTAAATGTCTCTATTATCCTCAGTCACTTGAATTATTTTTGATTATAGATTATTATTTGTGTCTCATTAGCCAACTGGCTGATGTTAGCTGTCAGAGCACATGCCATCCAATTGGCCATTCACATCATACGTTATTCCCTCCTTTCCCTGATTGGGTGAATTAAATTTTATTAAACAGCAGCCTTCTTTGTCCCCTTGTTTGCAGATGATGCATGAAAATTTGTAGCTACTTGGCAATTCTGTTGTGAGACAATAAAAGAGCTTTTCAAAATGCCAGGAGAGGAAATACAGTGTGAATACTCTTGCAAATATTTACTTGTGCTCTTATTTGCAATATTTTATTGTGTAATGGATTTAATGATGCTATTTATCAAATAATTATGATTGCTGTCTTTAATGAATTCAAATTTAACTAAGCAATTTCCAGAAATATCTGACAAAATTAAGAGAAAATTTCAGTGCACGAAATGCAAAAGATAGGGGAAACCATTATAAATAATTACAGCTATATGGTGCTTAGATATTTCACAAGTGTGTGTTTCACAAGGACCTGAGAGGAAAAACAAGCAGAGTTACCTCAGACCCAATGATAAAATAGCAAATGCTAAATCTCCACCTCCTCAAATTGGCAGCACCCAGTTAGGATGAAGTGGACCAGCCTTTTCACTGCAAGCAGGGCTGAGCAAAGACAACCACATCCAAAGGTCTGTTGCTTCAAGACTGAGCTGTGATAAAAGCTGTGTATTAGAAACCTGGAATGTTTTCAGACTTTGGGAATGGTTTCACAAGCAGAGCTACCTCATCCCTGCCGCTTTCCCAGCTCTGCCCTGCAGTACTGGCCCTGACGCTGCTCCTTTCTGCCTCGTGGGAAAAGAGGAAAGCAGATCCAGCAGTAACAGGGATGTCTAGGAGTCCCTCAGACTCAGTGCACTGGCCAGACAACTCTGGTCATGGAGCTGTGGCTGTTGTTTATTCACTACAGACCAAGGACTTGGATGTGGACATGCTATCCTTCCCTACTTCTTTCCTGCTGTGCGTTATACCTCTGAATCTTCCAGCATCCACACAGGTAATTTTTTGCCATCTGATATATCTTTGTTGGAAAACAAGAAGTACAAAAATTGTTGAATTTCAGAGGTATTACATAAAACACCGAATAATGTAGTGAAACCTTCCTGAGATGGGCAGCAGCTGTGCTTCTCATAATTTCCTTTGAAGGATCTTCAAGGATGTGTTCCTGAAATACTGAAGAAAAGGTCAGTCTCCAAGTCCAGTCCCTTCCCCTGGCAGCTGAGGGCCAGGCATCTGCCTGTGGCAATGACTTGAAAGGCTCTATCCATATGTCTATTGTCACCAAGCTGAAAGTGGTGGGCTGCAAAAGTCCCTCAAAATCCACAGGATCTAGGCTAGGTCTGGGAAAAAGAAGCAACGAGGACACATTCTTAGCTTAGTCTGAAGGAATGCCTAGTGAACATCAGAGAATGGGACCATCTCCAAAACCCCCAAGTTTCACTGAAATCAGACACACTCTTTCCTCATGATTAAAATGGAGGCACTGCCTTTTTTCACACTGCTATTTTGACTTGTTTGAATATGTAACACCAGCCTCTATTTCCAGGAAATGTAGTAAATGTGGATTCTTGGAGAGCCAAGATCTTCTTTCCTAGTTCTGAAGCACTCAAATCTTCAAGGCGAGAAATATTTCCTCCAGCTGTCCATGCATGAAGTTGATTTATGACTAGTTTTCTGTTCAAACCACTGTAATTTTGTGAAATGATAGCAGTATTGATTCCAGCAAGAGTTTCACTTTGCTGAAACTACCAGGCCAGAGGGACTAAATGGAGCCTTGGAGTGAATAATATAGCTTTTCACTTTATCAATTTCATCTGTTTTGCTCCCCACCTTCACTTAACAACCTACATCTCTTCTTTCCTTTCCTTCTTTTTCCTTTAAGGCACTGGTCTTTTGCTGTGGTTCACAGCTATAAATGATTGAGTGTATTTTCTACCTGGGAACTCTGAGCAGCATCAAAATACAATCTGAGCAGTGAATAGACTGCTTGACATCTCCAAGTGGTTCATGTTGCTGTGTGGGAAGCTGAATTCTGGCTCAGAAATACACTGAATTATGGAGGTGAAAGAACAAATTTTTTTTTCATGGAAGAAAATGTTTCTACTTGTTTTTATTAAAAAACAATCATAAATATTTGCTTAGAAGAACCAGGAAGTTCCTCAGTCTGGACTAGATTCTGCTCTCAGTTACATTGATGTGAATGAAGATAAACTTTACTGAAGACAGTGAAAATATCTTGGCTTAAAACTGTTTTGAAGAGCAGTTCCACAGATAGGCAAATCCTCACCTGCACAGAGAGAAACAACAGGGAGTTGGATGACATTTCTGGACCCATAACCTCAACACTGATCTAATTTAGAGAATAAGTAAGAATTGCAGATGAATTCTATATACATTCCATCCACACTCCCTGTGTGCAGGTGTGGCTGTGCTTCCATTTCTAATGTCAGAGTGAAGAAACCCAGAAAATACAAATGCTTCAGTGGCACTATTAATTCAGCCATAGGCACAGCGTATATGTCAGCATAAATCTTCAGTAGCCTCACCAGCTACTGAAACTGCTGCTTCTGCATTTGCTTTCTCTGTACTTACTTACTTAGAGAAATCTCAGAAAAGCAGGAGGCTATAAAGGTGTTAGGAACAAATGCCACTCAGAAAAATTAAGAAAAAGATAAATACTCTATTTTTCCTGGCATAGATACAACATAGATTTATTTTTGCAAATGGACCATCCAAGGCTCTGTAAGTATATTAGATGTTTGACAATTTTGAGGCAAGTGATCAGAGGGGGAAAAAAAAGGCAAATAATGCAAACGGGTTTTAGCATGATCAAATAATAGTGTGGATTCTGTCACAGGAAACATGGTCTAAAACAAAGCTGAGACATGCTTCATTTCCCCCAAACACTGCACGTAGCAGTGTGGCTCTAGCATGGGGATGTCACCAGTCAGCAGGTTTGAAGGTGGAGATGGGTTGCTGCCTCTATGCTGGTGCAAAACAGCTGTATAGTGGCCAAAAAACCCTACTGCCTGCAGCCCACCCCCTCGGCCCCAGGGAGAGAGAAAGGCAGGTAATGGCTCAGCAGCTCCCGATGCAGAGAAAAAAGCACGCATCATGATGCAGGAGGAAGAATGCTCCTGCTTGAGAACCAAGCCAAGCATGAAATTAGTATTTCCTTTACAGTA
>VXBX01000774.1:663268-691823 GCA_013400415.1 Scytalopus superciliaris | reverse complement strand
CCTGTAACATGGGAATAAATGTAAACTTGAAAGGCTGTGAATGGGCTTTGAATCTCCTTGTGAGAAGGGGAAGGCTTTAACTGGTTCAGTTCTCTCCCCGTTAAGCAGCACGGAGCTGAAAAGGTCTCCGATGTGCCACACAGTTACATTGTGCTACCCAACCTGCTGCCTGGGTGAAATCCCTGTAGGTCTTGTATTCTCAGCCCCCCCTGGGGAAAATCTCACCCATGAGGTGTAGGTAAGGCCTGTGTAAGTCTTCAAACTCTCAGGAATGGATTAGGAATGGACCCTTGCTGGGCAGCCAGCTGCCCAAAACCACTGCAGAAAGCTGTTGGGGCTTCAGAAGGGCTTTCCTGTGGACAAAAGGGAAAGTGGTGCTGTGCAGCATTGTGCATCAATGGACATTTTGGCTTCCATGGCTGGGTTTCATGCAATCCTTTGCATTTCTTCATCCCTCCACTTCCTTTAGGGAACTGCCCCAAAAGGTCTTCTCTTTGGAACCATTGCCACTGAGACTGACCATCACTGGCATGTGAAACTAAAGCCTGGACAACCCAAGAGGTATGGAATTTGATCCAAACTGCATCTTAATTTACCCAGAAGAAAGTTGCTTACGGAGTTTTTATTTTATTTGTCTTTTTCCTCCCCCAACTTTTTTTTTTTTTTTGACAACCACCTGTCAGCACTGCCCTACCCTTCCTCCTGTCGGTGATTTCCTGGGGAGGAGTTTTGCATCCCCTGAGCCCAGCACAGCATGACTGGTACATTTCTCCTGGCTGGCTCAGTGCAGAACCCTGCAGCATTGCTGGTGCTCCCCAGGGGAGGCAAACTCTCAGTTCTGTTGTCATCACCAGTAGCTGAAGCAAAGCAAATGAGCACTGGGGACTGGCAAAAACCCTGAGTGGCAACCAGAAGCGCAGCCTCCCCCAGTGGGGAAGAGCCACATCCATCTGGAATGGACACATTTTGGAGAGTGCTGGGGTGGATGGCAGGCAGATAAATACTGAATATGTCATGCACTTGCAGCCTTTTTCCCCGAAGGGTGTGAGATGAAGGGGGAGAGATGGCCATTATGCACTGAAAACAAATGACCCAACCTTCCCCATTTTGGGCACAACACACAGCTACCTGAAAGGAGGTTGTAGTGTGGGGGTGCTGGGGGGTGTTGATATCTTCTCACAGGTAACAAGCAATAGGACAAGAGGAAAAGGCTTCAAGTTGCACTGGCAGAGGCTTAGATTGGATATGAGGAAAAATTTCTTCACCAAAAGGGCTGTCACGGGTTGGAAACAGGCTGCCCAGGGAAGTGGCTGAGTCACCTCCCTCGGGGTATTTAGAAGATATTTAGATGTGGCACTTAGGAACATGGTTTAGCAATGGCTGTAAGGGCAACAGTTGGACTCAATGGTCTTAAAGATCTCTTCCAACCTAAGCAATTCTATGCAAAAGAGCAAAATTATGGAAAAGGTAGCACATTTTTCAGCACAAGGCAAAAAGGTAAACACATTCCTGTGAGGTTTTTTTGCTTGTCTGTGGGAAATCTGCTTGAAAGTAGGGTTCACCTGCTCAGTTCTGCTGCTTCTGCTGGGTTGAGCGGTTGCTAGTTTTCTCAGTGCACTCCCTTTCATTTTCCTGCCATCTGTCCAATTTTTTTGTCACCTGAGCATACCAAAGTACGGTTCTGCTTTGAAAAGCCACTGTCATCAAGCTGCTGCTCCTCCTCTCAGCGAGAAACCCAACACGCCTGTTTAAAAAGGCAAAATAATTCCCTTTTCCCCCTGCAACTGCTATTTCAGAGACTGGCGGGCCGGTGAAGCAGGAGATGGACTCTGGAGTCTCCACAGTATATACTCTTTGCCACAAAATGCCCTTCTGGAAGGCATCTGACTGCAGGGGAAAGAGCCACTTGGCATGCTTGGGACCCCAGCACACTTTCCTCCCTTTCTCTGGCAGGCTGCCACCCTCCTCCTGCCCTCGGTGCACCCACAGGCCTTTAAATTCCACGAAAGCTCTTCAGTATTGGAGAAAATAATAATTAGAAAGAAGAAGAAAAAAAAAAAAAAAAAAAGAGGGGAGGAAAATTCCTCCTTGATTGCTGAGGCGCTGATGGCAGGACTCCTCCTTCCCTGCTGAAGCACTTAATCAGGCCAGCCCCCAGGCAGCAGCAGGTGCCCACCGAGGCGACCTCCTGAAATCTCCTCATCACCAGCAAATGGCCCTGATGATGGCACAGCAGGCGCACAGAGAGGCTGGCTCTTAGCAAGGGCAGAGGAGCTTCATCTGCTGGAGCTTCCCATCTCTGACCAGTGCTGGCAGGGGGGAAGGCTGCTCCACCACTGCCCCAGGCAGTTCCCTCGGGCTCTGGCACTGGCTGGATGCTCAGCCCTGAGTCCTGGTACTGACAGTGGTGGCACAGCTCAGTGCTCTCGGTTTTAAGAGGGAGCTCCTTGGACGGTAGGTGGGAAATGGGATTTCTCAGGAAAGGAGCCATCAAGAGGCCACCTGGGACACAAACTGACTTGACTGACCATTTCCATGGAATTGCACCTCCTTTTTGCTTACAAACACGTGGCTGTAAGACACACAGGGACTTGCTGCTCATCCTCTGAGAAGTTGTGCTTTCACATGTGGTGCCCATACAGGGCTTTATTCCAAATCTGATCCAATCTTTTGGGATTATGGAAGAAAGCACAGTGTTGGCATAACCTTAGTGCTTTCCCATTGGCTTCCATATCATGAATACTGATGCCTTCCCCCAACCCACAGCTCTCTGCCCTGGGCATTAGCAGTGTTACATGGCTGCCTTACCAACTTTACTCCAGGTGACGTGATTACAGCCCCTGTCTCCTCTGGATAAATGTCTTCAGTTGCTCAGCAACCTCCACACCAGGATTAAATTAACTTTGATTACAATTACAGACAGCACGAATCAGCCTGCACCATCAGAAGAAAGCAGAGCATGGGTTGTTTTTTTCTTGGAGGATTTTCTTCCCAAAATGCTGCTGTCAAGGGGTGGGGGAGCAGAATCACATCTTCCCTCTTTCCTCTCCTTGCTTTGTGCTGGGCACAGATGCAACCCTGATGCTTTAAATGCACAGTGACATTGAACACAAAAGAATTCATTTATCTGCCTGAAAATATTTCCCTGCATGGGGAAGGAAAGCAGAGAGGAGGCTCAAGTGCTGAAAGCAGCTTTGCTGTTATGCCAAGGTCCCAAAACTTTCTCTGGTGAAACCAATAAACTTAAGTACAGCTACTCATCAGCCCCAATAAGGCCTTTGCTGTCACCTCCTCCAGGTGCTCAAATTAATAATAGGAATGTGCAGTTATTATATATGGCTTTGCAGCTCCCTGGAACAGGCTTCCTGACTAGGAGGAGCAGCTCCAAGAACTCCCTGGGCAGTGAGGTTTGCAGGGGACCAGCCCTAGAGGGATGAGATTTATGGGAAACAAAGTAGCAGAATTAATCACCTTATGGTCTTCTGTGCCCGCACCTGGAGCAGACCTGCGAGGCTGGCAGGATGGTTTCGTGGTGCCCAGCTCTGTGGGGTGCAGTGGGTGTACCTCGACTGTCAGGAAAGCCTTTGCCTGCAATCTAGAAAAGTGAGGGTTGCCTGAAGCACTGTCCATCTGCTCCTGGCCTTGGGGAGGTCAGGGTGGTCTGTTCTCTGCTCTTGCACCTCTTTATTTCACCACCTCCTCTTGGCTAAGCTGGAGCCTCTCTTTCCCTGGTTTCCTCTCTTTCCCTGGTTTCCTCACTTCCCCGGCTGGTGGCTCAGGAGAGCTGAGTTCTGCTGGCCAACACCAGCCTGCAGGAGACCTGCTGTCGTCGCCCTGAAGGAACTACTGAATGGTGTTGCTTCAGGTAAGATCCTCCCTCAGGTCGGTGGAGAGGAAAACAGTGCAGAGTGGTTGGTCAGTGTGGGATCTGGGACTGGCAGCACTGGTGAGAGGCACACAGAGCCTGGGTGCAAGAAAAAAATAGGTTTGCTTTTTACATGCCCTAGTAGAGGGGCAGTGTTTGTTTTCTCCCTGGGCAAAGAGGAAGAGGAGAAGGAGAAGGAAGGGCAGAGCAGCAGCTTTTGCTACTCTCTGTGGTTCCCTGACCAGGAGATTTCTGCCAATGCAGTAGGTAAGGGCATCGTCTGCTGCAGGAATTGGCCAGCAGCAAATGACTGTTCCCAAGTGGGAGTGGGGAAGGAAGTGTGGAGGCTCATTACATTTAATGTAATTACTCTGGACTTAGAACAGGGTATGCGACAAAGGAATTTGGCCTTCTCTTTTTTCCTCCCTCCCTGCCTTAATATTCAACAATATAAGGCTCTGGTCGTGCCAGCCTGGGATCCTAAGAGGCTCTTTGCAGTTCTCATTAAACAGGTACACCCCTGGCCTTGCACAGGCAGAGGTAACATGGCAGAACAATGTAAAAATAGGCCTAATATTTGGCCAAGGCTGCTGCTGTGCAGAGGTCTGATGCAGTTGTCCTGCCCTGGCATCTTCTACCATGTACCTGTACTGCTGGAGCTGCTGCCCTCCCAGCTCTGCCAGGGAGCAGTTGAAGCTGCTTCTTGGCCTTCTGCCCTTTTCCAGCACAGGAAATACAGCCATGGAGGCCAACAGAGTGTTCCCTTTGCTAGGACCCACCAACACATCTGCACCACCTGCAAAACAGATAGCTGGAGAAGCACTGGCCAGGATGTCTCAGCGGTAGGTGGGATATGGGACTTTGATCCATCCACTCCACCCTGCACAGCTCTCATTTTTGCCTCCCATGTTCACTACTGGGGGAGAGGGAGATGGTCCAAAAGCTATGACAATGCTGTCCTGCTCCCTCAGGAATGCACCTCTCCTCAAAACCCTGTGCACTGGGATTGCTTCCCTGTCCTGGCGTGGACCCCCTGGGTGCCAGGTACTGACCTTCACCCTGGAGCTCCCAAGGCTTGTCCATGCAAACCAGGCTGGGGCCACTTGCTGCTGGATGCCTTCATGGGTTATGCAGGCAGGTCCCCAGCCTGTGGCAGTGGGCGGGTACCTGCACCCTGGGAAAGTGCCTGGTCATGGTTCGTCACCGCTCACAGCTGTCTTTCAGTGTCTGCTTTCTCTCTCTCATGAGTGTTGTGATGTTTCCTGACACTTTCACCTTCCACTTCCTTGTGTGCACCCGGGGGAAAATGTCTTTGACTCACATTCCCGTTTCACGGTGACGCATTTCAGCCCTGCTGCAGCCTGCTCTGACCACGAGCCTGAGCACAGTACCAGGCATTTGCCAGGATTTGTCTTCCTAACTGCATTTCTGATGGGCAGCCTTTGCACAGTCCACCTTTTGCAGATGTGGTCAAAGAGATCACTCTGATCCTGCAATCATCTAGAAGTTGCAGGTCTATGCTCACCTTTTCCTAGTCAGGTTGGACTTTCAAACAACTTAAATTTGGCTTTTTTCTGCCCCTTGCTACAGGAAGAAAGCTTGAACTATTGCTTGCAAAGTATCTTCATCTCAAGGGCTCGTGTGATACCCTCAAGTCATTGCTGTAGCAGTGGTGGTGGAGGCATCCAAAACTAGATGCCCAGGTGTTTTCACTGCCCCTCCTGCACATCTCAACAGCTGTAGAAACACTGTTCCTGGCCATGGAACCCACACATGTCAACCTACAGCTTCCAGCAAAGCTGCTTCTGTCCTCTGTTTCCCTTTCAGGAACAAGTATCCACAGCATCCATTTCTCCTATGCAGATAAACCGAACTTTCAGAATATGAAGGACTTTAGGTCCATTTAAATACTTACTTGCTAACACAAAAGCAAGTACCCCCATGATTTAATATTCTTCTGGAAGTAATTGGATAGAAGTCCTTTGTTTCTTTTCCTCCTGTCATCTTGCATTTGTTTAATTTGTGTGTCATGACATGAAGTGACAGATCCCATGCTCTATTTTTAACGATAGCAAAACTCTGGGATTCTTCTCTCTGCATTGTTAGAAATTCATGCATTCTCCCCACTCACTCATACATCACTATTGTGTCAGTTTACTGACCCCCTTAAGAATAAATGCATTTTAATACAGCTGACCCAGAAACCTCCCAGAGGGGAGATAAAGCGTAGCTCCAAGAACCAGCTGAATTTGCTGTAGCTTAGAGAGGAATCACAGAAGGGTCCAAAGTGGGCAATGGCTCAGTGCCATAGTTATTTCCCATTAACATGCCCACATTTCCTGCTGCTTGCAGCGTTCTGATCCCAGAGTTGCATCCGCTCCTCTGGCTGGAAAGGAGCTGCTCACACTGAGTTTTCAGCAATGCTTTTTTGGAGATACAGAGAAGGCAACAGGGCTGTCCCAGAGACAGGGATCCTGAAGTCACATATAGCAGGCACGGATGGCAGGTATTACTCAAGCACAGTGCCTGCAAGGGTGAGAAGGCAGGGGACACAGGGGTTGGGGAGGTGCATTTCAAATAATGTTTTATACTACATTTGCCTGGCTGGCAATGTTCCTGGAACTTTTCTTTAAAGAATATTTCTCATAAGAAAGGTGAAACAGCAGGAAATGCAGATTCACACTTGTATGTAAATGTGAAGCTGCAGAGTGCAGGAGGAAAAAAAAAGTAATCTTTCTGTTTCTACAAGTTTTTAGACATTTTTGTCAAATTTCATACAGTGAATTTTGCTCCCTGTGCATTTTAGCAAGTTGTTTTAGAATGATTTCTGTAAAATGTATTCAAAGCCTGAAGGATGCACTCAGTTCTGAAAACCACAGGCAAGTAGCATTTCCACTTCCTTTGCTTTGAGGCTTCTGAGTTGAGTGTTTGGGTCCCTGTGGGGGTCTTCAGTTCAAAGGAAATGTCTTCAGATTATAGCCGTGGCAAATTGGGGGGGAATTTGTGTCACCTTGGATGACTCCAGTTACCCATCATGTTATTCTAACACCTTCTCCAAGCACCACAGGCCTTAGGTGTTAAATCTCTCTGCTATAGTGCCAGTGACCAAATAAAGACCTTTCAGGCAAAACTTATTTTCATTTACAAATCGCATGTCGAATGTTATCCTCAAGCATTTCATAATGTCCATGCTGTTATTAGCCCTAAGAGTCTCGTTCTGCAGTGGCCCTGGCAAGGACCTTGCCCTGTGGGCACAGCAAATGCAGGTGGCTGCTGCCACTCAGGAGCCTGCCCATGCGTTTGGTTTGCCACCACATCCAGCGTGGCTGTGTGGAGCCTGCGAGGACAAAAGGGATGGAACCTGGAACCTGCTGCTGATGAACTTCCCACCCAGCACTGCTGAGGCCACCAGGAAGGTACTTCAGCCCAGCAGTGTATTGTGCACACACCCTCAAAGCAACCAAACCCTTCATAGTGCTTTCCCCATTTCCCACACAGATGGAACACTATTTAACCTATTAACGCAGCAACACAGCAAGGAATGAGCCTGTCCACTGTTTTATTACTGATGATCAGGGGTGTAGGGATGAATCAGAAAGTGGCTAAGTTCATTTGCTTAATCTTCCAGGGTAGCAAAGACTGGACAGGCTCTTCTAATCTGTATTTCCCGTCCCTGAGGGGGGTATGAAAGCCAAGAGGAGAAAATAGCTGAGGTTTCAGATCTCAGGCTGATTTTGCAGCATGGCCAAAAAAAGAAAGCAAGCTACTTCTCTTGTTTGGAGCTGAAGAACATTTGCTCTGGAAGCCCTTGAAAGAAAATAAACACGGTGCAATATGGTGTTGTTTGTACAATTGGTTTTCTGTGAAAAACTTCACTTTAAATAGTTACAAAGATCTGGATAGTGGTGATCACACACGTGGATTTAAGGACTGTGCAGTAGCCAGGATAATGTTTATACAAATGCCTAATTAGAGAATAAAGCAGGTTACACAGAAAGATGGACTTCTGAGGGTTGCTCTCATTCTCTCTGATGCAAACAGACTTACACATGCATATATATATACATATACATATATGTATACACACACACACACACACACAAGGTTATTTAGATCTAAGGCCCATTTAACAACCTGGCTTAAAACTCATTATGAGATTAATCAGGCATGGTAATTGTATGTGCTTGAAAATTACTTAGCAATTATACTTGAAGTTACCAAGACCTTTTATGATGAATTACCTTAGTATTTTTATTCTGAGAGAGGTAAGGACAAGGTTCACAGAGGTCTAGTTTGAAGAGAGTTGAGCACTAGGTAAGTATCCTGCGCTGCCATATATTTACAGCATGTACCGTTGCCATGAATCTTCAGACTTGTTGCAACATGATTATTTCTGTTTTCCATAATATGAATTTAATTTCTCACCATGCCTTGGGATTCCCTGCTCAAATCCATGGATATTTTTTGTCTGTGATCCAGGGAAGCGATCTGGCTGTCCCTCAGGTCACTGCAGGTGACTTATCCTACTCTCTTTTCCTTACACACCAAGACATGGGTTGATGTCCCAGACATCAGGCACCTGTTTTGGAAATTTTAGTGGAAAAGGATTTAAAAGATCTGTTTTCAGAAACCAAAGCATTTAAACTCTTTAAAAATGTGGTGTAGGTGGCTGTTGCTTTCCTGTGTCAGATGAACTAATGGGAAAATGGAGGATTGGCACACAGAAGCACACTTCTCTCATCTACAAACATGTATTCTGTGCATTAAAAGCAAAGAAGCCATAAATTTTTCTTGCTGTTCTCAGCCCCACCCAGGGTGTACAAGGCTGTGGTTCTGGTAGGAGCTGGATGGAGGAGAGGTCTCAGCCCTACAGGGATCTGGGGGATGGTTTCAGCAGCCAGGCTTGGCACGGTGTGTCTTCACTGGCTGGGTGGGTGTCCTCAGGTGCAGTGCCAGTCCCCCAGTGTGCAGGCAGGACTGGTACCCTCTTCACAGCAAAGGACAGGCAGGGCCCATCTTGTCCCCACAGCATTACTGCATCTTCAACGATGTTGCAGAAGCAAGGGGTTTCATCTTCGGTGCCCAGGCAGTCTGGGAGGGGGAGAGGTGGGGTTGAACGAAATCTCCACAGCACTTAAGTTCCCAAGTAAATATCTAATTAGAGAAATGTTTGACTTCAATAATAAATGAGCAGAATATCAGGAGACATGAATACCGGTGAAGTACATCTACAGCAAAGTCTTTACAATGGGGGCATTTTTTGGCCTGCCCTCCCAGGGTCCTCATGCAAGTGGAAACAGCGTGTGTGCAGCTGCTGAGGGTAGGGCATGACTTTCCTCGCTCTTGCTCGAACAATTTGGAGACACCCATCGGCAAACCCACCCTCATCAATTCTGCATCTTCCTGAAAATGTACTTTTAAGCACCTTAATTGCATTTCAGAGATAACCCTGCAGGCAAAGTGACAGGAAGAGAAACCATATGGAGCAGTTTGGCGGTCAGGCTCTTTGTTTTAAATCAATCAAACATCTGCGGCTAATGTAGCTTTGGGCTGCTCCTCAGGAAACATTAGCCCTATTAGTCTGGGCTGGCAGGAACACAAAATAATATATTTATGGACAAGCACATGTGCATTACTGTTGGAGAGCAAGCGGAGGAGGAGGAGGAGGAGGAGGAGGAGGAGGAGGCAGAGAAGATCTGTGGTCAGCATTTTGCCTTCTCAGGAGGTCAGCTCCAAGAAGCAAAGAGCAGGAATGTGGGGCCCTGTCCCCTTGCCCCAGCCCCACACTACCCACCTCTCTTCCTGGGAGCAGCCTCAAGACCTGCTGCCCCAAGCCCAGAGGGGAAAGACCACCAAGAAGAAGCTGTGTGGCTTCTTACCTTAAAGGAAATGAGGTGGGACAGTGCAGCGGGATGTGTTGCAGTCTGCAGGGGCAGCGATGGGAGCAAAGCACCAAGTGGTGGGGCTGACCATGGGGCTGTGCCTGGCACCCCACAACACCACATCCCTGTAGAGCTGATGGCCCACAGAAAACACAGTATGGGTATTACATCTCAGCCTTACAAGTGGAGTCAAGGACCTTGTACATGAGGGAACTGTATGTTACCAGGCTGAAACCACCATTTCACTCCAGGGACTACGAAAGCCAGAGGCAGGCTGGTTCCCTCTCTAGTGTTCCCTTTTAAATCTAGACAGCCAGTTCATCCCATTTTCCTCTCATGTGGTGTCTTTATGTGTGCTTAGGTGGCAGCAGCAGTGCCAAGGAGAAAGTGGGAGATGGAAAGGGTAACAAGGCTTTTTCATTTACATTGTCATGCAGACAAATACAGATGCATTTTCAGGTCATCGATAAATGAGAGGACTGAGGACATGTGTCCACCTGACAGCACTTCTCTAGTCTGTCCAGCCATACCCCAGTTTCCTGGGAAATGGAGAACCATGACTGAGAGCATGAAGAGCAAGCGTTTTGGGGCTGCTTCTCAGCCAGCCACTGCCCCTCTGTGGGAGGGAATTTGCACTGGAGAAACTTTAAAAGATACAAAAATACTTAAATACTTTTATTAATTTCCCAGCCCTGCTTTTTAGACTTCTTTGTTTCCGTTCCCTGGCAGGGGGAAGCTGAAAAGCCTATGACATTAGGGGAACAAGGTAGAGCAGCCATATTTTCTAAGGAAAAGTATGTCAATAACACATTTTGATTCTGCCAAAATAAATGTTGTGAATCTCAAAGACACAAACAATTGTTGAATTTAAGGAAAAAACTTATTCAGAATGAGGAATTGTATATTAGGTAGACTGAGGCAAACCTTAATGACTGAGACCTGCCCCTTACTGTCACTGTGAAATAATCACACAGCTATGACAATTTCAACTAAATTTTCACTCCAGCACTAGATGAACCTGTCTTCCAAAATATAGTCTAATTAATCCATTTCTGCTTTTTCTGATGCTAACAACACTGGGCAGAGTCAAAGATTTGGGGATGTCTTAAATGTGACTTTCTAAATCTTAATATGTTTTACTCCATCTTTGCACCTCTACATATTATAATGGCAGGGACTGGAGAGAGGAGGGTGGCAGAATGTGCAATATGGGTATTATCTTTAAGTCATACATCCATGGATGCATTTTGTATTAGTGTGTATGTGTCTGTTTGAGAAGTTTCCTCCTTTGCCCACGTTGAAAATATCAGACTGGTACGGTGACTGTGAAATGCAAAGAGAACGCTTTTACATAAAGCAAACATAATGACTTAAATCTGGAGAACATCAGCTCTATTTCCATTTCTGTTTTCTCATGCACATGCTCACTTGTAAGCTCTGGCTTTCCTGCAGGGATGCAGAGAAGTATAGGCTGGTTTTGTGAAGCAGAGCTGCTGAAGCAGGTAACTCTGTGTGCCCCACAGACCTCCCTGCTGCCTCTGTCACTCATGTCCCTCATCGTCCTTTTGCCCATGTCCTCTCCCCATACCTCACAGTCCTTGTGCTTTTCCAAAGTGTGTGTCAGCTCCCGGTGTTCTCAGTTGCACTAAGACCATTTCTGCCCCAGGAAATATCCCTGTTTCTGAGCAGACATGTTTACACCTTCCTCTTCTCTAAAGGGATGGATGAACTCTGCCAGCTCATGACCCCCATTCTCCCAGGAGGGAGCTCCATCCCCTGTGAAATGGGGCAATCTTTGGGACAGTTGTTACTGCCTTTTCCTTTTCCGAAGAGTGAAAAGGTTCAGTGCTCAATGGCAAGAGAAGTGCTCTGCTTACCTTCCTTTGAGAGCCCATGAATGCAAGCCTGTGTGAAACACTTTGTCCCTAAGGGAAGCCTGAAGAAGCATCTACACTACACATTTCTTCTGGTGCATTCATGAGAAGGCACAAGTCTGAAGACTGCTGCTAAATTTGTCAAAGGATGTATTTTCCAAAGTACTTGTAACTCAGGCAAATTATCCAATTTATTTGCAAATTATTTGAAAATCCATCCTCTACTCAAAAAAACAAGTGCTGTAATAGTGCCAGAGACATGCTGCATCTGCATCCGTAGCTCACCACCTTCTCCAAGTGCAAAGAAACATCACAATTCTCAGTAGCAGCTCTATCATGCAAAACACTCTGGATTGGTTTGAATTTTTCCAGAATCCCAGCAAAAGTTTTCCTTGGGTCATCCAGACCTGAGGGGCTTCAGGAGGAAACCGAGAGATAATTCAGCTGTGAGTACAGGGAAACTGCTGCTGGTGGAGCTTCCCAGTATGGCCAAGGGTCTCCTGGGAGGGTGGGAAGCATTAAGCAGGAGGTGCTTCTGGGTGGGAAAAATGGTGGAGGCAAGTTTGCTTTGAAAAGAGCATGTACTTCCACCCTTAGACCACATACCATGAATGAGGAAATACAGGAGGGAGCTGAGGTTTTGCAGCAGACCTTCTGACCATGGGCTGCCCCATGGTCCCCTTGGTGGCTCAGCAGAGCAGGGACCTCTGTTTTGTGGGTCACAGAGTGGGACAGGGTCCCAGACAGCATGGGGTTCAGCACACTGAATTTCCACAGCTTCCACAGAGGATATTACAATTAGGAGTCATGCGGTCAAAGGCAATCATTGTACACAATATGTTTGCAGTCATCAACTACAACAAGGGGAAAGTTTTTCTTTCTTGACCCATACCTTATGTGAACATTTTTTCAAGGAAAGGATGTGAGATCTTCTCATCAGAAATTACAGGAAGTCAAATCAAGTCCTTCCCTGTGCAACTGAAAGTCTCTTGTGACCCCAGAGAGGTGATACTGCAAAAAAGGATTCACAGAAGGGTGAGCGCAATTCCAAGTTTGGTGTCTGCTGTCACCAGCTGCTTGAAAGACTTCAGTGCTGGATCAAAGTTGGAAGTGAAGGACATGGAAAGATAATGATGCAAGGAGAAATGAAGTTCTTTGTGTGAATGTCTGTTGCTGTGAGGAGAGGGAGACTGTGGCTACCCTTGTGAGGAACAAAATCAAGGGAGGTGAGAAACAATATGGTGACCACATGTGGATTTGAAGATGGTCTGATTCATGTTCAGAAACAGATACAAACAAGGGATGAGACCCCAAGGCAGTTGTCTCACTGTCTTCAGACTCCTCTGGATGAGAATCCATGGTATCTTCACTCCCAAGGGAAAAGGATGTGCGGGGCTGGTATTGAATCATAGCAATGGTTTAGGCTGGAAGAGACCTTTAGAGATTATCTAGTCCAAGGCCTCTGCAATAGGCAGGGACATCTTTGACTGGATCGTGTTGCTCAGAGGCCTGTTCAGCCTGACTTTCAATCTTTCCAGGCATGGGGCATCCACAACTTCTCTGGGCAACCCGTTGCAGCATTTTACTACCCTTGTTGTAAAAACCTTCCTTTTATCCTGTGTAAACCAACCCTCTTTTAGTTTAAAGCCATTCCCCCTTGTGCTATCACTACATGCTTTTGTAAATGTCCCTCTCCAGCTCTCTTGTAGGCTCTTTTTAGGTACTGGAAGGCTTCTCTAAGACCTTCCCAGAGCCTTCTCTTCTTCAGTCTGAACAATCCCAACTCTTAGCCTGTCTTAATATGAGAGGTGCTCCAGCCCTCTGATCACCTTCATGGCCCTACTCTGGACTCACTCCAGCAGGTTCATGCCCTTCCTGTGCTGAGGACTCCAGACTGGACACAGTGCTCCAGGTGGGGGTCTCACGAGAGCAGAGGGGGAGAATCATCTCCTTGACCTGCTGATCACACTTCTTTGGATGCAGCCTGGGATGAGGTTGGCTTTCTGAGCACATGTTGCTGGGTCATGTCCAGCCTTTCATCCACCAGCACCCTCAAGTTCTTGTCAGCAGGTCTGGTCTTAAGCTGTTCAGCCCCCAGCCTATATTGATACTGGGGTTTGCCCCAACCCAGGGGAATGGTACCAAGTGATCTTTGGCCCGTGGCCTCCCAGCTGGGCCCCTTTTGCCTCTTGCCCCTTCTGTAGTTGTTCATTGAGGAGGCTGTGCTCAGGTGGGCAGCAGCAGCCCTTCACAAACAGGGCTGAGGAGCCTTGCCCAGCCTGTGTGGTGTGTTCCCAGATAAGGCGGGCTGATAATGGCTCTTTGCATCTTCACCCTGACCGGCACCACCTCTGTGAGCTTTGCAAGACCCATTGTCCGGGAACATAAAGAACACCTCTAACCTTCCTCCTAGGTACCAAATTAAACAATGTTTGTTTTCTTTTGCTTTCAGCAGGTTCTCTAATTATTAACTGTGCGCAAGACTCAGGGTTTACTGCATGGGTTACTTCCTTTTGCTGGGGGAGGGTGCTCTGCACAAGCCAGAGGGCTTGTTTGCTCCTCAGCGCTCCTGCAAGATAAGAAAGACATTGAACAATGGGAACCCAATCATCTTCCTTTTCCCCCCTTGACCATTAGTTTGATTCATGGTACTTTTTGTTTGTCACTGATGAGTAATGAGCTATTTCATCTTCACTACAGATCTATGCAGAAATGATAGGTACACATCATGCAATGTAAAAGACATAGAGATTTAACCCCTTGGCCCAACAACGCACTGCTAATAACATGTGCCTTAGAAATACTGCTGGTGTAGCAGAAGGGAGAAGTATTTTTTTTTTAAATCTACCTTTGATTAGGGACATACATTTTTGGAGTGACAGCCTGCCAGAAATACAGTGTTACACAAGCTCTCATCATCTGAACCAGCATCCTGGAGTTGCTCATTTTTCTCTCTCAAGGTCGTATTGTTATTATGCAATTGCACAAGCAAGGCAGGGACTAAAGGTGTAAAAAGACAGAGGAGGTTTTGATACACTCTGGGAGCACAGGGCCTTTAGGACTGCTCATTTAGGAGCATATGTTGGAAGTATTTCCCATGTTTTCTCTCAATTTACCCCTTTTTTAGTGCAGCCCCTGTGTCCAGAAGTGACACCTGACCCTGTATGCCAGGTGCATCAGAGTCCCACTGTCCCAGTGCCAGGCTGGAGCTGTGCAAGGAGGGTGCTGTGCCAATATCCCAACCACCTTCTTACCTATCTGAAGCACAAGGCATGTGCTTCAACCCCACCAGAAACCCCTGTACCAGGTCAGCCTGGTGATCCATCTAGATCAGTCCCCTTCCTCTAGCAATGCCCAGTACAGCAGAGGCTCAGTGCCTTTGGGACCAGCATAGGTTAGAGGCAGTGGCACCTCAGCTGGCAGGCAGCACTCACTCATGCCCCCCTGACTCACCCCAGGTGGTGTCAGGAGAATATTATGTGTGGCTTAATAGAAGTGCTGAAACGGTGATGGTTTCCCAGAGTCCACCAGGGCTGACTCACAGAATAGCACTTTGCCAGGGATGACAGGGGGATAGAAATCAGGGCCCTGACCAGCTTCTCCTTCAATTATTTATTTATTTTGTGCACCATCTTCTCCTTCTGCCTGTTGGCAAGGAAGGGAATTCATAAATGACGGTAATAAATGCGGAATGACAGCTAATCTTAATTGACCAAAGCTTCCCTCAAAAGCCTGGATCGTGCTGGATGTAATACACTCTAAATGTAAAAATATAAGCTCGGAAATTACACTGGTGGTTTTACATGCCTTTAATCTGCTGGGTTTTATGCTGCCAAGCAACAAAATCAGGGTGGGATCCATCTGTGAGGGGGAATTTTTTCCCCCAAAAGAGGAAATCTGCAGTTTCAGTGACCATTCTGCTGCCTTTACTTCCTAAACCTGCAAATTTGGGCTCCAAAGTGGCACCAGTTTGTAGGGTTTTATTTTCTGCCTAATCTAACTTCACCTTTCTGGGCATCCACCACATGCCTGGTGCAGCCACTGTGCGGATGCACTGCTGTGATGTGCCCGAGGGGACCCCTGTATTTTGCCAATGACATTTTACCTTGGTGGCTTACTTATTTTCTGTCCAACTATAATGCACCACGGACTGTTGTTTTTTTTCAAGGAAACATTCTTCCTCCCAGGAAATGGGTGCCGATAGCAAGATGTCCTCTTATGTTCCATCAGCTCCGGCACGTTTCTCTCTGGAAATTGGTGCAGGATGCCTGTGGGCTCTTTAGGCTGGGGGGAAAGAGGACGAGGCCAGGCACAGCCCCAACTATTCCCTTCAGTACAGGGAGGCAGTGCTTGGTGCACTTCTGGCAGACCTTTCCTCCCATCTGAGGGTATCCAATATTTTCCAGAGGTCCAGGGAGCCGGGGCTGTGGTGATTGCTCCCGCTCCTGCCTTGGGCTGGCAGCACCATCTCACTGCCCGGATTTCTTGTCTGTATGGAAGTGTCTAGAGTGCTGGGGCTGGGACATGTGAAGGGCCAAAGGAGAGGGGAAGGTGAGGAAGGAAACCTGAAGAAAACAGCAATTTTGCAGTCCTGCCGGGATGCTTCTGCTTGGGCTTTCTTTCCTGCCTTTCCATCTTTGGTAGGTCCCCTCCCTGCCTGTCATGCCAGCTCAGCTGGGCTTGTACTGCGGCACTTTCCTGAGAACATCCCAGAGACTTCAAACCCTCCTCCTCGTCCTGGCAGAATGACTTGCAGCTTTTCCGAAAACTGGCAGGCAGCCTCGGTGCTTTACCACGGGAAGAAGGTTAACTCCTTCCCTCCTTTTCTCCTTCCCTCCCCTTCCCCCCCAGCCCAGTTCATCCTCCTGCTGGTTTGTCCGGGAACCGGCTGGCAGGAAAGATGGAGGAGGAAATAGTTTATTTTTAAGAGCATTTAGCCCTCACAGCTCCTTGGCTCGGGGTGTGAGGAACCCAGCCCTGCACCGACAACCAGAGGTTTCACCCGTCTGAGGCAACGAGATAAAGTCATTTACACACGGGTTTTGAAAGGGGCGATTCTTGCGGGTTTGGGGGTCGGTTGTTCGCAGGGTGTGGAACATTTAGAAGTGGGGACAAAAGATTTACCCTTCAGGCACTGCAGGCAGGAGCTGGCAGCGGCTCAAAGGGCACCCGGCTCCGAAGGAATATTTTAAAGTTTTCCTATTTGTAGCTCTGCGTAAGAGCAACCTGCAGCAATCACGCAGCAGGACTCCTGCCTCCTCTTCCTAGCTTTGCCTTGGGCTTGCAGCGTCATCTTCTCCAAGAACACTCGTTTTCTTGGTTAATTTTCAAAAACATTACTTCCCCCCTCCCACCTTCCACAGGAAGCTCTGCAGGTAAAAAAAAAAAATAAATAAAAAAATCAGAGTTCAATGCACTGCAGCCGCCAACCTGGCTCCCTGGTTAAAGTGTGACCCTGGGGTGCTGCCTCCATTCCCCTCTGTCCCTGGGGAGGGACACCCCCACCTGGCCACTGCTCAGGTGGGAATAACCACCCTCTGCCCCTGGCAGAGGCGGCCAGAGTGGTCTCAGTGCATGTAGTGGAAGAGGTGAGGGATGAGAAGGAAGAAGACTAAGAGGCTGCCGCAGCAAAGGGGTTGAGTCCAGTAAGCCAGATTTTTAAACTTTTTCCTTTTTCTTTTTTAGACGTGATTCTCACTCCTGCGATGTCAAGATTTCAAGTTATTGGGAGATAAATTTAGAATAGATATGAAAAGTAATTTAGAGACCTAAAAATAGCCTGTGAGCCTGTCTATCCAGTGACTGTAAAACCAGAAGGGAGGAGGAAGAGAAAAAAATGTCTGTGGGAGTGGGTGAAATAGGAATAAACAATTATGAGAGCAGGCAGCCATGACGGAGAGAAATCTCTTGCGCATGTGTGCCTGATCCCTGGGATCCGGAGCTGGCCAGGAAGCTACCTTAATATTTCCCTGCACACATTAAGAAAATATGGCCAGCTATTTGGATACTAAAATTGAGAGAAGCCATTTCACGTTGCAGTGGGTAGCCCTGTGTGACTGCTCTCTGCTTCACCCTCTGCAACCTCTTCTGGCTGGGGCATCACCATTTGTAGCCCAGCGGGATGAGATCCCCGATTCTCTTTCTTTCTTTCTCTGAAAAAGTTGTGGGAAAAACAATTTGCTCTGCATGCTGAAACAGATGCAGAGTTGGTGGTTGGTGGGAATGAAACAGAAAAGGGGAATTTTTTTCAGGAGCTTTGGGAAACTGAGTAAACACAACTTGGCCAGTGATGGGGATTTGCTGTAGCAGGGTTGGACCTGGTGACAACTGACAGCTCCTGGCATGGTGAGCCAGGTCCAGGAAAATCCAGGAGCCACTAGGAAATCCAGCCAGCAGCATAAGGAGATGGGGATGAAGACAAATGACAATGTATGAGCAAGGTGTCTGTGCCAAGGAGAACCACCCACAAGCACAGGGCCACAGTCCATGACAAAGGAAGGACCAGAGGCGGGCAGTGTAATGCAGGCAGCACTGGGTGCCTCAGCTACTGCTGAAACACCTTTCATGGTCCCCCATGAAAAACAACCCAGTGGGACCGGGCTACTCAGCCACCATCACAGCACCAGAGCCCCAAGGGGGAGTGTGGCAGCCCCAGAAGGGCATGAGAAGGGGACAGTAAGGGCTGCAGATGTTTCCTGCTTGCTGAACAGAGTTGCAGAGAGGATATAAATGATGCTGTGAGCTAAGCCTTGCCTCATATCATGCCTTGCTTTTATAACCTCTTCTTTTTAATATCCTGTTGAGACAAACAGCCTGTGCATGTGTGCTGGGGGGAACTGCCAAGCTGCTGAGTGTCTTACAGAATCTCAGCCTGAAAGATGCTGTAAGAAATTCAGTATTGCAAGTTCTGGATGCCAAATTGCTCATGCCCCAACCTTGACTCCCTCAGGAGCAACAGAGAGATTTGACGTGGCCACAGGGTCTGGGTCCAGCGTGTTGGTTTGGTGGTGACAGACCATGGAGGGCAGGAATTGCAGCAGGATGAGGAGATGATGTTACAGCTGCTGAGATGGTCAGTGCAAGGACTGATAGGATGCCATGGACATCTCCCATGCAATCTTCTCAAATGCCACTGGGACACTATAATGCTTTTATGTCGCTGGAGCTGGCATGCATGGTGGTGAATACAGGCACTGGTAGAGGAAACATGGCTTCACATATTGTGACACTGCTGGCCACCGTAAGGCTGTGCCATAAATGTGCTCCTGGCTGCAGCAATGTCACCTCTCCTTCTGTACCTCCCATCAAAAGAGGTCATGTAGCTGCAGGTATTTCTCCTTCCCCACCAACACAAAACCCTGCTTCCAGAGTCTTGTTAGATATCCAGAAGCACATGTGAGTGAGGCACACAGAGGAGTCTCTCCTTTAGTGACACCATGTTGCCTGATGACTGATGCCCGGCACACAGTTTGCCCCTTGAACTGTGAATCATGCCCTGTTTCTGTAATAGGTGCTTTTAAGGCAGACACATCATCCCTCATGTGGCCTGCCAGGACACTCCCACCTCCAATCAGAAAGAGGGATGCAGGCAAGGGGGATGGCATGGGTCAAGGTGTCACCTCTTCTTGCACCGTCACCACACAGACCAGGAAAGAGGATGCCCAGCAGCCACATCCAGAAGCACAGTGCCCATTTGGGCTTGGCCATGGCCATAATCCCCCAAACTGTGGGGTGAACTTCCAGCCTCACAGGCTTGCCCTTGCACTCTCTGGTATCCCAGCTAGCCCATAGTAGGGCCAAATCCAGCTGTCACTATCCTGAGAGGGAAAGCTGAGGTGATGGAAGCAGTCTCACCTCATCCCAGCTCCCATGGTCACCAGCCCCACCAGTAAGGGCTGGTGAACCATCCCTTCCCCTCGGCAGCAGCTGGTGCAGCCCAGTGAGAAACTGGGCTGAGTGGGAATGTTCAGGAAGGAATATCCTACTCCCCTGTCCCCAGTTATCCACACCAGGTGCTATTTGGTGGTTCCCTCAGGAAAAAAAACCCACCCTTTCACCGAAACATGTAGCTCAGATTATTCATAATCTATTTTTGCAGGTCACACTACCCCTTTCAACTGGTTTCCCCCCGGGGTAATAGGCCTTGGGTGTTGGGTTCCTGCAGCCCAACTCCACAGGTTGGTCCACCTGGGAGACAGCGGGGTCTTGTCCCCACCAGAGCTGCACAGACCTCAGCCTGGGTCGCTCTGTCCTAACAGTGACATGCAGTGGCGGCAGGCTGCAATGGAGGCTGGAGGTACCCTTGTGCTGATGCCACAGCACCCAATAGGCTTCTGTAGCTGTGCCTATGTTGTTTTTTACTAAAGGGTCAGTATTATCTTGATACTGAATTATATTTTTGTTTCCTGCAGCATTGTTTCCTTCTAGCTCCATTCTGTTACCTCTGTGAGTGCACACATACAGGTCTATTACAGCATTTTCTGCAGAGACCTGGCTAAGCAGCAGCAAAGCTGCCACCACATTCCCAAGGGCATGGCCAGCCATGTGCTGGTGCACCTTCCAGAGTGAGAGGTGAGGCTGGCACAGGCTGGGGGATCCCTGTGGGATATACACCCACACCTTGGGTCCCACTCAGCCTGTCTCTGAGCTGTCTCCCCATCTCTGGGGGTCTTGACAGCTGCTCATGATGGAATCCCTGGAAGGAAGGGAGCAGGCTGGCAGGGTGCAGCACCCACTCAGACCCTGCAGAGCATGCCCACAGCTGTGCCCCAGCACATACTTCTACACTGCTTACCTGCTGCTGCTTGCAGATCAAGTAGCTAATGTCTAAGCAGTCCCATTTAAACCCACAATCAAATTACAGGAACAAAATTAGAAGCCAGACTGGAGCCACTTTAAAAGTTGCCCCTTATTTAATAATTCTGTTGCAGTGATTTTTTCCTCTTATCACCATTTATTCTCATTCTGGGGCTGGTCTGTAATAATAGAGGAGGTTCATTTGCACTCCCCCTCCTCTTTCCAATGTCTAGTCTTTCTGCATGGATTTCATTTCTGCCTTGTGAAAAGACATTAGTATAAATAAAACAATGATGCAGTACTACAGAGGTTTACATTAATGGGAGCACATCACGCTCACCTCTTCCACGGCCTGCTCTTTCACGTATGAAAGGGGTGAATCAAATGGATGAAATTCTTATTTCATCCCTGCCCCATTCCTATAGGTATCAATCTATCAGCTGTAGAAGAAGAAATTGCAGTGCAGCTCTTTCCTTAAAAGCAGTGCTGTGCAGAAGCAGGAGCCCGCAGGAAGTGCTGGGGTGGTTTGGGAGCGCCATCTCCCCTCTAGTGGGGTCTGTGCAGAATGGATGAAGGGAGGCAAGAGCCTCAGCTTCCCAACCGATGGAGGAAAGGAGGGGAGAGTCTCCCCTTCCCTCCCTGCTCCTGCTATCCCTGCCCCGCACGGCAGACAGTGAAGGCATGGAGATAGCGGGGTGGCAGGAATGCACAGCCCCAGCTGGGAGCTGGCTTGTGCTGAAGGAGCCAGGGGAAATACTGTTGTAATAATTTGCCTATTAATTAAAGATGTGACTTGATGAGACGTTGGATTCATTCACCTGGCTAGATTTTCATCTGTTTCCAGATACTGCTGAGATAAAAATAAATGTATTTACTCACTAACCTTTCAGCATTTTAGCAAAACCTATTTTTAGAACCCAAGTGTAACAAATCTATTGTCATTCTACAGCAGGCAAACACTACTCTGTGGTTAATAGTCATATCCCAAACTGCTGCTGAAATCTGCCAGTATTCGTAAAAGCCAAAACAGTTTATGCAACATTTTGGTGACAACTGCCACTGTGACACACCCAAATTCTTGTTTTCTGTGAACAAGGCATGACCCCAACTCACGGTAGGTACCAATTTTGCTGCAGCCACTGGCAGGCACTACACAGTCTGAAGGCTGCTTCAGGGTGATGCACAATGTCCCAGCATGGCCTGATCCTGCTTGTGCACAACAGTTACCCACCAGAATAGAGGCTGAAGCATGGGAGATCTCCATGAAGGTCGCTTGGGTTGGATGGGGCTTTGAGGGTTGAAAACAGATGCTCTTAGAGGTTTCTTATAACCCAACTCTTTCTGTGACTGGACAGTTTGTGGCCAGGAAGAGGCGTTCCCAACTGGGAAACCTCCTGCACAGCCAGCCCTCTTGCAGGGCATGGAGAGCGGCTGAAAGCTGGGAAGGAGTCAGCACCAGGGGATGAGCCACCTGGTAGGTTAGCTCCTCACTTTTCTCTGTGCCTTACCTGCACCCACTATCAACCTGCAAATTTCCTTTGTGGAAACAGCCACATATTCCTAAAGGCTTCAGCTGTGAGCAGACAAAATGCTGGTGGAATGCTTGGGCAGACATGTTTAATTAAGATGCTCAGTAGGCTCAAAGGTCTCATCCTACAGCTCAGGCAGCTGGATGCAGGGAATTAAGTTGTGAGTAAGGGGTGTGCAGCAAGCAGAACTGAGAGCAGCACAGTGCTCAGGCGCTGCAAGCCTGGAAACAAACAAGGGCCAAGGACTGGATGGGGCTCCCCATCCTACCCCTCTCAGGAATCCTCATGGTGCTGGTCCTTCTTCTCCCATGCATGACCCCAGTGCTGGAGTCTTCCTTCCACCGTGTTTGCAGAATGGTTATTTTCCTTAACCTTGTACTTATCACAGCATCTACAGGGGGTACTCATGAGGCAAGAGTGGCCACGGTCAAACACGGGCTCAATGTCCAGCAGGACAGGCTGAGGGAAATGGCAGGCACTGAGAAGAACTTGAATGTTGGGGACACACAAGCGCTAATCTCCTTTTCAGAGGGGTTGTCTAGCTGGGGGATTTGCATCCACTGAGCTGTTTAGCCTCCATTTTAGGTTTGAGCTCTGAGTGAATGCAAGTATCTTTAAATAAAGTCAAAGCGGAAAGGCAGCTGAATGTCAGGCAAGCATTTAAATATTCTGATGCTACAAAGGAAGTGATAGCCGTACCTTGTTCCATGCACAGCTCCAGTCATTTACACATCAAGTAGGTGAATGCAGGAGTGCAGAAATAGACCTGTAAATATATGGATACTCTGCTTTTGCGGTAGTTCATTTTCAAAGCACATCTACTTAGCATATATTTTGGGTCACACTCCACTTCACAGCCCTTGCCTCGCTTTCCAAAACTGTTGCAGTTTGCTAGCTTTCCCCTACAAGTGAAGCATAAAATGCAAGTAAACACCTACCTTTGTAGTGTTGTCACCCCTTTCATCTTGCTGCTAATTACTAATGCAAATTATGTATGCATCTAAAAATGTCTGAAGTTCAGTGCAGTACATTCCAGCTACTTGTGTTGCCTCTTTTTAACATATATATGGCAAGTGTTTCCAGATTTTGTACTTCTACATTCTACTGACCATGTCCAAATCTTGAGGTAGGATACCCCTGTGATCAAAAGGCAACAAGGCAAACTGGAACTGAGCCAAGGCCTTCCACTCTTCATGTAAAAGGTGGGTTTATGATCTTTAGTGACAAGCCTTGGTGTACATTATGATTTTTCACCTTACCTCAGGCAGTCCAGTGACCCCCTACCTCGTGTTTTGCCATCAGCTCATTTTTGATTTGTGAGAATATTTTCTTATGATTTCTTGAGTGCTACAGGAAACACCCATTCTTTAAATGGTTCCCATCTGAGTACTAGTCTGAGGTAACAGTGTCCAGCTCAGTCAAAGGAGGCATACCAAAACCTTACAGTGTCCCATACAGAACAGATCCAAGCTCTCCAGCCAGACTTCCCTCTAGCTGGTGCTGCAAGGCATCTTCCTTACCTTGATAAACTGTGTTACTGTGCACACTGGGCATTCCAAACCTTCCCCTCAACATTTCCCTTACCCTCATCCAGAGCTGAACTGGCTTTTGAATGTTCCCACCCTCTGGCTCTTCAGCTGAAGTTTTTAGCTGCCCTGTTGCTTTTCAGCTCATACTGTTCCTTGTGGTGTATGCTGTCATTCCAGTTACGTACCTCTGCTCCATGCACTGGTCTGTCCATCACCTGACTGAAAACCTGAAGGCTCCACCCGTTTTCATCTACTGCCACTACCAGCAGAAAGCAGTTGCTGCACACACCTGTGTCCTGTTCCAACCTTACTAGTCCCACCAAAATGTGTCACTCTCCAGTTACTTTGAATATCTCACCCTTTCACAAGTTGCTCTTGTGTTTCCTACAAAACACAAATCCCCAAAGGCTTCTGGCAACATGAGTGTGCTGCCATGCTCCAACATTGCAGGATGGGTTGGTGGTGAACTAGTCAATGTAAAAGAACTCAACAAAACGAAAGATTAGGGAGGAGCCCCTAACAAACTGCCTACTTAAACAGCAGATGACTATTAGTCTTGGGCTTCTGGAGACTCACATTTGAATGCATGCAAGCAAAACAGGCATTCTTGAATAGGCATGCCCATACATTAATTCCAGATGTTTTTATTGTGTTTCATCTTGCTTTAATCCCAGTGAAACAGCTGAGTAACTGTGATATGGAAGGGCTGGGAATCTGAGGAACCACCATGTGGACCACAGAAAGCATTTCAGAGACTGGCACATCGGCACAAACAGTTGTAGCCACCTTCAGAGAATCACAGAATATTCTGAGTTGGAGGGGACCCACAAGGATCATCAAGTCCAACTCATAAGTCAATGGGCCCCATGGGGATCAAACCCACAACCTTGGCATTGTTAGTACGGTGCTCTAACCTTAAAAAGGTAACTATTAAGAAGAAATGCCAGCATTGACTTGATCTGAGTGAAACCAGATGATGACATTTCTCTTGTTTGGACCCATTTTTCCAAGCTCAACACACATGGATTCACATTCTGCATTTCCATTTCACAATCAGATACAAACAGGGTGATGGTTGTGAATGTTTTATTATAGACTCTTATCAATAAGTTCTCTGAAAATCAGTTTTTCAGAACTAAAATCTAATCTGGCAGGGTTCAGTAAGTAACAAGATGAACTCAGCCATGCAAACAAAATATTACTAAGTTACTTTAAATAAATTTTATCACAACAACCTCAGGAAGAAGAGCGTGTCCTGGAGACTTGGATTTTTATTAATATTTTGGATTCTTTTTGTCATGCTCTGGCCTCTGGTACACAGTTGTCTTCATTTTGATGCTAGAACAGGATAGATCCTTGGGTGCCTTTATGCCTGTAATTCTTGTCTTATTTTATAGTGCTATAATAAAAACAGCACCATCAGCATTCAGTGCTCACCACAGCACATTGAAGCAACTGGTCATTGCACTGAAGCAGAACTTGTAGAGAAACTGAGATTATTCCTGAACAGTAATTGCTCACAAGAGGTGTAGCTCCCAAGTCGTCTCAGTATGTGCCGTTCATTTTCTGTTCAGCACCTCCTGCGACATTTATTCAGGTAATTTGATCAGGTTATGTTGCACACAATTGGATATTCAGAATTCCACCCTGACCTTCACAGCAGCAACAACTGCCTGGAAGATAACCAAGAATCATTTTCCTTGTACATACAAACAACATTCTGAGTTTACAGCTACTTGTTGACAGGCACTCACCAGTTTCAGTTCAATACAAGGAAACCTAAGAAGAGTGAGACGTTTGAAAACACACATTACCGTATTTTTAATGCATTTGGGTGGTTTAGCTCAACTTATTAATAAACTCTTGATTTCCAGGACTTAATTGCACATAATTTTTACAAAAGTAATATCATGTCTTAACATTAATCAAATATAACATTTAAGAAATTTTTTATTGTGCAAAACATAAGCGGTAAGTCTTTTTAGTACAATAAGCTGAAAAAGCAAGGGATAGTTAAAACAATATTCACATTCAGTGTGCAATTTTTATCCCTACTTCCAACTTTTGATGTGGAATCTAGAATTCCCATCAGTAAGTGCTATCTGGAAATACCAATAGTTTGTTTCACTTTTTACTATTTGAATGAGACTCAAAATCTATTTTTGCACTAGGGTTTTACACACAACTAAAACAGCTGTTTAAGTTGATAAATACAAAATAAGACACTGAAAAGGGTGGAAAAAAACTGACATGCTGAAGGCATCCACCTAAATGGTGGCATGACTGATAATTTATAGCTTATATTAAAAAATGGAATTGTTAATTCAGATTTTCCCAAAATTTCATTTTACAATTCTGGCATCTGCTAATTGAAAATGTAATTTTATTAAATACTTTATTTAAAATCTTTAGCTTGCTAGATATTAAATGCTACCAGTCAAGGCAGTTACAAAAACTGTTTGATGTTTACATAGCACCATACAGATAAATATCTCCTTCAGAAAGAGAGATTATGTTTGGCTAGGAACATAATCAGAGTATTTCCTGAATATTTTAGGTATCTTTGCCTTCCACATCATAAATATGTGCAACAATTCCTTAATTTGAGAAAAAAATGCACAGAATTCAATTCAAACTTTAAGACGGTGCTATCATTAATTCAAATTCTCTCTATATAAAAGTATCAAGAATTCTTCAGTAGTCAATTTAATATTCAAAAACAGATCAATAGTTTTATGTAAACTTGTTAAAAAACAAACCACCACATAATTTGGCTTTAAAGTGACAAAGTATTTTCCTTAATATAATTTACTAGGCATGTGAAGAACTAACATCAAACTATAATTAAAAAAGATGCAGAGACTGGACTATCTCTGATATTGAAATACTCAATTAAAATATATAAAGACTCTCCAAAATAGGTATTTATAATTCATTACAGTGGTATTGTTCATTTCAGTAATAATCCTTCCTACAAGGAGGCTGCCTGTTAAATAAAATACACTAACCTGTTCTAGTTCCCAATCAGAGAACATCAGTATTCTCCCTCCACCTCTCCTTCAGCCTGAATTTATTAAAAAGTGGACTAGGTTTTCTACCAAAGGAAAATGGGAAATATGCTCACTATCCAGGTGGCCATTTCCTAGTCCTAATTAAAATCTTATCATCTCACCTACAATTGTTAGACTAGTAACAAATCTTGCAGTAAAGTGTTAAAAACAGACAGGAGTAACTAACAAGCTATCTTCTGTATTTTAAATCACAGAAATCTACACATCAAAATATGTATGGAAGCATGAGTGCTGGTGACATCATTGACTCTTACAAACTGAGCCTTCCATAAAAGTTGCACAGATGGAAAAGGATTCCTTGAGATAAATGGAAATAAAATCCAACAGAAGATACGTTTCCCAATATTGAGCCTCAATTTCTTATAAACTAACAAACATACTTCAGTGACAAACACTGCTCATTATTTTGGCCCCATCCTTCTCATAAAATCAGCTTCATAAGCTGTTATCAGTCCAATTGGAAAAAAAAAAACCAAACCCAACCCCCTTAAAATATTGTATTTGGAGTTCTGGGTTGCAAAAATAAAATATATAGGCATTTTCATATGCTTGCTATGAAACATCAACTAAAAAAATATGAATGTTCATAAAGAAACCAAATTGCATTTTGTACATTGTATCTCTATTGATACAATTCTGTCTGTTGGAAAATTCAGCATTTTTAGAGAGTTCAACATTTGCAAGTCCAAATAAATTTTGAAGAAAATTCCAGTTTCAAAAGTTAAACGTAATTTTGTATCTGACAGGTCAATAATCTCAAGAAAAGCTGTACAAAGTTAGCTTCAAACCTCTTCATCCCCCCAAAAATAGGCACTCAGTGGTTTAAGTGTGCAAATGGCTTCTTAGAAGAAACAGTGTGCAAACAGAGCCTGTCCCATTAGCTCCACATTCTTTAGTGATTTCCTAAAGTATTGCCATTAAATGCTATCTACGGTAGGACTTTCTAAAGAACAGGAGACAACTCAGTCCACAGAATCACAGATATCTTTCACTTTCTGATTGAAGTCTTCAGGTTGATCAGCGTACACATAATGACCTGCACCGAGGATGGCCTAGAGGACAAAGGGGAAGAAACAGGTGAAAATCACAGAAACATAATAAACAAATAAATAAATAAATACTTGCATAAGGTGAAGAACCTGACTTTTACACATTACCTAGGAGTTGGCATCATACAGCCTAAAAAAACCCTCTAAACATAAGAAAGACTAAAATCTTCTTTCCCCTGTGAAGGAACTTTGCTACACAAGGAAAGAGGGTAAAATTACATCTTATTCAGCTGCACACCTTGTTGAGAAAACCCCCATCATTCAAGAAGGCACAAGTCACTGTAAAGCAAACTTAGAAGGATGTGCTTTGCATATCAAACTTCTGATGCTTCTTCATTCCCCTCACTCTTCACTCAGACAGTTCTGCCAGCTTGCTCACTAATCCTGCAAGTGTTTGCATTAGAGAGAGCATCAAGTCCTTTGGACTTCCTTATTATAAAAGTGATATGGAAGAGACTAAAGAAGGTACTAGGATAAATGATTAAGAACTCAGAAGCTTAAATTGGTGGGGATTTTCTAGATTTGTGGAAGCAGATTTCAACCCTACAAATTAATGACTATGTTAAACAGAGACAAGTAAAATCCAAATGATGTGATATCTGGGGGGAAACTCCCACATTTGTGACTTATTTCACAGCAACTATGTAATGAAAGTAAGGATTTAAGTAACCATAATTTCTATAATTTTTATTTTCTGTAAAACTGCTACAAAGCCATCACCATAGTGTACAGCAAAGATACTTGATCTATTTTCTTTTCATTTTACAACCAGTCCAAGACTAATATGTATTTAAATCTATTTTTCCCTTCCCTCCTTAAAACATTCTCACTTATGTCTCTAACTGAATCTCATGAAAAGGGGATTGTGTTAAAAAACCCCATAAACTCAAAGTAAAAATTAATTAGAAGTAAACACACGTAATAAAACCTCAGAATCTCTGTGCATTTTACCAAACATGA
>VXBX01000774.1:635861-662839 GCA_013400415.1 Scytalopus superciliaris | reverse complement strand
ATATATATATATGCAGATATTTTGACTGCTGTGCTTTAAAACACAGACAAAACCTATGACCACAAAACCTACTTGCATCAGCACATTGTAGAACAAAATAAAGAATGACCACTCAAAGATCTAGTTTGGCTTCTGGTGCTACAGTAACTTTTCTGCTTACTCTGGGAACTCAACACTTTTGTCAAGGTGTTCTCTGATCCAATATTTGTTTTCTCTCTCCCTGTTACAGAAAACAGGCTCTAAACCAAAGGCACAGCATTTCCACAGTTGATATAAAAAGCACAGAATCACAGAATGGTCTGAGTTGGAAGGAACCTTAAGGATCATCTCATTCCAACCTCCCTACCATGGGCAGGGACAGCTCCCACTAGACCAGTTTGTTCAGGGCCCCATCTAACCCGGCCACACAGATATGACTTAAACAAGCCCACACAATAAACAAGCAACTGCTTTAAAAATCAACTTACTATTGTCTTCACATATGAATTTGGTCTCAGAGACTGGATGGTGCTGCCAGAATTGCCATCTATACAGGAACGTGCTCCATAGACCACAGTGATAGGAATGTCTTGATCCATTTGTGAAATCCGTTGCAGCATCGGCCTTTTTGCCCATCCGTAAGGAATAGTCATGTTCTTGAAAGCTGTTTCACCACTTCAAGAGGTCCAAAAGGGTAAAAGCAATTCAATTTCCATTGGATCTGCTTTTTATCTAAACTGGAGTATCTGTGCCTTTTGGTAGCACAGAGTACACAAGGCTGGGATTTTTTACAATTANAATAAACAAATAAATAAATAAATACTTGCATAAGGTGAAGAACCTGACTTTTACACATTACCTAGGAGTTGGCATCATACAGCCTAAAAAAACCCTCTAAACATAAGAAAGACTAAAATCTTCTTTCCCCTGTGAAGGAACTTTGCTACACAAGGAAAGAGGGTAAAATTACATCTTATTCAGCTGCACACCTTGTTGAGAAAACCCCCATCATTCAAGAAGGCACAAGTCACTGTAAAGCAAACTTAGAAGGATGTGCTTTGCATATCAAACTTCTGATGCTTCTTCATTCCCCTCACTCTTCACTCAGACAGTTCTGCCAGCTTGCTCACTAATCCTGCAAGTGTTTGCATTAGAGAGAGCATCAAGTCCTTTGGACTTCCTTATTATAAAAGTGATATGGAAGAGACTAAAGAAGGTACTAGGATAAATGATTAAGAACTCAGAAGCTTAAATTGGTGGGGATTTTCTAGATTTGTGGAAGCAGATTTCAACCCTACAAATTAATGACTATGTTAAACAGAGACAAGTAAAATCCAAATGATGTGATATCTGGGGGGAAACTCCCACATTTGTGACTTATTTCACAGCAACTATGTAATGAAAGTAAGGATTTAAGTAACCATAATTTCTATAATTTTTATTTTCTGTAAAACTGCTACAAAGCCATCACCATAGTGTACAGCAAAGATACTTGATCTATTTTCTTTTCATTTTACAACCAGTCCAAGACTAATATGTATTTAAATCTATTTTTCCCTTCCCTCCTTAAAACATTCTCACTTATGTCTCTAACTGAATCTCATGAAAAGGGGATTGTGTTAAAAAACCCCATAAACTCAAAGTAAAAATTAATTAGAAGTAAACACACGTAATAAAACCTCAGAATCTCTGTGCATTTTACCAAACATGATACTGCCAGTTCATGTCTTGGTCTCATTAGAGCCCTTTCCCTCCTATGGTTTTTTGAGTGTCCCTGCAATTTTTACCACTCCAATTTACCTTTTAGAATCTGTATTTGGCTTGGTAAAATTTTACCCTGGAATACTATAAAGCTTTCCACAGTCCCTTCTAAAAGTCATTGACTAAAATGGAAAAAATCTGCCTGACGGGTATGTATTTATCCCAGCAATGTATTGTACACTTTTTAACAGGGACTCTGGTTAAGCAGTTAAGTGACGCTTTCAATCTGGATATCAACATTTATGAAACTTATTTATGCTCTTTAACACACCTAAACAGTTCAATAACAATGCCTTTTCTCGGTTCCAGCTCTGATGTCAATTGTATCAAATTATAAAATTTTGTTTGAATGACTTGTTGTAGTATACTATCAACACTACATTTTCTACACTTCTGTCCAGATAGTTCTAGACATCAGTAAGATGACAGCTGGAGTGTTTAAACATCTTATCACTTCACAGCATTCTAACATATAGGCATATTCAATTATCACGGCTGACTGATGTGAAAAGGTGTGAAGAATACTTTTAAATTAGTTTGTTTTTATAGAAATAAAAAAAATGCAGTGTGCACATTTGCATCAAGTTGCAAGTACACACACTTTAATTTTTTTCTAAACGAAAATGTATTAGCTAGGAAGAAAACACAAAGTATTTTTTTAATGACTTAGAAAAAGATGCTTACAAGAACCTGAGCACCAGGTGCAAACCACTCTCTTACTAAAGAAACAAAAGCATTATGTAGACAGATGGAAAGAGTTNTCAACACTTTTGTCAAGGTGTTCTCTGATCCAATATTTGTTTTCTCTCTCCCTGTTACAGAAAACAGGCTCTAAACCAAAGGCACAGCATTTCCACAGTTGATATAAAAAGCACAGAATCACAGAATGGTCTGAGTTGGAAGGAACCTTAAGGATCATCTCATTCCAACCTCCCTACCATGGGCAGGGACAGCTCCCACTAGACCAGTTTGTTCAGGGCCCCATCTAACCCGGCCACACAGATATGACTTAAACAAGCCCACACAATAAACAAGCAACTGCTTTAAAAATCAACTTACTATTGTCTTCACATATGAATTTGGTCTCAGAGACTGGATGGTGCTGCCAGAATTGCCATCTATACAGGAACGTGCTCCATAGACCACAGTGATAGGAATGTCTTGATCCATTTGTGAAATCCGTTGCAGCATCGGCCTTTTTGCCCATCCGTAAGGAATAGTCATGTTCTTGAAAGCTGTTTCACCACTTCAAGAGGTCCAAAAGGGTAAAAGCAATTCAATTTCCATTGGATCTGCTTTTTATCTAAACTGGAGTATCTGTGCCTTTTGGTAGCACAGAGTACACAAGGCTGGGATTTTTTACAATTAAGAACAATAAATTTTCAAGGTTTACATGCAATTTTCAACAGAAAGAGCCCATGTTTTTACAGGACTGAGTGGTAACACTTGAAGTAACTAAATACCTTATTTACACATTAAACTGCTGCAACAACTTTTTAATTAAACCTGGTGCCCAAACTACCTCACAGAATTCACCCAAGTTAAGAATAAATATAGAAACAGGATAGTTTTTACACTTATCAGTTTCTGGAATTCAAAAAAAAGTGCAACGCTATCTTTCTGTTCAGTACAATAAATGCTACAATTAAAAATAAAATAGCATGCACTCTGCTGCCATGGCCATTGGAGGGAGTAGCAGGCACTGAGTAAATCAATGACAGACTTCAAAACACACCCTGGGAAACTCCTTCTCACCTGGGTGACTGTACATTGCAGTGATAGATATATTCAGCCACAGTGTTATCATCAAACATCGAGGAGTATTTCCGCTTGAAATCTGGTCTTAAACGCTGAACAAGGCTTAGTCCTGTTGAAACAGAAAACACTGTTTTAGAGGAGGAATGAGTATAGATGACTTTATCAGATTGCCTAATGCTTTTCATTACAACCCTCAAAATGTGTCCCCTTGAAACTCGTGGCTAAGCTTGATGACTTCTAAACCAGTATTTCATTTTACTGCTTGCACGTCTTAGGGAAACATGGCATTACATGTCTTAGGAAAAAATGGCATTGCAACAAACAGGAATGAAATATAAATACTCTTAAAGATTTTTAAGCTGCACCCCCTGCTGAATACCTATGGGGAGCATTTGAGAAGGGTCACTGCACAATAGAAGAAACCTACAAGGGGGTGTTGCTTAAAATTGGCTCTGAAAAGAAATGTCTGAGACTCAATTTGTGAGTTTTAGATGCCAAAATGAGCCAAATCCATCACACTGTTCAGAACCAGAAGGCACTGTTGAAAAAGCTGGGCTGTTTTGCTTTCTTAAAGTCTGTCCTCTCCTTTTACAGAACAGTCTGCTTCTGACTGAACTACTGTTTAGTTGAAAAGACAGAAGTCTATGATGAAAAACAGGTGTAGAAATCTTGACATAAGGCACAAGCATGGTATAAATTAAAAGATTTAATGTTGAAAACAATTGTCCTCATGCTGTCTTGAAAGCCAAAGTAGAGAAGTGGGTCCTTTCAGGGACCAGTTCAGGCCTTCTAAACTTAAGCTTCTTTTCTGAAACCCTTCTTTAAGGAAGAAGCTGCTTCTAGTTGACCAGATGGATCTTTGGGACAAGAGCCTCACCACAAGGCTAATTTTAGTCTAAGAATATTATTCATCCTTCGTATCTGATCTAAACCTACCTCTTTCAGTTTTAAGCTGTTAGCCCTTGTCCTGTCATCACATGCTCTTGTAAAATGTCCCTCTCCAGCTCTCTTGTAGGCCCCCTTTAGGTCCTTGAATGTTCCTACAAGGTCTCTCCAAAGCCTTCTGTTCTCCAGGCTGAACAACCCCAGCTCTCCCAGCCTGTCATAACAGGAGAGGTGCTCCAGCCCTCTGACAATCTTCATGTCCCTCCTCTAGATTTACTCCAGCAGGTCCATGTCCTTCTTATGTTGAGGACCCCAGAGCTGGCTGCAGCACTCCAGGTGGGGTCTCACAAGAGCAGAGCAGAGCAGGAGAATCACCTTCATTGACCCACTGGCCACGCTGCTTTTGATGCAGCCCAGAATGTGTTTGGCTTTCTGGGCTATGAGCGCACATTGCTGGGTCATTTTGAGCTTCTCATCAACCAACACCCCTCAGGTCTTTCTCCTCAGGGCTGCTCTCAGTCTGTTCTCCATCTCTCCAGACAGTAGGAACTTCATACTGTTGTTAATCTGTGCAATTATGATGATGTCACTTCTTCCCTCCCACCCCTGGACAAAGGCCTGGTACTATTTATGTAGACCTTGTCACAGTGATCTATGCTTTTGTAATCTTGAAATTAGACTAAGGCAAAATGCTGTTATTCATGCTTTAAACAGATTTAGAAACAGTGCAAGAGAAAATAATTCTCTTACAAAACAGTGATTTAACTCCTGAAACAGTGAAGATTTTGTAAAGGTTCTGCAATTCTCTCTGCTCTATTTTCCCTGCAGAGTTTGATTGCTGGACTTCTTTTTGTGTGTTTGGGTTTACTGAACACAAATGATCCAGCTGGTTTGGAATAAGAGTACCTGGAAGAAAGAGACTAATTCTGTGTCTTCCCAGGCTATCAGCATAGAGGCCATGGCATGAAGTGTTACCAAATATTAGAATTCCTTTCCATTTTGATAAGAAGTGCTTTGTCAGTGGGTCCAACTGCAAAACAGTTCCTCCCTGGGAATGTACAAGGGAGAATGAAACAAGGATTCAAAGCATCTTGGAACAATTTTGGAATCAAATCACACTGGTTCATGTTTGCAAAGTTTATTCAAGACACTCTGAATTGTCTGTTTGATTTTCCACAGTGTCCATGAAAATGCTGCAAGAAATACTAACACTGAAGACACAAAGTTCCACAAAATGGATGTGGTCACAGTGGCATTTCTGATGTCCTGAGGAATTTTTATGTGTCCAGCTCTAGGAATGGAATTCACAAATCCAACCTAAGCACCAAACCCCCTATACTGTGAGCCTCGTGGGTGACTGTTCAAGTTAAGTGAAGGAAAACATGCAAGTCAACTACCTGGAAACCATTCAAATTAAAAAATATCTCTGGATTCTGCCTCTCACAGTTTTAAGTATTTGCCTGCGGGTGTGATTGGTCCATGTGATACCACTATGATATGCAAGTGAACCGGGCTCACATTTAAGTGCTTGACTCATACTTTTGAACAGGAAAAATTGGCTTTATAGTGAGATTGAAATAACTGTGCTTGCCCAGCAGCTTAAGCACATTTGCATGTAGAAGGAACCCTGGGTTTGGTTCAGTGCCTTCATGAGGCTGGGTCTGACGACTGCCTCACAGCACTGTGTTTAAACTTACCCTTCTCTAAGAACTCTGCTTCACCTGTCAAAAACTGTACATTAAGTTGATGACAGAAAACTTTTCTAACACATGCAGTGAGAAATAGATGAAAAATTTTTAAAAGCACCACCCTTCACAGCAACTCACAAGCAAGGCTAGGTTTGGGGACACCTTGCCAGGACAGGGGCTATTTCTGCAGCATGGTTTTAGGTGCATTTATTGTTAAGGGAGACAATTTCAGCTTTGAACTCTTCCACAAGCACTTGTTATTGGATAAAAGGCATTAAATCAGCGCTTATCACTCAATATGCTTCAGGTTGTTTTGTTAACAAAATTAGCATTTCACTTTAAAAAAAAAAATCTGTTTGTACAAAACATGTTGCTTTTCTGAAAAGCTATTTCTGTCACACTCCTGAAAAGAAACAAACAGATCAGCATATTAAAATATATATTCTATAGAAACAGATTTAGGAAACAGATGTGGTTTAAATGTAAACAAAGACTAGAAATCTCACTAGTTTATCTTCAGACTGAATACTAAAAATTATGAAGAGGTGAGTTAATTATAACTTGTGAGTGGCTGAAAGATATCTTTTTCCAAGCCTCTCCAACAGATACGTTGGTAGTACAGAGAGTAACAGACAGATAAACTCTTTCTCCTCTGGAAGGAATACATATGATGACTTTAAGACTTTATTACGCCCTTCTTCCCACTCCTCAGATGAATTAATACCATAATATTTTTGGTCATTCCTACCTACTCCTAGTATTAGCCTATACAGAGTTTATCTAGCATCTCATCACTGCTGTCGAAGAAAAAGAAATATGAAGGACAGACTGCCACTGTAATGCAGGACACCAATGAGACCCACATGATTTGCTAGAGTAATAAAAAAAAAAACCTAATAGAATGAACTCAGTCTCAATTTAACTTCTCTAAACTCATGACAAAGACAAATCAGTTTACCAGAGACTGTCTTCTAATGTTAACAGAATTTGGAAATCCTGTTTGCCCATCAACGTGCAGTGAGAAGGGAAACTAAACAGCCTGTGACCAGGGGCACCCAGAAAAAAACCTTTTCACATTCATGCCTCTCTGTCAGGGCTCCCCAGCAGATGTCACATAATCCGGCTCACTGTAACTGTAGCCTACAATCATATGCCATAGCTTGCTGTAAACTACCGCCCTAGTATCTCTAATAGCAAGAGCTTGCCCTCTTGTCCTAAAGAGTTTAACCTTTCCTCAGCCACTCCCACCTTTCTCCTCTTACTCTTTCCTCTGTGACACAGACTTGCAGAAAAGCTTATCATAATGTGCTATCTATCTGCCCCATGTTTATGTTTAACTAAAACAGAAGTGATATTTAAGAGTATGTAAAACTCACCAAAGGGTCCTGCTATTCTTAGCCCAGCTAATGGATTAAATGGACTCAATATAGCTCCCAGTGCTTTGATCCAGATTGGAATTGGTCTTTCGTGCTCAGCATTGTCAGGCCTCTCTGGAAAACCCCATGGCTCCACTAAGATAAGATGCTTGACTCTGTTGGCAAAAAAGATTCAGAGGTTTAGAGCACAGTAGCTTTTCTTGAACACTGCAATGAAAATGTGCTATCTGTTTTATGGATGCATACGTACAACCTGCTGTAGTCACTTCTATCGTAGTGGCTCATTACCCAGTTTCTGATTCATTAATGGTTTTGGTTTCAATTACTAATTAGAGAGAGAGAGTGAACTGCACCTAATGATATGTACAAACACCAGAAACTTGGAAGCACGTGTCACAAACAGAAATTCAGTGTTCAATAGATACTCACTGTCACACACATTTGAGAAAGGGGATAGTCTTGTTTCTATTTTTAAAAATAGCCTGATCTACACACTCTGTCAATATTATTTGCAGGAGCAGTTTAATTTGAGAGAAAAGGGGATAGTTGCATCTGTTTCATTTAAGTGAAATTGCTAGTAGTCTAAGATCTCTTCTCTAAGAAGAGACACAATTTAACTGAAAAATCATCTTACCAAAGTAAAATTTGAACTGATAGCGGCAGGGCAAAACTAGCAGATGTTTTCTAAATTTACTGGTTTTAGCTTATGAAAGAAATGTCAGAGAGATGATTTGCAAAATTATCACTCAAAGGAATACCAGTACAGAAAGCACAGCAGGAGTTTCCAGCACATGCAGCTATCGGTCACTTCATGCTGTGGGTCCTCCCCTCCAGCAAAAATTCTATTTCGACTTGGTAGATTAGAATCATCTATTTCTGTTTAATCCTGTAACACTCTAACTGTCCTAGATACTGATGATTTCTAAAAAAAATCCCAAAATTCTAAAAAAATATCAGTTTGCACATTTATGGTGATTTTCCATGGAAGCTTCATCATTATTGCTCTCTGCAACTACCTGTCAGGAGATTGTAGCAAGGTGGGGGTTGGTCTCTTGTCCCAAGTAGCAAGCAACAGGATGTGAGGGAATGGTCTCAAGCTGTGTCAGGGGAGGTTTAGATTGCATATATTATAAAAATTTCTTCACTGAAAGGGCTGCCAAGTATTAGAACAGGCTGCCTTGCTCAACCTGGTCTAGTGGGAGGTGTCCCCCTGGTAGGGGACTTGGAAATAGATGATAAAGTCCCTTTCAACCCAAATCATTCTATGATGCTATGCCCAAGGAAGTGGTTGATTCCCCATCTCTGGAGGTATTTAAAAGATGGGTGGATGTAGTGCTTAGAGACACAGTTTAGTGGTGGACTTGGCAGTGCTGGGTTGATGGTGGGACTAGATGGTCTTAAAGGTCTTTTCTAACCTAATGAGCCTGTGGTTCTACAATCTTTACTTTCTTCTTCATGACTTCCTTCTCTTTCAAAGCCATGAGATTAGATACTAACACAGGAAAGTTCTTAGTGCCAGAAGTGATTCCAAAGGCTATTTCTGGACTATAATCAGCTGGGAAACCAGAAACCTGTGCTTGGAATGAAGGGTTGGAAAGGACTAACCTCAAAAAGATGTTTCTTGCCTGTTGGCTCAGCTATGAGTGTATTTGCCCCCTGCAGCAAACATCAGTTAGAGAGGAGAGGGTACAAACCAAGCAGGAAAAGATTAGAGGCAAACAGTGAGGAGCTGTTCTGGCCAGTCATACATTCTGTGCACAAACTATGGCATTAAATATAGCACAGCAAACACATAAATAAAAACAGATTCAGCTTTTTTCATGTTTCCTTTCTTACTAATTTCCTTCCTATATGGCATTTCTCCTTCTGGTAATCAAGGCTAAAACACAACCCAGGATAATGGGAAGTTGATCATGAGAACCACTCTAGAAGTAACAGTCTAGAAGTTGCAGTATTTGAAAATTAAGGCCCACCTTCACTTGGGAATATCCTAAATGGGACTTTTTGGATTAGTAAACTCAGACTTTCCATGAACAACTCTGGTAGAGTGTAGCAAATTAACACATCATCTATGCTTGGAGAAACAGATCTACTTTCCTAGCAATATGTATCCAGAATCCCTTAAGCCTCTAATTCATTGTTAGATAACCTGGCTGAAAGCTGTACTATCTTTATCACTTGATTCAACGCTGTCCTAGGATCCTACCAGTCAATTTGCCAATTTGATGGTGTTAGTTTCATTCAGAGAAACATTAGTAATATGAGAGCATAAACCAAAACATCCCCAAAATAATTAACCCCAACTTAAGCACAGTCAGGCATGAAAACAAAGGACCACTTTCAATGTAAGTCAGCAGAGAGCAGAAACAATATTCCATCTTATAGAGATAGGACAGTGCCATTTACAAATTCTTTGAAAAAAGAAGTAAGGAAATTGTAAGTGATCCCTATGAAAAACTAACTACAGCTAGCTAAAAGTTGTTTTATGCCCCAAAGGATATCGTAGGTTTACATCCCTAAACAAGATGACTACATTTCTTTATTGCAATTCTGGATTTAGACACCTGCTTTCACACATTGCCAGTCACCTGTGCTAACTGTTGTCCACTTAGAAAGAAACAGACAAAGTGTTTTAGGGAAAACAACGATGCATGAAATTATATCAAAAATATCTAAATGAGAAACAAGGAAATGATAAAACTTGACATGAATATAAAAAAAAATTCAGATATGCTTTGTGTAATACAGAATCTGCCATATGATGTGGAAAGCTAAGCTTAAATTCAGTTTTTTCACAGGAGTCCACTGTATGTATCCCAACAAAAGCACTGTCCTTTTTTAATACAGAATTACCTCGGTGAGATCCTGGCTCACCAGGGGACATATAACCAGACTAGATAAAAGAGACAAATTACTACTTAGAGGGGGAAAAAACGTACTAACTGTTGGCCATGACGTGGTACAGAAAATGCTGATGAAATACAATTACAGAACTGCTGCAGCTGAGTCGTTTTGCAAAGAAGAAATATGAAGTGGCATACAGACAATTTAAATCAAACAGTCACTAAAATAATTTTTATCATCATGCTGGCACCAGGCTGACTGCTACCATATAGGCATAAATTACCTCGGGGAATTACATTTAGAAGTTTCAATGTTATCCATAACAGTGGGAAGTTTGGCAGAAACAGGCCTATTTTCCCTTCACAAAACAATGTTTAATCAGAGATGTCACAAAACATTCACCCATAAATACATTCATTGCCATTTCACCTTCTAACATGGCAAGGGAGTACTGAAAAAAAACCAAAAAGCAAGTACGCAGAAAATCTATTTCCCAGATCTACCCATTTCTATTCACCTGGAAACAAACCATTCAATTAGTTTCTGGGTTTTTTTAATACTTAAAATTCCGTACCAAGTTTCTTTAAATCAACACACTCGTTTACATAATCTATAAGGAGCCTGAAAAAGTAAAACCTGTGTTAAAATCACTAGTCAAATACAGAAAAGGAATTCCTTTGTTCCTTTATTTTCACATACCTTGATGGGTATTTTAATGAGTAAGCAGCAGCCAGGAATCCACCTAGGTTGTGTCCAAGTAAGATCATTTTTTCTAAGCCCACCTCCTTTCTCCATTCTTCTATGGATTCCACAAACTGATTTTCTGCCTGCCGAGCATCAGTGTCAAAGTGTGGTCTACTGCTGCGTCCAAACCCCAGGAGGTCGAAAGCATGAACGGTCCTGTTCTCACAGAGATCTTCGAAATTGAGAGCCCACAGTCCAACACCTCCTCCAAACCCGTGCAGGAGAACAAGTGGAGTTTTATTTGAAAGGTCTGGAGAGAATGTCAGTGTCCATATTTTATTTCCATTTGATATATACACATATCGTTTGTTGTATATGCTTGCAATACCTGAAGGAAAAGTGGGGAAAAAAATGAGGTTTTTAGACATGCCTGATAAAATATGAAGTACACTCTAGGGAAACCACTGCTTCCAGTAGGAGCTCCCTTTCGAAGGAAAGAGCCTCTAATCAAATACCTTCCTAAGGGAACAATGAAAATGTAATTTTAAACCTGCTTATTTCATCCCAGTGTAAAAGCCATACTGAAAAACGTCTTTGATTATATGTGCATTTACAGAAAATCTAGTTCTATCTATGAAACTTATTAAAAACCAGACTTACATTTTAGTATTTTGTCCTCAGCCTCTTTAAGGTGTAGCAGTGATGTAGGACACCAGGCAGGAAGCCAGCTGAATAACCATCCTAACCTACAACAGCAATACAGAATAAAAATGCCTTGAGCAACACAGTAATTTTTGGCACCATTTGATGCTTTGATTTCTTTTGCTGCTCTTCATAAGAGAACCCATGTAAACCACATCCCATGAAGATCAGGAGGGTGCAGTGGGAGGGGAATTGACTTTCTCCTGACTTTTATAAAGTGGAATCACCATCAGGGGGATTCCTCAAACAGTGCGCTGTTTTTTCCACTGTGTGCTCTTATCTGAGTGTATGGATCTGGAGACATCAGCCCTCATGCCAACCTGACAAGCCTGGCAGGATGCATAACATAATCACTGGAGTTACCAGCCTTCTCTTAAGTTTCTTTGGAACTCTGCCTGCACACACATTACCTTGCATGAACCTATTACTTCCAAAAAAGCAATAAACTGTGTTCACAGCCAGCCTAACGTGAACTGATTAATATCCTGAATTTAAAAAGTGAAAAATAGGCAGGTTTATCCTAGCAAAGCACAAACCTAGGACCTTAACTACAAACTTAGAAACAAAGTCCCAGAGGAAAACAAACCTGCAATTCCCCCAACAGAAGCTGCTTTTCCAGCTGTCAGTTACTATCTTGGTAGTGCCAGCTTGACCGTGAGAGCAGCGGGAATGACTCAACTAGCAGCATTGCCTCACCCACAGTGCTGCAAAGGACACAGCAATCTGGTACAGACTTTCCTGGGTGCTAATTTATCCCTTGTTTTCATGATGGAATATTCTTTTTCCACCTCGCACCTGGTTTTGAAATGGCTCACACTATCAGTGCAAAGGCTGCTACTGCAGGATCCCAGACCACTCCTCATGGTGAAGATGGTAAGCCACCAAATTCACAATCAGCTTTCCTCAGCTCTTTTCCTACACTGAACTGCTTTCCAGTAAGTGACAGAATTCTCAGGACTGAACACTGTGAGTACTAGCAACTAAAGTTAAAAGATTATTAGCTTACTAATGTCCAGTTTTTCAGAGTGTGCACAACACATTGATAATAAATTAAAGATCTGCCCCCCCTAGTTCTTTATCCGAAGGATCTTCACCCCACATTTTAAGGGGCTGACCTACTCTAGCTGCACAGCTACTTAAGGTCATGATGCTACACAGAAGGTGGGAAGGGACGACTGTATGTCCTTCCATGCCATGTTCTCATGCTATCTAAGAAATTAAGGAACTTAGCACCTTACAGGAATGGACATCCAAGTGTTTTGTTTCTACAGTAAACTAAACACGTATTTAAAAGTAAGATTTTTTAACAGGTTAAAGTTGGGACAAGCCAACAGTAATTGCACCTGCAAGTAACCATGAAATCTGAGTTTAACAGTAACACTAATTGTGTCCAATGCTATGAATTACTCTGGTAAATTATTAAACAACAGCTAGATCACCACTTTTCTGAGTCAAACCTTCTGTTTGTTATGTGCTCAACTACAAATTTTCATTCTTAACTCCTAGGCCTGAAGCAAAAAACCCAGTTGCTATTTCCCCCAAGCCAAAACTACATAAACTGCTTCCTCTCAGCAAAATCACTGATTCAGTAGAGAAAATACTTTAAAGATTTGATTAATTTATTTACAGAAAGGTAAAGGTGCAACATGCCAACATGAAAACAGTGCAGAGATATGTCCACAATGAAATATAAATGGCGCCTACATTTCACAGCCCAAGAATTGTATTTCTCAGTCGTAGGAGGGCACCTGGATACTCGGGAAAATTATTTAGAAAACTGTATCAGAATGGGAAAATTGTAACACAGATGCCCACTCTTCCTTTTGTTATTTAGAAGTCCTGTTTACAAATACTGAGATTTTATAATTCAGAAGAGACACTGAATACATGTATAGTTTCACAAACACAGTCAGCAAGTTGAAACATTTAAACTTAAAACTATGTTTGCAATTCTGTCATTCTGTACCTGCTGAACTAAAAGAACAGGTGATGAAAGCTTTCTTCACAAACAAGCAAGCACTTTCTAGAAACATTATTTTAGAAAGAAAATATTTAGTCACCTGTCTTCAAGACTTAATCCTTTGTTTCCCTCCTTCCAAAAATGGTTTACCACATTGATAGATGTTTTCCACACATGGAGAACAAGCAACTACAAAATCAATTTAAATCATTCTTCTGATAGCTTTGGAAGACTATAGTTGGATCATTTCTTTGTACATCTGTGCTAAATGTGTCTTCTAAATGCACACAAGAATATCCATTGCTTACATGGTCTATAATTTTTATTTCTGTTATATAAAACTAGAAGTGCTATATAATGCCAAAAAAGCAGCAATGACCTTTCAAGACAGCGTGCTCACCAGCAATGGAGATGAGTTACGAAAGAAAAGTAAAGACTGCAGCAGCAGTTTCACACTGTAAGTGAGCCACCCACTGCCAGAAGAGACAGACCCCACTCTGCTCTCATCACCCACCACTTCCCTGACACTCTGTTCCCATCTGTCTTTCTACAAAAAGCAAAGTCAACAGCAGAGTCTCATACTGGGCCTAGCTGCTTGCTATATCAAAAAGTGTGAAATAAATCTGGCAACTGACAGCCCAAATTTCTGTCATTTTTATACCAATTGTACTTATGCATGTTACACATCAAATTAGCAAGGCACGTAACTAGTGGAATTTAACCCATATATTTGTGGCCACGTAGTAACACAAACCAGTGTGCACATGCATGGTAAAATATGCAATAACCAGCAGGACAAAACACTGCATAGGATGCTTCTCCATCTTCTATTTGGGGGTCAGTTACACTTTTCACAGCTACCTGAAAAAGTCTGGAGTACCAGAGGCTGGCAAAATCAGAGGTTGGCAGATGGGGGCTGCTGGCCTGGCATTCAAAGAAGTCACTCCCTTAGCCAACAGAACTCCACACTCCTCCTAACGCATCTCGGGAAGGAGCCCAGAAGGTAAGGGAAAGCCCCAGAGACACCCCTGAATGACCTTAGATAGAGAGAAAGTCAAGGTGATTAATGTGAGACTAGAAGATTAGTGGAAACCATCAGTAGCCTATGCTGATGACCAAATACTGTACTAAATAATGCAAACAGAAGGGACAGGGGCACAGACATCAGACAACGTGGAGCTGTAACCACTATGTGGAGGGGCCAAACCACCAGGACCTAACACATCAGCTGGCTGGAGCAAGTGTTCTGTGCCCCTCACTGCAAGCATAAGGAAGGATAAAAATAAACACGAAAAAGAATTAAAAAATAAATTATTATTACTGTATTCAGACATCTAATGAGAAAAGAATAATTGAGCATTGTGTTAAATGCAGCTAGGGATAATGCTGCATTTCCTTAGCTGCTTGAATGTTAAGTTGTTAATTTGAATCAAGAACTCGCTGTCACAGCACAGCTTGAATTGCCCGGGGGTAACTTTCAAAAGAACTGAGAATCAAGTAGAGGCAGAGGCACAGCGAACCTGACCCACCCATCCACCTCCACTAATTAGGTCAAACACTACGAAGAATGTGGCAAATAGGTAACTCGGGTACTGCCATTCTGTCAGCCACATTAACCCTATTCAGCTTGGTAAGAACTGCAAGACAACTGATGGATCTGTAGCCAGGTACAAATTTGGCATACTCCACAAAAAGCTCACGAAAGCTTAGATAATGTTGGAACCAAAACATCTATTTCAACACTGAGGTATGTACTCAAACAGCTGAACAGCCTATCTGATTTCTGGCTTGTAATGTGGATTTTAAAAATGGAAGCTCTACCATATCAAGATGTTCATCAGAATTTGCCTGTAACTCTACATAGGAGATATAAATATGCAGAAATTGAGCTCATTCTCTCACTTTTCAAACTTACAATTTACTTACATTAAAGTTACATGAATGCATGGCTTACAAGATGTATTAAGCTTGAAACCATTCAACAGAGGCACCTTCCCACATACATCACCATTGCAGAGCTAGCTGTCATCATCTGTGGAAAGCCTGTGTGGCAAAATAGCAAACCAAAAAACCTGGGGTTTGCAAATGGGTTGCAAAAAAGCAATAGAACTCCACTAAATCAGAGTAAATGAAATCAATACCATTTGCCACACGATGATTGGTCAAAAATCACTGACCCAGCGAGACAAGACACGCAGAGACCCTTCTGCAGTGCTGAGTGGAAAATCAGCTTTTAACTAAGAATTCTGAAGTTAGTATGGTAATCAAAACACTCAGTATAGACCAAAACCCATGCACTAGAGTGACAGAAGTGTGAAGAAAGATTTTCCTGTCATGAAGAATTATTTGGTCTTAAAAATTTCATCAGTAGGGATGCCAGAGCTCAGGGTATAAAAACAGCTGCACAATAACTCACAAAGGATTACAGGAAAGTAACTGAATGCACGAGCAACAGAGCTGTGCATCTGTTTCTGTCCTGCTCGCAGAAAATGAGTGTATTTAATATTTTTAATTGAACTTTTACAGCCAATATTGCAAACTACCGAGATTTTATCTAGGAAACAAGCTCAAAACTTAAAATGCTTAAACACTGAGTGAACTCACTGGTAAACCACTTCAAGCTTTAACCTTTACCCTTAAATCTCATTAGAATGAGTTGAGCTCTCAAAAACCCTAACCCTCTCCTCTCCTGACTCTGGGAATTAAATTCAGCTATTTATAAGTAAGGAAAGAAAAACAAATTAATTTGCCACTGTTTCTGCCCAGAACCAAGAGAAATGGCATTGAGATTTTCCGGGTCATCCAGCTGGCAAGGCAGCTATAAGCATCCATCAATTTGAGCTAGCTCTGAATGAAGAGAATCTTACACTGCAACAGAAAAACCAAGGGTAAGATAATAGAAAGACAGTTCAGATTCTCCCTTCTTGTTTCTGCACAAAGTATTTTTGAACTACTTGCTAGCAAAGGAATTCAAAATTGCCAAAATATAAGCAACACAAGGTGCACTCTTCTCAGGTCTCGCATGAACCTCATCAGAGGAACACTTAACCATGTCACTTTGCAACTCACTCAGCCCTTTCAATTGTTACAGAAACACTAAGAACGGGCAAAAAAAGGAGGTATGAAAACGAGTATCAGGTATTCATACCTGAGTAAGAGGTTAACATATCAAATTTGCCACGAAGCGCCAATCATAAAAATAAAACTGTTTTACTGTAATGCTCCAGGAACACTCCACTGTCAACACAGGATGGGTGCTTAAGTGAAATAAAGATACTCTTTTACTCTTCACATTATCTTCTTCTTTTTTTTTTCTTTCAAGACAAACAGTAGAAATAAGTCTGTTTACTGAATGCTTTCTGCATTTTCCTCAGCAGCAGGTATCTCTACACAAAGCTTAAGAGGTAAGTGGGATGTGGTTTCTTTCACCATCAACACCACCAAGTTTTCAGAGCAAATTCTGTATTTGGTAATAACCTGAAACAATGCAAAGCAAAAGAAACAGTCAAGGATGACACAATCAAACAGGACGTCCTATGTCAAAATGTCAGAGAAAAGTAGCAAGTTTATGTCTGGCTCATTTCTATCCAAGATAGAGTTAAGTTAGAATAAACTTCTCCTTTCCCATCTAGCTAATGGCCTGCAGCACCAGAATACTGCATATTGTTTACATGACTGGTTATGGCAGGAATTAATGGGTTTTTTTGTTAACGGTTACCAGCAACACTATCATGGCAAAAAAACAACCCCTAATATGTCAGTAAATATTTTTCTTTACAGTAGTCACTGTATCCAAGTTCCATCTTGTTCTCTATTTATTCCCTTTGGAGTAAAATTTCTCTTGACTATAGGCTGTCTAACAAACCACTGGTAAAAAAAAAACAGCTTGGAGAAAAATGCAGTAAATCTATTTCAAACTAGTGAGTGAAAACCCAAGAAAAGATGTTTCTATAACTCCAGTAAATTGAACTTGAGGAGATAAAGAAGCAGCAAGTATCTTCAACTCAGTAAGTTTTATTATTATACATTGGAACTGTGTATCTCTGAATCAAATTTGATAACATTTTTCTGTTAGATAAGACTAATAGTGATAAGAAATTTAAAACATATAGGGTAGTACCACTAAAATTGGGATGTTACTTAATCACTGTGGATTAAATTTTGTAAACATGTTCAGGTTTTCCAAAATAGTTTTGGACAAGCCAGCAGCCTCTTCAGCATTTCAACAACTGTAATTGCTTAAAATTCATAAGAATTACACATCCAAGCTTGGTACTCATTTAAAGCAGAAATCTTGCTGTGAGAGTACAGAATGTTTTAGTGCAAAGAAGTAAATATAAGTAAGTGAATAAACCACATTCTTAACGACTAAGATAAATGCATCTTCTGCTCAAGAAATATCTAACAATATAACAGGGAGATTTTATTAATTATAGAATGAAGTAAAAACTATAAAGCAAACCACATTCAATTGAAAATGACAGAAAGAAGACTCAAATATCCTAATAAAATTTGAAAAGTTTAGAAAATTAGAATATATTTATCATGTGAAAGCAGCACGCTCTGTGTGCAACTGAGAGCAAGATGGAGCAAATAAAAGTATATTAGAATTAAACCTTTGACAGAAGTAGCTGACTAGTTAATATTCAGTATTGGTTTGTTAATTCAAGGAAAGCTAATTTTTAAAATGAGAAAGATAAAACATACAGAGAAGTCCATGTGTTAGTTTCACCTCTGAGAAGCCATCCTCACTACCAGGAGATCCTATTAGATCCAACAGCACACCATTCCCTCTGTTTTGCCAATTTAACTATTTGGTGGATGCTTTCTGTCATATTTGTGAAATGCTCCAGGTTTAAAAGACACTGTATTTTAAGCCAGATAATTATGGAGACCCAGCTACAGAGAAGGCACAAAGTTAACCCGCAGACCTAAGAGCTAACAAGGTGGAAAAAAGGACTAGTGAGTCAAGGTGGAAGACAGCTTTCCAGTCAGAGCTGCCACTGACAGACAGGAGCATAGTAATCATATCATCAAGCCTGTATTTAATCAGGCAGGGATGTTTCTGCAACCAGGCTCAGGATCTGGTTTCATTAGAACGTTAGGAGCATAACCAATTTTAGGAGTCCTTGTAGTCCTCCATTTCCGTACCTAAAGTGCAGCATGTTCTTCAATGCTTCTTCTGAGAATAGTGAATATAGTCAGAATCACTCAGGCCCAGGAGCCCGTGCACAGTGACTGTTGTGAGGGCTGTATATCCAGGGACAGAGCTTCTGCATGTGCACTACAAACCAGATACAGCAACCACAGCAATCTGAATGAGATGTTCCTAGGACAAAACACTCTGGCAGTTGCAGATGAACAGCAGGAGAACATTCCATGTTCACTTTCATTGCCTGAACAGACTAAAAATGTTGCAATCCTCAGGGAAAGACCTTGAGGAGCATACTAAACAGGCAAGACCCAGAAGAAGGTATTAGGAACATGGTGTGGGAACAAAAAACCTCAATGCTTTAAGAAGTGTCTGTTTACCATTTCCACGAGGAGACAAACCAACCAACCAAAAAAAAAAAAAAAAGGGATGAAATCACTGTGAACAGGTTAAAAAGGGCACCAATTGTTTTTTTCCCAGATGACATTATAACCCTGCCTATAAAGTTCTGTTTAGACGAGTTTCGAGCCAAGATGTTCCATGCAATTACATGTTGTGAAACTCTTGGAATACTTCAGTAGCATGAAACCAGAATGTTTTGAAAACCTCTGCATAATATTTCTAGGAAATGTAACGCACATCAGCCCCATTCCAACAAAAAACCCATGATAGGTTATTGCAGAATATTGCTCTACATTAGGGCAGAGGTGAAAGCAACACATTCCTCATCTACTTGATACATCTTGAACTCTGTATTCAGAACATTCAACATCAGAATTAATGTAAAAATTCAGAAGCAAATTTCCTTACAGTCTCTACACAGGACTATCACTTACCAAAATTAACCTGACAATGTATGTAATGAATATGAAACCATAACTATTTTCCAGCTATTTTAGAGATATTAAAGATTACTGTGTCTATTTAAACTCATTTGTGCAACCCGAGCATTCAGAAAGTGGAGATGACCTACAATTTTGTTCTCCCCCAAGCTGAAACTCAGACATAGGCACACCCTTATGTATATCTTGCACCATTGTAGCCCCCTCCACATTTTTTTCTCTGTCTTCCAGCACTGCCTTTCTTTTTTCTGTTTTAACCATATGTATCCTTTTTATACACTTCTGTTACTACTTCCACTTTCCTTCTTTCAGGGCAAGTGCTTTTTCAGTACGTCCCACGAGAATGAAGTTTATCTGTGGACTGTCACCCAAGCACACAAGGTGCAATGCTCACACTGCTTACAAAGGATCTGTGGTAGCACAAAATGCAAGAAACCATTCAGAATGTATGCAATGACAAAGAAACCGTGTATGTGGTCACACAGATATTCCTTACTCCTGTTACTCTTCACTGTTAAACAGGTTCCAAAGCTATAAACAAGGGCTGTGTCCTACTGTCCTCCAAAACACCAGTCTTCTCCACAGCCAGATTAAAGTCAGGCCACAATTACACTGAAGAGTAGAGAATTAATTAATTCTAACAAGCTTTCAGAAACACTGTTCCTCCCTAACTTGCAACAACACACTGTTCAACACACACCCCATGAAAACTTTAAGGTTCACTAACTGCTAATAGTAACCAGTGAAGCAAGCCCTCCTCTCCATTATTTCTTGTCACCTCTTCTGAGGATTCATTTATTTTCCTACAAAATAAAAGCTTTTTATATTTTTATTTAAAAGCTAACATCAAAAACAGTCCAGAGGAAAAAAACATATTAGCAACTACCAAGTATGGATGAATACATAATACAGAGATAAAGATGCAGGTGCAGAGGAGAAGGAAGTCTCTCTGAAACTACCCAACCCTGTGACAGAGATCACGTGAGTAACACACGGGTTTGGTACCACAGAGGACCTACACCCCTCTGCCTCCTTATCAGTAAAATCCCATCTGATAGAAATTGGCACCGCCACAGCTTTTAAGAGTTTTTACCAACAACGCACTGCACACTGCAGCAAGAAATTGTGAAAAAAAGCTTAAATAAAATCGAGGAAATGAAAATTTACTCTTGGTTCCCTTCAGACGTTACTTAACTTTCTACTGCTTTCGTTTTATTCATACCACTGTACTTCTGCTGCCCTTCAACTATTGCATGACCTCAACCCTGCTTAAACCTTGTCAGCCTTCTCATAGCTACCATGCCAGTGGCCTGCACTTCAGAACACCCCTGAGTTCCATCAAGCTGGACAAGAGCAAAGCACACATGTAACAGGCACCTCTCACCAATCTGCACCACTGCCCACACACACTCCACCCTGCTTATCCGTTGTTTATATTCTGTAGTAGATCATGCACAATGTAGATCACAACTTAAATAGGAGGTAGATATTTTTCTTTTTCCGTAAGGAGCCATATAAGAACACAGATAAAAGACTACCTAAGGCTCATGATAATTTCCCTTAGCTCCAAATACACTGTACATAAACCCCACTTGTACCCAAGTATGAATACACATTGAAGACTGGTTGTTTCACTGCAGACATTAGAGCAGCTTCTACATTGTATTCCTTTATCATAGTCACCTAAGGTGACAAACAGTTACCTCTGTCAAAATTCAAGAACTGGCATTCAACATTTTGGTCTACCCAGCCTCACTTCCACTTCTTGGAAAGCCTAAGAAATGCACAACCCTTTTGACAACACTCTTTCCTGTACATGCTTACACCACAAATGCTTTAGATGTCAAGGGAAGTGCAAATAGTCTTAAAAATAGTTAAGAAGCTAAATTGGTCTATAAAGTTATTGCATCAGAAGTCCCCTGGCAGAAAGGTAGATACATAATAAATAAGCCTTTAGTGTCAGGATGACACTTACTAAATGCAACCAAGAAAAAAAAATTCTGGAATAGTCTGCTAGAGCACTAACCACCCCCTCAATCTTTATTTTCCTCATTGCCGTACCCTCCTCTTCCCTCACTTCAACATGAGCAGACTTTCTTGCATCTTCTTTTAGATAATGCATTTTTATGCCTGTGTCTTTCCCTTCTTTCTGCAGTCTCCTATTATCCTGAGCTTTCAATTACACTACACTCAGAGCATCTTCCTCCTTTGCCATTCCTCACCATGTTTTTTTGCTGCCACTTAAAATCCCCCTCTTACCCTCTTAACCTTATTCCAGGCCGACCTCATTCGCTTACACAGCTTTACTGACTCACAAATCTCTCTTCTCCACTGACCTCTCTCCTGCTGCTCAGCCTCTCATCGGGATCTTTCAGAGCCAATGCAAATGCAGGCGCTCACCTTTCCTCCCATGGCCTCTCCTTGCTGGCTGTCAATGCAAATCATGTACAGAAAACTATCCTGAAGGAATGTCAGAATTGCAAGGAAATACTCAAAAGTTATGAAACACAAGAGTCAAAATTTCCTCAGCAAGCCATCTTAATAAACCACTAAATAAGAGAAAAGACATTTCAATAATTTATCAGTTGGGACAGTTGTTCAGATTCCCCTATAAAAGTTCAGAATAGTCAGAAAACTTCCCAGCAGAGATAGGAAGTAGGGTCATCAGCACCTTTCTTCTGCCACTGGAATAAGAAGATACATACAAGTGCAGGATACCATTAGAAACAATCCTATAAATGCCTGAAAACCTGCTCATACACATCCTTTCAGATGAGCTCATGGCTGTAACACAAAAGGCATTAAGCACTGAAGCTATGACTGATACAACCCTTCCAGCAAAACTCTGAAAATCAGAAAAGAGGAAGGAAACGTCTTTTAACCTTTTCCTACACGTGCTTACCACACTGCACTTACACCTCACTCGGTCTATAAAAATTCAAGTTTAATTAAGACCTGCTGTTGATCACCTGCACTATAGGAAATGCCCTTAGAAGTAATCTTCTTTCACAAAGAAAAGTAAGCAGGACCCTGCTTTCAGCAGCCTACCCACTCAGTTTGCTTTAAAACCTAGGTGATGTAATCAGAAAAAAAAAAAAAATCAAGCAAAAAGAGTTCTGTAATACAAACAAGCTTGAAGGATAATACAAAAATAATTGTGAACACTGGTGTTGCAGTGTACATTTTTACCTATTACTCCAAGCCATTACTTTGTGAGACTACAGGCCACTTGGAAGCAATCTGATGTAAGGTTTTAAGTGCAGACCTCTTCAAATTTTTGTTTCAAAGAAAGCTATCCCACTTAACTCGGAGGGGAAAAAAAGCCCCAGCATTGTGGTTTGGGGATTTTTTCTGTAGGTATATACACACCCTTGGCAGCTGCTATTCCTAGTTTTATTACAAGCCATAAGCAGTCCAGCTGCATCTAGAGTAAGCGGATCCAGTACTGGCAAAAGGCTTATTCTAGGCTGTTTGCCTCACAGGCGTAAGTCTACATCCAAAACTTAGACAGAGAAGGTCCGAGGCTGCAAACAGGTTTGGAAATCAGTAGCAGGTGACATGCTAACCAAGCAATCACTATCGTTATGAATATTAAAACACTCATTTAGTTAATTTTCTCATTCAAAGGTAGGACAGGGCCATGAATATTTTTCACCTGAGATCTTCCAGAAAGTAATTGAGCCACTGTTATTCTGTTTTCACCATGCTTTTACACAGTTACCAGACTGCAACAAAGCAAGCGCATTGCATAACAAGTTGAGTCATGCTATGTTTTCAAAGCAGATAAACGTCGTATTTATTCTTTGTATACACCTGTCACTAATAATCTAATCTAAGGGTTTGACAGTATATGGTAACTCTCTCTCATTGCCACAGCACTCTAAATCAAAAAATATTTAACATATTTCTCTTGTTTATCAATTTCCTTTGCTACTTCAAAAGGCAAAGAAATGCTAATTTTGATTATTGTTAGAAACAGACCAACAAAAGCACTAACGTTTCAAAGCTAATGCTATTTCTGAATTCATGGAAAAAGACAAGATTTTGTTCTTAGAAGTCTTTAGTGAATTGGGGGGCTTACTCTGAAAGATTTCACATCAAATGGCCTGATCGTTCAGAAGTTCTGAAAATCAACACCCTTTAAAAGCTGTCAAACCATGTAAACCATGATGAGAAACTTGCAATAATCCCCTTGCAAATTCAGCCTACTATTCCTAACCTTATGTCCAGATCAANGGGGGAAGAAGATTATTTTGAAAAGCTATTTTAAGTTTGAGGAAAGGAGGAGAGAGCAGAGTTATAGAGCAGACAAAACAGCACAGTGCTTTGAAAGGGAAGCCTTTGGAGTTTGTACTTGAAAAGAGAATGCTGTGTATATATGGCAATAAAGGCATAACAGGGAGTTTGGAAAAGATGGATAGTCCAGTTCTGGGGTCAGACTGAGCTGGCAGAGCAGGAAAAAACATAAGATGAAATACCAAAGGCTTAGACTAGAAAAAGGACTAAAAAGAGACCAAGACTGAGAACGCAAGTAGTTTCGATAAATAACAGAACAGACACATAACATGACAACGTGCAAACAGTAACAACCTCAATTACAAAGTCATGAATGCACAGCATGATTTTTGTGCAAGCAGTTAAAGAATTTCTCAAAATAACACAAAATTTTATTATGCAAGAAGTGAGATGGAGAAGAAAAGGCAAGAAACGAGTTATCGAGGGCCAGGCAATCAGAAATGAGATACAACACCTGATATTTAAAGCATAGAGAAATAGGAAAACTCATGTAAACAATGCATACAAAGCCTATTTACAGATATGACAGAGGCGATAAAGCACACATATGACTAAAGCACGGCTAGATATCTTCTGATAGAGCAATGCTTGGACTAGACTCCTAAAATGTGATGGAACAAACGCCGAGATAAGTGACCAGCAGACATATCAATTATACTCAGTGAACAGTCTCAGAGGTAGGATGACTACAGCAGTGGGATAAAGGAGGGCTAACAATATATTTTGGGGCAATGGAAGAGTATAAGAACGGGTCTGCAATAGAAGCTGAAGTGTCTAAAAGAAATAAAGCATACACTGAGGCACCAGGTACGAGAAGGCATAGACAAGCAAAGAATATGTGAACTGAAGAACAGACCATTGGTTAGTAACCTGTATGGAACCACTTGCATGTACACAGACAAAAGAGATAGTGAGGAACTATGTAATTTCAGGCAGAAGAATGGTTAATAGCTATAACAAAGTCATATTGAGAGTGTGAGTAGGTTGTTCCAAACAAGCATTGGAGACAGATGTTAGGTACATGGACAGCATAACTTGTGTCAGAGGAGTTATTTTGGTAGATGTCAATGTGTTGGGATAGTGAAAGGGAAAGTTCACAGGGATAGCTGGAGATGAGGTAAGCGTACAGTACTAGAAAAGCGAGAAGTTACAACTACAGCTTAATGTTTGTAATTTATAGCTGTGCTCTCATCTCCTACTTGTAGAATAGTATCAAGTATAGAACGATGACACAGACAGGCTGACAAGCTTACTGCCTGCTCGGCGTCAAAGTGAACACACAGAATGGATGGAAAGAGAACACGGGGCATCGGTGAGCACAGGTAAAGCTCCCAAGGGGCACAGCAGCACAGGCCAGCGGTGTGTACAGATGCGAAGGGAAGGGGGGAAGGCAGTGCGTGTGTGCACAGGCCCACGCCAGNGAAAAAAAAAATCAAGCAAAAAGAGTTCTGTAATACAAACAAGCTTGAAGGATAATACAAAAATAATTGTGAACACTGGTGTTGCAGTGTACATTTTTACCTATTACTCCAAGCCATTACTTTGTGAGACTACAGGCCACTTGGAAGCAATCTGATGTAAGCTTTTAAGTGCAGACCTCTTCAAATTTTTGTTTCAAAGAAAGCTATCCCACTTAACTCGGAGGGGAAAAAAAGCCCCAGCATTGTGGTTTGGGGATTTTTTCTGTAGGTATATACACACCCTTGGCAGCTGCTATTCCTAGTTTTATTACAAGCCATAAGCAGTCCAGCTGCATCTAGAGTAAGCGGATCCAGTACTGGCAAAAGGCTTATTCTAGGCTGTTTGCCTCACAGGCGTAAGTCTACATCCAAAACTTAGACAGAGAAGGTCCGAGGCTGCAAACAGGTTTGGAAATCAGTAGCAGGTGACATGCTAACCAAGCAATCACTATCGTTATGAATATTAAAACACTCATTTAGTTAATTTTCTCATTCAAAGGTAGGACAGGGCCATGAATATTTTTCACCTGAGATCTTCCAGAAAGTAATTGAGCCACTGTTATTCTGTTTTCACCATGCTTTTACACAGTTACCAGACTGCAACAAAGCAAGCGCATTGCATAACAAGTTGAGTCATGCTATGTTTTCAAAGCAGATAAACGTCGTATTTATTCTTTGTATACACCTGTCACTAATAATCTAATCTAAGGGTTTGACAGTATATGGTAACTCTCTCTCATTGCCACAGCACTCTAAATCAAAAAATATTTAACATATTTCTCTTGTTTATCAATTTCCTTTGCTACTTCAAAAGGCAAAGAAATGCTAATTTTGATTATTGTTAGAAACAGACCAACAAAAGCACTAACGTTTCAAAGCTAATGCTATTTCTGAATTCATGGAAAAAGACAAGATTTTGTTCTTAGAAGTCTTTAGTGAATTGGGGGGCTTACTCTGAAAGATTTCACATCAAATGGCCTGATCGTTCAGAAGTTCTGAAAATCAACACCCTTTAAAAGCTGTCAAACCATGTAAACCATGATGAGAAACTTGCAATAATCCCCTTGCAAATTCAGCCTACTATTCCTAACCTTATGTCCAGATCAACTAGTGCTATGATCCTGCAATCCTGACGGGCAAGTCGAGTTGAGGGTGCCTGGCACCATCTCAGCAGCACTCAGCACTCTGTGTGATCAAACCAGACAGCTAATACAGTCCACACTAATGCTCTCACTGAACATACAAACAAAACAGGGTGAGGCAGGGCTATTTTAAGTCTCTTACTTAGAAAACCCGTCAACCAGCAACAAGCAGCCTTACAAATTACTTGTATTTTATGANCTATGATCCTGCAATCCTGACGGGCAAGTCGAGTTGAGGGTGCCTGGCACCATCTCAGCAGCACTCAGCACTCTGTGTGATCAAACCAGACAGCTAATACAGTCCACACTAATGCTCTCACTGAACATACAAACAAAACAGGGTGAGGCAGGGCTATTTTAAGTCTCTTACTTAGAAAACCCGTCAACCAGCAACAAGCAGCCTTACAAATTACTTGTATTTTATGAATGTGAACAGGTCAGGAAGAACA
>VXBX01000774.1:612422-634279 GCA_013400415.1 Scytalopus superciliaris | reverse complement strand
GTGTGTGCCTGCTGTGCACGTGTGTGCCCGCTGTGCACGTGTGTGCCCGCTGTGCATGTGTGTGCCCGCTGTGCACGCACTGCACACGGTGTGCATGTGTGTACACGCTGCATGCCGCATACGTACCACAGTTTGCACACGGGAGCGCGCGCTGCGCTGTGTACAAACTGTATGTTCTGTGTACATATCACGGCCTGTACGTCGGTGTACACGCTGCGTGTGTATATAGGTGTACACACTGTACTGTGTACACGCTATATACTGTGTGTATATCACAGTTTGTACATACATGTGCACACTGTACATGCCGCGTACCTATCACAGTTTGTACGTGTGTGTACACACTACTGTGTGCACACTGTATACTGTGCACATATCACAGTCTGCACATATGTGTACATACTGTACATACGGTGTACATATCAGTTTGCACATATGTGTGCACACTGTACATATGGTGTACATATCACAGNGCACATATCACAGTCTGCACATATGTGTACACACTGTACATACGGTGTACATATCAGTTTGCACATATGTGTGCACACTGTACATACGGTGTACATATCACAGTTTGCACATATGTGTACACACTGCTGTACACACACCGTACATGGTGTACAGTACATACTGCATGCATATCACAATATGTATGTATGTGTACACACTGTACACGGGTATGCACTACACACTGTGGTATCACAGTATGTACCTGTGTGCATACTGCACCATGTTACACACTGTACATAGATACAGTGTACATACGTGTACACACTGCACACGCTGTGTACGTACCTACCAAGCGAGAGTGCTCCCCACTGCCTCCCCAGTGAGTAACATACAGGTGGGACACACAACACCCATCAGTTGCACTGGAGCGGTGGCAAAGCCTCCGTGCCAGTACACGAGCTGACAAGTAAAGCAGGACATGCAGAACCGAAGCAAAACTCCCCCTCCACAGACAGAGATCTTTGGCCGACTTGCTTAGCAAGGCCCGCAGAGAGGGCAGCAGGGATAGGCAGCGAAAGGTTTCAGATTTGTAATGTTTGTTTTTACATATAAGAAGCAAATTAGGAGTTCTGGATGGAACTTAAGCACTATCTGTCCCTAAAGTGTTTCCAAGTAGAATAACTACTGTGATTGCCATTTTCAAGTGTTTTGAAAGACTTAAGTGAAAGCCCTGCCCATGGGGAGGAGAGTGCTGGGATGTGTTTGTTTTAGACAGCATTTAGCCTCACAATATTGGTTGTGTTGTTCAGCTGCATAAGAACAGCATTCATACTGAACAATCAACAAACCTTAATTGAAATAAAACAGCAATGTGCAGCAAGTGGAAGGAGTGGCAACAAGGTTGTAAGTCTTGCATTTCTTATGAATTTTGTCACTGAGTTCTGGCCTCAGCACCTTAGAAAAACAGACAGAAGGATGATTACTCTTTCTTTTGGTTTCTGAAATCCCTTGATAAAAGGCATAAGGTTAATTTGGTAATAGCTAAAATAATTCTCAGCTAAAACCATTCTGCAATTCAACAACAGTGATTATTGAGATTACACAATCTCAGCTCAAGTTTGTTTAGCTGTGTCACAATGGTTTGGCAATTTGATATTTCTCTCAGGAGAGTGTATTTATTTTTATTATTGATCTGAAATATTTTATTTACCAAAAGTTTCACTATCACGATTATTGGCAAACATTTGCGATGATGCTCTCTAGAATTTGCAAACAGCCTGAATCAATAGCTCTGAATGCCATGATTTTATTTCTTCTTAATTTCAATGGAATAGTAAGCTTAAAACCTCATAATCAGGATTTACGCCCTACTCATGGAACACACAAGTGTTCAGACACAGTTATCTCTGCAGTTTTAATTCAGTGCTGCTCACGCAAGCACTAATTGGTTACACTTGTTAAAGAATTAAATGTACAAGTAGCCCACTCCCACTTAGCAGTCCTTCTTTCTCTTACTAAGGAATGACTCAGTTTCTTTAGAACTGATTTGATTATGTGGATAAATCTGCTGTATATCTGTGCTTGAAGAAATGACTGTGATAATAGTGATAGAAGAAAGAGTTGTGCATCAGTTGGCTAATGCTGTAGTGTAAATGAATGAAGCACAGCTTTATCATAACGAGAAGTAAGTTCAGAGGAGTTTTTTTCCCTTTTTGTATTTCAGAGGAATTTCTGGACACTGAAAAAGTCTATGACTAAGGGAATGGTCCCTGCTATTCTTTAATCCCACTTCTCTATGTTGATTTTTAGTGGGACTTGTATCTGGCCCTCTTTATTGAATTAGTTTAACATCATTCTCTTCAATAAGTGGTACGTTACCCAAAGTTGCTGCTAGAAGCCAGAATTTGATTTTCAGATCCAATTGTCTAATACAGATAAGATTAAAATAGAAAGACTTTCCTCTCTCACAATGAGAAAATAAAATTAAAAAAACCCTCAAAACTACAGATGTCTGCTTGCTTTCTTGCTACCCTTACAGCTTCCATTGTTATACTCCTTTTTCAGGGAAAGCATCTTTTCCTGCTAGCATCAGAAGAAAAAGTAAGATCTTTTTACTGGCAGAAGGAAAGCAATACAGCTGGCCTTAGAGATCCCCCTTGTCCCAGACTAAGATTTAAAAAACAAAATTATTCTCCATGCTAGAGAAAAATTCCAGATGACATTATAGAAGTTTGAGTGTCAAAGCCATCTTGCTTACTCTGGATTTCATGTAATACCTTTGAGATATCTGTGTTAGAGGCCAGTTCACAGTAACTGGCACTGTACTTAGCTGTCTAACATTTGGGGTTGTACTATTGTCTTTGTCAATATTCTTCAAATACACAGAGTTTATGTATTATATGTGCTGTGCTTGTGATCCTACTTTTGATCCAGAAGAAGTAACTGCTTGTCAGCTGGAGCTTGTGACTTAACAAAGCATGAAAATAGAGCAATAGTGTTTTTTTAATGACCCACTTAGTAAGCTACTTCTCCAGACTGCATCACAAATAACTTCAGTCTGAGCAGCCAGCCACAGACAGGGTTGACCTGGACAAATATTTACAGACTGAGGTTGTTTATGCTTATTGTTTATATGCAAGTATAAACAATGACAGCTTGATGAAAGCAATGTCATATGTTATGTCTGATTTGGTGGCAACAACTAAAGTGGCACCCCAGCTCACGAGCAAAGGGGCAGTTGCATCCTGGCGGTGCTTCAGCAAACAGGTAGTTGAGTACCATTCAGCCTCTGCAGGCCCTGTGTTTCTCGCTCTCACCTCTAAGTGCCTAGTCTATATGTTCTCCATCTTTTAGTGCAGACATAACTTCCAGCAGAAAATTTGAACCTTGCATCCCATGTAATCCAGACTGAGAAGGAGAGCCACTTTATTTTGATGTTTTGTGGGAACTCAGGATAGCAAGGGAAAAGCAGAATAAAACTGATTGGTTTCTGCAAATGAACCTGTTCGTGATGGCAAGAGGACATTGAAGGCATTGTAGAATGTCCCTGGGAGCTCTTGTCCATGCTTTGCTGTCACTGGAGGATTTACTTTCTCTGCCATGCTTCGTCAAGGGACATGTCTGTTTGTCAGCTGCCTCAGGCACTGGAGGTGCAGGTGTTGGAACTAGCTGAGGCTAAGCCTGAGAGAAAGTCCAAACAGGGCTGGAAGACTGAAGATTTATGCAGGATATGTAAATGAAGAACTCATTCCAGAGTTCTGTTGTCTGTGTTTCTCTGGGAAGAGCTCATGGTGTTGCTGAGGTGGGGGAGGAATCCTGATGTCAACTGAGCCTCTTCTGCCTGGTTCTGGAGCACAGTATTATGGCAGTCTGGCAGCTGGATGTTTCAGCTTTTGCTGTGTCACTGAAGAAAGGAAAAGTCATAACAATGTCAGTCTTTGGTGGAGTCCGGAGATTCACATTACTGGGCCCTCTTTGACCCCGGTGGGTCAAAGGGACACTGAAGCACCCTGGGAAGCTTGTTTAACTTCTGGTATGTCTTACTGCCCTGTGGGCTCTGTCACAGGGCTCCACTCCAAACTGGAATGGCAGATTAAGACCAGTGGCAGCATGCTCGTTGTGTTCCTAGTGTGACTGCTTCATGTTAGCCTGCTTCCTATTCTGGGTGTAGGAATACAGTTTAAAATAAGTATAGCTTGACCAGAAAGTGTTCAACTACTTGGAGGTCCTCGTTGTTCAACTACTTGGAGGTCCTCGTTCATATTCATTTTGCCAGCATCTTCCAACCAACATATCTCTGCCTCTGGTGAGGATTAGGAGGGTGTTTGTACAGGTAACCAAACTCCTGGAAGTTGTGAGGGATGTTGTTGGCACGAGGCACCATCCCTGAGGCCAGGCCAGTGTTTCACTATGGTCCTTGTGCCCCAGGCCTGCCCTGCACAGGAAAACACTCTGTCTCAGCCTCTTGTCCTTTCACATCTTTGTTGTGCAGGAGGGCAAGTTTTCCTGTGCCCCTTCCAAGACTCGTGTCTGATCCTGCTCTGGGAGAAGGCTGTCTGTAAACTGGGATGTCAACGACATGGTGGCTGTGACTGTAAAGGAATGGTCCTGGGGGGAATGTCTGGGGTAAATCAGAGTCTTTGGTGAATCTGGAACTTGAATGAAATAGTGTAGTTGAGGAGAGGTGCAAGAAAAGATTTGCTGGTTACTTCACCAGGGTCATGTGATGGGAGCAAAGAACATACCAGTCCCGAGCGAGCTGCTGCTCACACCATCTCGGGGTGGGTTTGCATTCAGAGCACCTGTCTGCCCTATGGGCATTGTTTTGAAATCATGCCCAACAGCAGTTGTGGTAGAAAGTGTGTCAGCTGAGTCAGCTGCGAGGAGACCAGGAGAAGTTTAAGTGCTCCAATGAACAAGTGAACTGCAGAGAGAGGCACCCAGATACATATTTTTTAATATATCAGTATCATCAATAGCTGAGGCTGTGACAGCCTGTGTTGCTAGGCAGAACTTCCATCTTGGAATTCTTGTCTATTCCAGAGTATGTGACTCACACGGGATTAACCTAAAATTCCCTCCTAGACACAGGAGTGGCTGGGGAGAGACAAAGTCTCCTGTTTTCAGGTGGGTGGAAGGGTGCTTCCATCAAGGGTGCTGTGACTGTGCCTGCCTGGGTCATATGTGCTCACTGTGAGAACCCATCTGATGAGACATGCAGCTACATGAGATGTAATTTGAGGAGTGTCCCTGTGCCACAACCTTCTGTTTCCTTTCCCTCACCTGTGAATGTCGATAGCTACATGAACACACAGGCTGGAGACAGATGAGCCTTCCAGGCTTTCTAGAGAAGTCCACACAGAACAATAAGGCTATTCTAGTTCTGATTGCAGCTGGCTGAAAAGGTCAGGGTAAGCATTAGCTGAGGCTGTCCATGACACAGCAGAGTGAGTTAGTTGATATGCAGGGCCAGAGCAAGGAGTATAATGAACATGAACCCCGTGAAAGTCAGGAAGGCAGCCTTCTATGAACTTGGAGAAGATGAAGGCAGAAATCACCTGGGAGGCTTGTAGAATAGGTATATGGAAAAGAAGAATTGAATTCACAGGAGTTACTATGTTAAGAGCACAAATACAGGTTCTCACTGTGAAGCGAAATCAGCAAGTGTATTTAGGAAACCAGCTTGGCTAAATCACTCAAATTGAAGAAACAAACCTATAGGAAAGGAGAAAGTAAGTAAGCTTTTGGGTTGGTTGTTACGGCTGAGAATAAAATTATAGCAGAAGCACGCAGGAGCAAAAACAGAAAGACACAAGCATGAAAGGAAATGCAACTAGTAAGCAACATAAAAATCCCCCCATCACTCCAGAAGACCAGTAATTGTGCAAGGTAGAAATATTTCTGTAACTGCTAAGTGAGAAAATTGGAAGGTGTTAGGAAGGCAGTACCTTCTAGATTTCACTATCCAAGATCAGTAAAATAAGGAAACTAATACACTGCCCAGGTGCATTTTCAGTAAGAGTATTTAAGCTAATTTTCAAATTGACTTCAAGTCTCTCTTTAACTATGTCTTAGTGTATTTAAAGATCTTGCTAACAGAATGTCAGTGTCAAGTAATCAATGTATTTAACAAGTTACGGGTGTTCGATAGGATAGAGGGAGACTGTAAGGTGACAAGCATGATGGGAGGAGAGGAAGGAACAAAAAAGAGAAGGTATGACATTATTAAGCAAATTAATTTTAATTTCTAAAAAAATAGTGAAAAAAATATTTGTACATCCCTGAAAAATATCCTAGGGATGAGTAACTGGCAGCAAGAAATCACAAAAAAATCTCAAAAATCTGATTGCCTTTACAACAGCATGACATACCTTATGAATAGAAAAGAGCTGTAGATTCAGTATGTCTTGATTGTCAGGGAACGTCTTATGTGATTTCCATAAGCAAATTAATAGAGTGTGTTCTATGTTGATCTGCAGATAGGTGCGTGCAGTGCTTGTTGGAAAACCAGAATTACAGGGTGGTTGTCTATCAAAATGGAAATGTGTATCAAGTGGGATTGCACAGATTCAGAATCTGGTGACCTGGACGGATGCTTATAAAAGGGAAAATGCTTATCAAATTTACATATGTATCAGGCTGGGAGGGAGTGAGTAGAATGGAGGACAGGGACAAAATAAAAAAAAATTATCTTCTGTTAGAAATATGAAAAAAATGGAAAGCTAGTCAAGCAAAATAGCTGCAGACCCAGGCAGGAATAATCAGCTGGTAGGGAAAACTGGTTTGGTAGCAGTTCTGTACAATAACTCAGGCTTTGAGTGGTCACAGACTGGGTGTGAGTCAAACATGGCTTGTTGTTGCAATAAAAGATAAGTCTTCTGCTATGATGTATTTTGAGGATTAGAGTTTGTAAGACTTGGCAAGAAATTCTGCTTTGCTTAACAGTTGTAAAGCTAGTTTCAAATGTTGCACGTGAAGAAGGATGTGGACCACCTAGAGAACAACCAGAATGTCAAGGGGCTTAGAGGAAACAATGAATTATTTCAGATTAGTTAATTTAGAAAAAATAAGAGTAGAAGAATGTCAACAGCCCTCAAGTATGTAAGAAGTTATGATAAGATAGTAATAACTTGTTTCCTATGTCCCCCAGGGGCAGAAATTGCAACCAGGATATTTTAGTTCAAACATTAGAACAATTGTTTTTCAGGGGTAGAGGTCCTGGAAGAAGATTGCCTGGTACAGTCAGAGTCTGTCATTGGGGTCTTGAAGAACAGGCTACATATATATCCTTCATAAGCAGAAATTTAATAGGTATAGTGAAGCTGCCTGGAGGTAGGAAGGCTGTCAATATGACTTTCTGAGGAGCCTTCAGCCATCTGATTCTATTGTTTTTAATGTCCTAGAATCACAGAATCATAGAATGATTTGGGTTGGAAGGGACCTTTAAAAGCCATCTAGGCCAACCCCCGTTCAGTGAGCAGAGACACCTTCCAATAGAGCAGGTTGCTTAAAGCTTCATCAACCTGAACTTGAGCACTTCTAATGCTGGGGCATCCACAGCTGCTCTGAGAAACCTATTCCAGTGTCTCACCACCCTAATCATGAAAAAGTTCTTCCTTATATCAAATCTAAGTCTACCATTTTTAAGTTCGGAACCATTGCCCCTTTTCCTCTCACTACAGGCTTTGGTAGAATGTGGATCCTGTCCACCAGCACACCCATTGTCCTGTTTCATGTCCTGGAGCCCCTGCCACTCCACTTGATACTAGTTGAGGGTTTCAATCCAAAAAATCCTCCTCACGATCCCGCTCCTAGTTAAGATAAACATGAAACACAGTGCAACTTCTCTGGTGTAATCGTGATCTCATCTTCAGCCTGTTGGTTTTAAATAGAAACTTGTGCAATGTTTTGGATCCTTCTTTTTACATAAAACCATCTCTCTCTCTCTTTTTTTTTTTTTTTTAGCCCTAAAACATATGTTGCAATACTTTACTGGTCAACAATCTCCAAGCATCTGCCATGAGTAAATATAGAAATCATCTAGTGGGCATTGTACTTGGTATCTGGTAAGTTCCAACCTGAGAATTTCCAGTCATGTCTCTTGTGAAATAAATTCTTACTGCAAGTTTTTTTTTTGTTAAAAATACTATTTTAATACCTCTCTATACTTGAAATGCAATAAATGTTTTCAACTAGATTTGTAAAAATAACTGGTAATTTTTCAGCCATGTTGAGTCCCAGTTATTTATGGATACAACATGAGTAAAGAATAACCACTTCTACTAGTAAAATCCTTTGCTTTGTGTGTATGAAGAGAACATTGAAAGCAATATCTAAAATCAGCCAACATGTTACAATTTAAACACTGTTTCTTCTTTTGAAAGCAACTGTCCTTTCTTTTTTGTTCTCAAAATATAGCAAATAATTAGGGCTCAATAAGACAAAAAAAAAAGATATTTATTATTTGTACTGATTCTAGCTGGTAGAAAATAGCAGTAGTTAGTAGTAGTAAAGAGAAAATTACTTTTCTTTATGGGGTTTGGCCTTTTTAACATAAAGATCACTTTTGTAAGGCAATATTAAGATGAGTAATTGCTTAAACTCACTTTAAAGAGCTTCTTCTCCCCCTACTTTGTCACCTCTGTTGCTGACCAGATTCAGCCTTGTGAGTGGTTTTTTTTTTTTAATTAGGGAATGCAGTGACAGAGAAACCAGTTATGTCTATGGTGCACTGTTTTAACTTGCAGGAAATGTACACGGTGTTTTATTTCCCCGGAAAGAGGAAGAATCAAACCACACAAGGCACAGTGTCTCCTTACAGTTTGTTCTTTCAACTTTCCCTTGCTGACTTGTAACTGCTGCTTCTCTTGCTCTCCGTGGCTTTTTTTCTGTTTGCTTACTGGGTGTTGATGAAAGACAGATATGCACTGTCCTTCTAAACAGTACTGAATCTTTGCCTTCACATTCAAACCACATATCTTAGTTTCCACTCCAGCCTTGTCATATTGGTCTGAATTTCAGGCAGTATTTTTTTTTTTTTTACTCTCAGTTATTGCTAAATAAAGGCAGATTTACCGTGATTAGATAATTCTGCTCTGCCCACTATTTTCAGCAGTGCCCACAGAGCAAAGCCAGTGGCTCCTCCCAGAGATCACAAATTTACAGGATGAATTTATATTCAAAGTACATCTCCTGGTAAGTCTTGAGCTAAGCAGGAGGAAAGGACAAGTGATCCTGATGTTCACAGAGTCAATCCTTTCCTTTCCTGGATGCTTTAAGTTTCTGCGTTCCCCCTGAGGTCCTAATTCAGCTGTCCTTCAGCAACTATCTATCACAGCTGCATGATCTGCCTCTGTGCTGGGCAGGGAGTGCTCATGGAATTCAGACCTTGCCCGAGGGTGGGGAAAACCTGCAATTCAACAGTGGCAGACATGGCTCTTGTGAAGATTGGTGCATCTGAAGTGGCAGAAACATCACTGTTACAACAAATGCCATCCACAAGTATTCAATGATTTAACAAAGTCTCTGAAATGGAGTGAAAATCTTTCAAGGAGGAAGAGAGTATAATCTTTTTCCAACAGGTTGTGGAACAGGGTTTTTCATTCAGTGTTACCACATCTGTGCCTCAAGACAGGTAGCTGTCACACCTCCAGGTAAGCTCCTTGGTGAACAAGTTCTTCAGCTGAACTGACTAGGTCCAGATGGGCTGCCAACAGCGGCTGCGGTCACACCTTCTCATTAACTCATGTGTGGTGCAGGAGAGCGCTGTTGTTGACCTAATTAGGATCAAAACCAAATCGTGGTGGCTGTCTGCAAGACCCTGGGATGTCAGGAAAAGTTGTGCCATTGAGCTGGTTTGTGAGTGGTACACAGGCAGTATTTGATCTGCGTATGCGGAGACACAATCAACTAAAACTCTTATCAGGCTTCTGGGATAAAACTGATCAAAAATAAAATTCTGGATGAAAATCTGCTTTGAGTGGTTTTATATTTCATACAAATTTAAGTCGGTTTCTTGTCATGGAATTTCTTTTCAGTTGCACCATTGCAACCAAGCACACAGCTTTTGCCTAAAGTGTCTCCCAGCTTCAGAAAATGTTCTGATCAGGAGTCTTTAATTTCTTTTGGTTTTATTTATGTTATTTCACTAACCCTTCTTTATCTTTGCTGCTGAATATACATTTAATTACTAAATTTAGTGCTTCTCTTCACATGACCTGTTTCTTTTGAGTCTTAGTGCTGTTGCTTGGATACGCTTCTCTTTTCTTCATGAGATACTTGGTTTCATCTTGCTTTTTTCTGTGCTTTGGGCAATACAAATGGATTGCTATTGAATATTTGTTTTGTTTTGTTTTTAAACGTATTTGGTTTGTCTGGCACCTTGGTTTCAGAAGAACTTTTGTCTTTGATTGCAGATCTGTGGTTTTAGGTATAGCATATCCTGTGTAACATGGAACGTCATGCTATTGTTTTTCTTTAAAATCAGTTTAAAAAATGACTCCATTATGTCAAGTAAAGGACAATCACTATGTAACTTACGAGAATACTAATATTTAGAGATAGAGAGATGTTCAATTTCCTTTTTGTTTGTGTACTGTAGCTGCAAGTTAATTCCTCAAACATATTACATGAATTCATCTTTTTGTTTTAGTCACAGGATAGGAAAGGTAAGTAAACAACAGGAATAAATTGAAGCATTTTAATTTGGACTGAAGTATTCTTACTGCTGTATGGAGTTTTGCTTATGCCATTTTGCAAAATCTATAGTAGGCTAGAATAAGAAAAAGTTAAAGGCAGGATGGCAGAGACTTTCAGAGGTGGAGAATACCTACTATGGGTGGAGAAGTTAAACACGTTTGAATTCTTGGCCTAGAAGAGTGACGATGGAAAGCAGCACAAGAAAAAATCATTAAAGCAATGGACAGTGTGGAGAGTTAAACAAGATGCAAGCATTCACATCATCTCACAGTACAAAAATTAGGAGCATCCTGTGAATCCCAGTACAGATGAAAAAAAGATCAGAAGGAAGTACTTTTTCTTGTGACAGAAATGGTGGAATATGGTATTGTTGAAGGCTGAGGAGCCAGAACTATTAGTAATGGGAGTAGGCAGGATAATGGAAGATGTCTGTTGGTTGTCATTGAAGACAGTGGCTAGATAAAAATTCCATCTCAATCCTTTGGTCCCTGATTGCTGGAAGCTGAAAAAACAAGAAGGTTCAGAGCATGCTGCTACATTTTTGTATATCTTGTGTTCTGATTTATATAATGTACTGTCTGGGCTATGTTGCTGCATCTTCACTGCTACTTGTAACTATGTCAACCGAATTAAAGATACCTCCCTATGCTACAGGCATATCTTCATTTTGCTGTGTTGGATGTTTGGACACGTAGAGCAATTTTGAGAAGAAAGAGGAAACTGTTAAAGTTTACTCTTGTTAAAACATTCCATATGCTTACTGGTGTGTGGTTAAATACTGACATGAGTGTTTATTTAATACTGTGTATTTTCTTTGTAGGCACACCCAAAGTTTCATTATGGTTTGTACTGCTGGTGAAATAATAGAAATCAAGGAGCTAGAATTCCATGAAGAGCACAGTAATTGATGTTGATGTGCTGTGAAAGCACAGACATGACGTGAATTACGTATGTGGACATCCCATTTATTAACAATATTACCAAATGTTGCTTGTATGAAGATGTTACTTCATATATACATACATACATACAAAGCTGTGAGAAAGAAAAAGTAATGGGTATGCTTGTTAATGAAAATGAGAACAATGTATACAGTCATGTTCTTGATGGGTAACTTCTTGTGTAGAGAACTGCTGGCTTTCGACGCTGATGCAGAACACGCCTCTCTCAAGAAAAAGAATGAAGTGCCCACCTAACTAGAGAAGAAAAAAGCTAAACGAGCTGCTTAAACTGAGCTGTCTAGTGCCCCTTTTGTTCCTGTGTGGCGTATCTCTCTTGTCTTCCCGCTGCTGCTTCAGAATGGTGCAGATCTCTCTTCAGTCCTGTGGTGTATCTGCCAGCCCTCTGCAGATTCTTTGATACCCAAGGGTGTGTCAAGTGGCTGCAGATCGTGCAGATAATCTCCGTGAGTGGCAGCTGAAAGGTCGCTCGGGGAGCTCTTGCTGACACTCCTTCAGGTAACACAAGTGTGGAGGAACCTATCTGGGGAACTAATTCCTCACCTCAATGTGTCAAAGCACTGACGTGCAGCCCCAAAATATAAACATTTATACTTTATTTACATGGGTTGAACTTAGTGGAGTCAAGGCAAATACATCACATTAAAAAATCATGTATGTGTGAGTTGTGTAAGAACAGACTCCACACTGAATAGAGCACAGTTCTGGGCACATTACCGGGATTCAATTTTTACTTGATTTTGGCATCTGGTACGGAAGAAACTTTAATAAAGGTCAGTTACAGGCTGAAGTATTGTTTCTTCTGGTCTTTTAAGGATCTATAATTACTTTACAATTTACCTCCTTATTCAGATATGTTCAAATGCTGTTGGAATTGTCATGTACCAAACACACACATTTAAAATAGCAAATAAATGTCTATGGCTTCTGAAATTAAAAAACCCACAGTGGTGAACTACCTTTATTACCCACTGCATCCCTCAGAAAGTTGAATGATGACACAGTAAATAAGTCAACAACTAAATGTAATCATCCCATGACAAACAAGTAAAAAAATTAATAAGATAACAATTACAGGTCTAGATAATAAAATCAAGGGCGATAGTAAAAAATAAAATAATCTGCAAAACGTCCATCAACCAAAAATCTTTAAAATAATATTACACAAATTATATCACATCTTACTGTAAGATCACTGTATTTTTTTTTTTAATAGATGCTAGCATTTCTTGCAAATTTACCATGTTGCTTTTCTTCATATTTATCATACATTACTTTGGTCCTACAACAAAATCCCAGGAGTATATTAAGACCTCCTGAAAGACCACTTAACTAAATGGGGCACAAATGTTGTCCATTAAAGGCAAAACACCTTTCACCTTTGAATTTAAAATCCTCATTTTAAAATCGTTAGAAAGGGATGTGTGTTTAATTACTTTGCTAATGATTAAGGAAAAAAAATCCAATGTATCTAGTAACTCAGTATTGCTTATTAACAGTTGCCTAAGCAAAGGATATTGAAAAGCCCAGTATATTTACAACATGTCCTTCTTCTGGTTACATGATGCTGGTATCTATAGTCTTACAGCACGCTAGGTCAGTGTTGCCAAGTGGATCATTGCTTGCAGTGTGGGATACTGTTAATTACATGGTCTAATACTACCAGTACCTATCTTAATTCTGCCATTTACCTATCTTCCCACTTTAAAGAAAGTTAAATGTCTAGAATGTTTTAGACTAGAGTGTTTCAAACCCAGGCTGCTGTGAGTTTCAAACTTAATCAGAATTGGTAAAGCTCTGCAGCTGCACACAATCTCAGTGGTTTCAGAGTACGCAACCATATTAAGCTAGAACAGGCACAGAACAGCCATATCTGTATGTCCGGACACACAAAGATCCTCATTTCCAGCAGGTCCTACCTATCTGGAATGTGGAAAATTTTGTCTTTGAACAAATTGTTGTATACTACTCAGGGCAGCCTTTCAGCCCTTACCACCAGCCCTTTGTAAGTGCCTGTCTGTGTGTGCATTTACACCAGAGTGGTGACTACTGGACACCTGAAACCATCTCATTCTGAAGGGGATTTCAGTTCATACAGGCTGGTTCAGCTGGGACACAAGACTTCTTACTCTCACTTTTGCTAGTAAGCTGTCAGCTTCAGACTGGCAGCATAAATGAGCACTGACAGTCACTCAGCATTTCCAGAGTGTCCAGAAGAACACTGAAGTTCTCTGGTAGTTAAGTTAGAAAGAATCACAGACAATATTGTAGGTGTGGACTTAATACAGCAATAGAGGATTTAATCATCCCCCACCTCCACAATGGCCTTCACCACCTCGTTCGCTGCTGTCACACAGGGAACTGGTGCTATCAGTGTAGGACTGCAGGTGCCCTCAGAGCCGTCACTCCCAGGCGCCTGGGAAGAAGCTGTGGCTGTCTTTGTCAGACAGGAAAGGTCTGTCTCTGCCTGCACTGCTGCTCCACACTGCTGTGTGTGCCAGCCCAGGGGGTCTGCCTGCCTTATGTACCTTCTAGGGAAGTGTGTGCTGGCCACAAAGCCAAAGATGTCCAGGGTGTGCCCCTCTGGTGCATGGCCCTACACAGAAGCCTTCGTCTGTCACCTTCATGTAGAGCCCTCATGCACCAACAGTGCAGTAACATATAAGGCATTACGTTCCCATGTGTTCTAGAGCCTTACATGCAATACTTGTGAGACTCGCTGTGACTCACATCAAGCTTTAAGTACACCCACTCACACCCAGGCTGGGCTGGCTGAGATTGTCTGTACCCAGATGCTTGACGTTCTCATGAAATCTGAAGTGAACACAGGCTCCTGCTTATATAACATAATAGCAAAGTACAGTGTTATTTTTACTGAAAAAGAAAAAAAAACCCAAATGGAACTTGCATTCCATATGCAAGTTTTTAGTTCATGACTTCAGATCCCCCTGGAGAAAGATTTTTAAGGGCAACAGTAACTGTTAATCTTTTCTTGACTTGCAGTTGACATTTCATATTAAGAATGGAGAATCCTTTGATTTAATGTTTTGCTTAGTTTATGTCACTGTAGTAACAGCACAAAGGAGCACTCTCTTCTGTAGCTTAAAACAGGGCAAATTCCATCTTGGCAAACACTAGAAATCTGCTTCAGAAGGAACTAAGTGAGAACAGAAATAGAATTTCTGGGTTTTACTGCATTGCATTTCTAATTGCTGATTGGAGATGATTTTATTAAAATAAAAATTTCTTAAAATTAGATTTTCTATATCTAAGTGTGCTTCAAATCAGATTATAGAATTACAGACTACAAGAAGTAAAACACAAAAACAAAGACCTTGATAAAATCAAGGTTTTTCTGTACAGACTCACAGTACTAAATTTTAAGTGGACCACTTGGTACTAATAAAGATAATATACTAGCCTCTAATTAGTTAGAATTTATATTAAAAGTCTTTAAATTTACAGATATTTTGTATCTAGTATTTCTGAACGTATGACTGTAGCAGGCAGGTCAGGTTAAACACTTTTTCAGTTTCACTTCCTTGCGTTCCCCTGAGCTGTCAGAAGACATCATGTGTCTTTATTACCCATGCTCTGAACATTTGATGACAGCGCTGGGACCCACGTGAATGCAGATGGTGAAAAACTGTGCCACACTTTGCATTCAAGGAATAACTAGAGGCCAAAAGTACATGCTGATTTAGATCAGCACATGCAGTCTTCTAACAATAGCATATGCCCACTGCCTAGTTCTGTCAGTACTTTACTTGTCAGTACCCTGTAGAAGAGATCACAGCAAAAGACTTTCTCTTTTGACTCATCCCATTTCTCTTTAATAGCTAGTACCATTTCAGTGACTGCTACAGTATTTCACAGAATATTTCATATGGTGCTATTTTCATTAGTTCAGTATTTTTTGCTGAGGGTTGTTGGTTTCTAGGGGGGCAAGTGCCATAATTTTGTGAAGTTCAGTGATTACGTTTATATTTTGATCAAAAAATACGAGTGATTTATTCAATGTCTGTGATTTTTATTTCTGTTTTGGAGTCTTTGGTGAGTAAACAACTGTATGCATCAATTTGGGGTCATCTGAAAATGGTGCCTGATGATGTAGATGTAAAATGTAAAAAATCAGACTGACAGCAGTAATAATGACAAGTTTGGGACCTTAGAAATAGGAATTAACAGCAATAGGATATCTGTAGTTTAATGGATTAAATAGTTTTGTCATATTCCAAGCAATGGTGGGAACAGTCAAATAAACAGATGTAAAATTCATAGTAGGGGATAGTAGTTAAACAGAGAAATTATATGCAGACTTGAAGCATATCTTACAATGCAACAGAGTATATTGTATGAAAGGAAAACAGATCTCAGAGACTTCAGATTTAAAAGTATTGGGCAGCTGTCAAACCTATTATCATTTTGCCAGCAGTATGCCAGTGCTACAGCCCTTGCCTAACTGTCTAAGTGAACGCATTTCCCTAGAGAAATCAATTTATGACAGTGTGAAGAATCAGCTGGAAAAACTTACTCATCTTTTCATAATCAAGAGCTCCATAAAATACCAGTTCTCAAGTTATGCTTTAAGTTACTTAAAAGTTAGAGTAAAATGGACTGTATAAAGATGTGGAATTTGCATTTCATGTAGATATTTTCATGAAGTTGTCTGTAAGAATACATTAAATACTTCATGAAGCACAATAAGCCGTGTGCATATCTGATGTGGTTTGGAATGGCTGATGGTGTCTCTTGTCTCTGATTTTGGTTTGCCTTAAAGCTTCATGCTGTGGTTGTCCAGTGGCACAAGGAGGGAAAGATAACTGGAATCATTACCTACTTCAGACCTCCTACAGCCATTCCCATTCATAATTCAGAGCCCTCAGCGTAGGACTGTAAGGGGATTTATCATGTTGTTATCTTCAGTGAGCGTTACTTTGAAGGTAGTGACTGGAAGGACTTTTACTGAATAATAAATACCTGAACTTGACTCACCTAAACCTTGTTTAAGCTCTTTCTGCTATGATCATAATACAGCAGCCTAGTTAAGAGTTAGAATAATCTTCCTTCCGTTCCTAAATCCAGGCAGAGATATTATTAAAATGGGTATTTGAAAAACACAATCTGCTGAAAGACTGGTAATCAGATAGTACAGTCAGGGACTGCCTCTGTGAGGCACAGCCTCAGGCATAACACCAGGGCTGCTGCAGAATCCAGACTCTGCACGTTTTGCTGGAATGTGTAAAATTCTGCTATCGTAGTAATTAACCAATTAACTGTGCTGTACTGTTTCTAGCCATGCACTAAGCAAATAAACCAAGCATGTTCTACTCAAGTGGAATGACACATAATATTCTCAAAAATACTAAATATGCAAAGAAAGAAAATTAAATTTAAATATAGAAGACAGCTTTTTTGTCGTTGCTGCTGTTTTTGCAGAAAATGCTAATTCCAGCCTTTACAATTGATGAAGTCTCCAGATGAGAGAGAGAAAAGGGATCATATGTCAGTCACTGAATGGAGGTGGTCCAACAGAATGTACTGAAAATTCCAGTGAAGAGTTACTTCTGAACAGACCATTAGGTCATAGGATATAGGAGGCTATTCCACAGCAAGTGGATGGTGAAGTCTAGTAAACTATGTTCTCTTAGGAATAAAAGAATAGCAAATAACAACAGAAAGCCATACAGATTAATCAGAATCCCTGTAACCTCAGTAACCTCATGGCTCCATTTGGCTAAATGCAGTAAAAAATCTGATTTTTTTTGTGCCTGACACTATCACAGTGATGTTAACTTGGCTCTAGTGGTAAACTGCAAAGTCTTTATATGAATTCATGTGTTGTTTTGACAAATTCAGGCATGAGTCTGAAAGCCAAGATCCTAACTAATCAGCAGGGACATCAAGTGCCACATACACACCTCTTTTAAATACTTCCAGCAATGGTGATTCAACCACTTACATGGGCAGCCTGTTCCAATGCTCGACAACCCTATTGGTGAAGAAATTGTTCCCAACATCCAATACAAACCTTCCTTCGTGCAACTTGAGGCCAATTCTTGTTGTTAGTGTCTGGGGAGAAGAGGCCCATAGTCACCTGGCTACAATCACCTTTCAGGCAGTTGCAGAGGTCTCCCCTCAGAATCCTTTTCTCCAGCCTGAACAACCCCAGCTCCCTCAGCCACTCCTCATCAGATCTGTGCTCTAGTCCTAGCACCAGCTTTGTCGCCTTCTCTGGACCTGCTCCAGCACCTCAATGTCTTTCCTGTGGTGAGGAGCCCAGAACCGAACACAAGACTCCAGCTATGACCTCACCAGTGCAGAGTACAGGGGGACAGTCACTGCCCTGGGCCTGCTGGCCACACTATTTTTCGTACAAACCAGGATACTATTTGCCTTGACAACTTTTAATTTATTTTTCTTCAGTTCATGTACAAACAATGATTAACATCTTACACGTGTGTTATGTTTTACATGCTCCTCCTCTGTAATAATGTGAGAATGGTTTCCCTCTCCTCTTCCAGGCTTAGGCAGGCTGATCCTCCTCCTCTTATGCTGTTTCCATTTTGTTTGGCAGTACGGGGCTTTTTGCTCCTTGATGATCTTATTGGGAAATAGATACCTAAGATAAAAGTAGATGTTTCTAATCAGGTAGACACAATATGAAATGGAAGAGATGTGTCTTCCTTGTAGCTTACAAATTACAATCTATCAGCTTCATTGCTCAGGCTTTATGAATCAAAGACACTACACTTTGACTCAAACAATGCTTGGACTGCCTGAACACACTTATGTGAAAATTCCTGTCAGGATGTAAAAATTGTGCCAGGTGTGATTCAAAAAACCAATTTTCTCTCCAATTGCAGAAAGTTAAAAACTGTCTAATAATGTTTATTACACTCTTGGAAAGATCCTGTATAATCTGACCAAAAGCACCACTGAAGATTGGCTAAATGTCACTGTATCTTACCCTGACAAATGCATCAATTGAAATTTAATTACTAAATTTTTCATGTAATTAGCATTAATAATGTAATAATGTAATTTAATGTTAACCTTACATTTCAGGTGTCCCATCATCCAATTTACATGAAACTAATATGCTGTTAGCTTGTAAATGAAAAGGATATTTTGCTGCTAATTCCTCCTTACTTTTATGATAAGACAATGTTCCAGTATGCCTCAAAACCTAGGTAAAGGTAAATCTTAAGAGAGTTATTGCTACTATGTATGACTTCAGAGAAGAGCCAATATTAATCTCATTTATGTGACTATGTGAAATATGGTTGTCATACAATACATACATCTACATACATTTGAATTAGTGAGAATGACTGTATGGAAAGGTGCTTTCCTTGTGCCAGCTGTTGATCTTATCTGACCTCTTTCTGACTTCATTTAAATCACTAAAATACAGCAAAGCAAAACAAGCCAAAAGTGGGTGATTTCCTGTGGAGCTCAGAGAAGGATCTGATGAATGCCAGAGCTGGTTTAAGTGTGGGGCAGAGCCACTCACCTGGCAATGAGAGGAACATCGAGAAGGAAATGGTAAGTGTGCTCGGAGTGAGAGCTCACCCTTTCAGCAGCAGTGAGATGCTGGATGGGCTCAGCTAGCCATTGAACTATACCCAAAATATGAGCAAAGTTTCAACCAGATGTAAAAGATATTTCACTTCACAGTAGCTTAATGGCTTGTTAATTTAGTTAAGTACTGTGGCAGTCATTAGTCCAGGGAGAAGAGGGTTAACCACAGAATAAAAATAAATCCTCTGCTCTTGAAATTTTCATGGATTCTTCTTTTTTCTCTCTCTTTTTGTTCTTTTTTCCTGCCTTACTACAGCTCATCCATTCTACTGTGTCTGCAGTCTGCATGGTGACTGACAGAGACAGACCATGAAAATGCTATAATCAGCTAACAGAATCGCAAGACTGGACTACAGTCACTCACAGATACAAGCTTGGGATTTATATTTAGCTACAGTGCTAGTGCAGTTTGCAATTTAGGATGGGCATACCTCATCCATCTTTGAATTAGCTAATCCTCTTAAGGGAAAATTTCTAGTTGTTACAACACTGTGATTGGCACAAAGTAATTTATTTTTGCCACCATGGTGAGATGGTTTCCACTGTGCCAGCAGTGTATGTGTGTGTAGATTACTTTGTAGACATATCCACCATCTACTTATGAATCCTATTTTTCTTTTGTGAACATGGCATTATGTGCTAACCTTTATGCATGGTTAGCAAAATGCAAACATTTTAGGGAGAAACTGAGATTATAACAGTTAAGAATTCATTGTATAGCAAGAATGTGACACCTAGTGGATACATGACATTGAGGAAATGTGACAGTCCCATAAAGCAATATTGACATTAAATGACCCTGTCCAGTAGAAAAATTAATTTGATACCGGAAAAAACATTGATCTTGAATGACTCTTTTCCCGGGCCAAAGTAATTGGGTAATGGCAGGTCCCCACTGAAAACTCATTAATGTAAGAGGTGTCAGCAATAGTTTTAAAAGGATTTTTTGTAAACCACTAGCAGACTGAAGATGTCAGGCCAAGAAGGCCAGAGGGATGGGCTCCTAAAATAAAGAGCCCAAAGCCCATGAAGACATTGCAGATATTCAACAAGATGTATCATAACTGGAGACGTCCAACATACAAAACACAAGAACAGTGTCTAAAAAAAACTTTTGTTAAACCCACCTATCTGTTATTGACATGCTTTTTCTTTTGGAATAGAGATTTTTTGCAATTGGAGATGCTCAGAGGTGAATAACTATTCAGTAAGGCCACTGAAAGCTGGATGGGACTGAGACACAGTTTAAGAAGTCTGACTTATACATTGTGCCCAAACTGTCTGATACAGATGGTGTCTGGCTTCTACTCCCCACTGCAGGCTGTAGTACCTGAATTTTAAGTATTCACATATCTCCATTTTCAAGGGTGCCTTAGACCCTCATTGCTTCATCGGCTATAAATAATAGAAAAAACTCATCACCAGAAACTGGTATTTTATACTGGCTGCCAAACACAAATCAAACTTTTCACCATGAAATTTACATACGAAAATCTATATTTACTTACAAACATGCCCAAAAGGCTCCCCCAAGCCCAGCAGGGGAGCATGCTTTGCTGGTTAGCCTCTTTGCCCATCACCACTGCAGTCACACTTCTCGCTTCCCAGCTACAAATGGATGTGTGGAACTCTGTGAAAAGTCTTGGTATCAAAATGAAAAAATGTCCTCTTTTGCCTGTACAGAACAACATTTGGAAATAAAACTGACCCAGCTGAAGTGAGGGGTGTTTTATAGCTCAAGCTCCAGGAGGAGGTTTGGGCTGTGTCCAGAGAAGGACATGAGCCAGCAGTGTGCCCAGGGGGCCAAGCAGCCCAGTGCCATCCTGGCCTGTACCATCAATAGTGTGGCCAGCAGGCCCAGGGCAGGGATTGTCCCTCTGTACTCAGCACTGGTGAGGCCACACCTCGAGTCCTTGTTCAGTTCTGGGCCCCTCCCTGCAGGAAGGACACTGAGGGGGTGGAGCAGGTCCAGGGAAGGGCAGCGGAGCTGGGGAAGGGTCTGGAGCACAAGCCCTGTGAGGAGCAGCTGAGGGAGCTGGGGGTGTTTGGGCTGGAGAAAAGGAGGCTCAAGGCAGACCTTTTCACTCTCTACACCTTCCTGAAAGGAGGGTGTAGCCAGGTGAGGGCCGGCCTCTTCTGGGCAGCCAGCGACAGGGCATGAGGACACAGTCTTAGGCTGTGCCAGGGGAGGCTTGTATTCGATATTAGGAAGAATTTATTCACAGAAAAGGTGATTAGATGGGCTGCCCAGGGAGGCGGTGGAGTCACCGTCCCTGGAGGTGTTGAAGGAAACACTGGCCGTGGCACAGCCCAGTGCCATGGTCTGGCTGGCACGGTGGGATTCGGTCACAGGTTGGGCTCGATCAGATCCCGTGATCCTGTGACAGGAGACAGCGCAGGGAAAGGCGAACATAAACACGAGGATNGCCCTGCCCTGCCCTGCCCCGCGGATGTGGAGCCGGAGCCGGCGGTGAGTGGGGAAGGGGCCCTGCCTGGCTGCCTGCGCCGCCGCGAGGGAGGAGCCTCCCCTATCCCGCCCCCTGCCCCGGGGGCTCTGCCGGGCCTGCCAGCGGCGCGGCCGGGGCAGCCGGTCCGTGCCCAGCGCGGTGCCCGGGCGGCGGGGAGGCAGGCAGGGAGGGAGGGAAGGAATGAAGGAAGGAAGGA
>VXBX01000774.1:442938-610298 GCA_013400415.1 Scytalopus superciliaris | reverse complement strand
TTTTTTTTTTTTAATTTATTTAGATTTATTCATTTAAATTGAGTGGGTTAGTTACCAGATTTGTCATTTTGTATCAACACCTGTAAATTGCTTTATGAAGCATGATCTAATGATCTCTGTAGAATCATTTGTATAAAATTTGTTAACAAGACTAAAGAGGAGTGGCTGAGGTTGCTTACCCTTGAGAGAAGGAGGTTCAGGGGAGACCTTATTGTTCTCTACAACTACCTGACAGGAGATTTTTGCAAGGTGGGGAGTCTGCCAGTTAATGAGCAATAGGGTAAGACAAAATGGCCTCAAGTTGTGCCACTGAATATTGTGGAAAATTTCTTCACAATAAGGGTTTGCAAGCCTTGGAACAGGCTGCCCCGGGGGAGCAGTTAAGTCACCATCCCTGGAGCTACTTAAAAGCCATGTAGATGTGGCACTTGGGGAAATGGTTTAGTGGTGGGCTTGGCAGTGCTGGGTTAATGGTTGGACTCAGAGGTCTTTTCCGACCTCAACAGGTCTGTGTTTCTATAAAGATCCACTTAGATAGTTTGAACTTCCTCCACATAATGCTGTGCCGGTGCTTAGTGCTTTGCAGCTGGACTTTGTCACAGAACACTTGGTTTATAGCTTTCAACAAGTCATTTAAATGCTTTGTGCTCAATTTGCCTATCTATATGACAGCTCACCTACCCAAGATGATGTTTCCTTGATATGGTTAAAGCTTTACAGTATTAACTGAGAAGGATCCTCCTTAAACGGATGTGTTTACATACTCTTACCATGAGAAACTTACTGATTTTAAGTACCTGTTTGACTAAGGTTGTTTATATTTTCATTTGCAGACAAATACACTGCAAGTTGCAGCGATTGTTTTTGACAACAGTTTCTCCCTATTGCCTTGTTTTAATGTACTTATTTGCCTTCCTACTGCTACTGTTTCTCGCTATGTGTGGCAACAACAGTTTTCCTGCTTAGAGAGTAGGACAAATACCACAGAGGACTGGTAGTGTCTTCACAAATTAAGAGGTTTCTCAAACTGGTCACAGTAGTAAGTCCACAAAAATGCACACCTATGCCGTTGCTACATAGACGTGTGGAACTCACTGCAGTAAAGTTTTGTGGTTTTCAGATTGGTATTAAATGTTTTTTAACACTGGCATTTTATTCTGTTTTTGTGCTTAGAAAGCTCTCAAGTGATGGTGGAAAAACCACAAAAGATGGCGGAGAGCTGGTCTTCCTTGGATACTGCTGAGTGTAACTTCAGGCCTCTAGTGGTAATTGAACTTGCAAAAGGCACCAAAGAGGAAACCATAGAATGGTTCACTAAACGAGTTGTAGACAAAAAAACAGATGGAGGTGAGTACAGTACGATTTTCTGTGACACTTTGAAAACAAATTGACTGTCACCATAACATAAAGACTTACAGAAGATTAGTTTTCAGGGAATTTGTGGCTTTAGTGATTGTTTGGCCAACCATTCTGTTTTGCATTTTTGAAGTTACTTCACTTTGTGTAAGAATAGAGCTTCATGCTGCTGTAGTGCAAATGTAGTGACTGAACCTTCTTAACCCTGTTATTAATGAAAACATTGGCTTAAGCTCAAATGCCAGTTGAACTCTAGAATTCTTCTGTTTTTGCAGCAAAAGCATGTTAACCTGTCTTTCAAAGTAGTTTTGGTATCAGTTTTTATAGCAATGGTCTGAAGCTTGTTTCTCTTGTTGCTCACAAAAAGACTTGCCAAAATGAAGGCATTTCACATCCTGTCCGTAAGACTTGTGTTCTAGAACAAAGTTAAGTTAGTAGAGAGCAATTTAATCTTCATAAATTCATGTTGGATTTTGGTTATATTCTTTATCTTGTAAGGTTTTACAAAGACAATATTTCATCACTCATTTTAGTATTCTTTCAGGAATTGAAGTTAGGCTAATTAATTTGTAGTTCCTTGGATTTTTTTTTTCCCCCAATTTTTTTAGAAGGACATTATTTATGGCTATTGCAGCTTGTAGCTTATGGTCAGTAATATTTATGTGGCTGTTGAATTTGTGAGTACCAACTTGGTTTCAGGCCCCTGTTAGCTAAGTTAGGGATGTTTCTGTGTCAAGAGTCTAGTCTCCTTAAAACGAGTGGGACTGTTTGCAGAAGCACTGCTTGCTAATGCGATGTGAACATGAGGGGAGTAGATCCAAGTTGTCCCTGTTGTTCCAGTTCGCTGTTGGAAGTGCCTCCCCAGAAACAGACCTAAATCATGGGCTCGCCCTGCAAGATTCTGCACTCTACACATCAAGTGCTGTAGAAGCCTTAATTCTTTGTGCCCTTAAAAGGAGGCATTTTCAGTGCTCCTGTTAAATAGGGCTAATGTGGTGGATGCTAAAATACTAGGCCTTTTAGATGTATCTTTAATGTTTTCTTACTTCTTTTGCCTTTCTTTACTTTAAAGGTGCACAACTGCTGATTAAACCGTTGGTCACAGAAAATGGACACGAAAATATTTATCTAGTTGGAGCTTCTCACTTAAGGCTGTTGCTGGGAGCTGAAACTGTGGGTTTGGTGAAGGAATGTAATGATAACTCAATGAGAACTTTTACATACAGCAGTAGAAAGACTTTCAAAGATTTTGCAGGTAAACGGTTGTAGGGGTCTTTGTCATTGCAAACTATGACTAAAGATTATAAGAATTACACAGCTAAGTCTTTCACAGTCTTTTTATTCCTTGGAAGGGTAACAGTGAACAGAAATAGGAAAACCAAGCCATGAAAAAAATACTCCTTTTTCACTATTCATACAATGAATTTTTTTTCATTCAAATGACTTTAGTTTTTTGCCTGTGTTTTCCTTTATGCTTTTCTATGCTCCAAATAGTCTTTTATTTGTATGAAACACTTTTGTGGAAAACAAGACAAGACAAAATAGTTGATAAACATGATTTTACAATTAACAATCAATGTTACAAATTAGCACAGTGAGCCAGTTTTGAGGCTTATTATCTTATAATTAGCTGTAGAAAATAGAAATGTTTCTCTCTGTTATATGTACACATCAAACAATTAAACAAATAATTAATACTATAGAGCCATTTAGTGGAATTTGGGCACGATTAGTGAAATTGTTCCTTTTCCTCTTTTGTTTTAAGGAGGTGCCAACATGGTAATGTTTCTTTTTAAGTGTGCTGCTTGTAAGGTGTTTAACCTTCCTACAGTGGCAGAACTCATTTTGCTCTCCAAGTAAATACTGGAGTTCCAGCTTAATCTTGCTGATACTTTTAAAGTGCCGTTTTGAGTGATGCCTTTTGCCATGTTTTCAATATCCAAGGTTCTTGGGTCTGTTTGAAACAATAATAAAGCTGAAGGTTTGTCTTTTGATGCCAGTTCTGTTCACTGCTGCTGCTGTGTGCAGCAATTGTTGCAGTGCCTTTTCTTTTGTGACCTTGCTTTCCTAAAATTAGGAAGCCTTGAGAACAATTGCCTATCGCAAAAGTGCCATTTTTGTTTGTTTCGTGTCTTTACAGTCTTGATGCAAATCTGACTGTCATTGCTAACAGATTCTCTAGGAGCAGCTGGAACTCCAACTGCTGTAAATCTAAAACACAATTTTTGGTGTGTCTCTTGGTATTTTTTATTTTTAAAAACGTTAGTATAATTTTAATTTTGTCCAGATCCAATCCGAGGATAAAATAGTTGACTGTGCTTAGATGAGTGAAAAATGTCATCTTCAAAAAACTCCTTGCAGCCTGTGTTGTCTTTCTAGTATTTCTGGTTGCACAATTTAACTGTTATTATTCTTCTTGTTATTCTTTGTACTTGTTGCTGTTTTATCTTCTTCCTTGGTGTATTTAAAGCAATTTCTACCGTTTCTTATTCCTAAGGGGAGAAAAAATGAATTGGTCATTATATTAAGGAAATCAGTGTCTTTTTTTCCTGACTGTGGAGTTGGCAATATATTTGTTGCTGTAGCTTTTAAAAATGTGATTTTTTTGAACGTTTTGTTACTGATTTACCTTATTTCTGTATTTTCATCAGAACTAATTATCTCAAATGGCTTATTGTTTTGCTGTATGGGGAATAAGAGCAAGATACTGTGATTCTGTAACATTTGCTCTGAAATGCTTACTGAAAAGGAGATTTGTCCTCACATCCTACTGGTTTTTGTTATGAAATTCCGTCAGGAACTGTATGTCAGAAAGGGGTATGGAGATGCTGAAACTGGCAAATAGTGGATGCCTACGAAAGAGTCTTTCAGCAAGGCACCAGCAATTAATACTTCAGAGGTGTCTGTGTCTTGAGTGATTTGTTCTCTTAGTTTATTTGGGTACTCAAAAAATGCAGTAGCTGATTTGTGCCAGTTAGAGAAATCTTATTCTCAAGACGAAGTTTATTTTAAATAGTGGAGTTTTTCCTAATGGATGTTCATCGACATAACAGTCACATACATTTTTTTCCCTGATTTTGGTCAGTTTTTATAGTTATTTGCTGCCAGGGTTGTATTACAATGCTGCACAATTTCATAAAACCTTCTCTTTGATTTAGATGACAATCACAGTTTCCTTACAATGGCAGAATGTCAGTACATCATCAAACACGAACTTGAAAATCTGAGAGCTAGAAATGAAAAAATGATCCCTGGATATCCTCAGGCCAAGCTGTACCCAGGAAAATCAATTGGTAAGCAATATAGTTTGTTGGCTGTAACTCACTGTGTTGATGTAGGATAGTGTTCGTTGTGAAAAGAATTTAATTTTCCTGTATTGAAGAGAAATCATTTGGACATTAAGGTCCCATTAAAGTTTTAATCAGCTTTGTTTTCTCACTGCTTCAGAGTGATGGGACAAGAGGAGATGGATGTACAGTGCAGCAAGAGGAACTCTGAATACGTGTCAAGGGAATTTTTTCACAATAGGGTAACCAAACATTGGAATAGGGAATTAAAGAGGTTGTTGGTAACTTTGTTCTGGGAGACTTTCACGTCTTCACTGGACAAAGCCCTGAGCAGCCTGATTTAAGATGGACCTACTTTTAGGAGGAAGTTGGGTCAGATTACTTCCAGTGGGCCATGCACTCCGAGTCTTTCTGTGAGACTGATGCTCTGGCCTTACGTTCTTTTCAGTTGGGTAGTTTTCACACGTGTTCATGTCATTCATTATTTTTAATTAGTACCAAAAATATTTTTTTAAATTACATAATTATATACTTGAATTGTCTCTGTATAAAAATACTGAAATAAGTAACAGTGCTCCAGAGTTAAAAATTTCATAATATGAAGGAATTTTTATTTAATTTATTTTGTTTCATCAATCCTCTTCTTTGCTGCATGAGCTTTTCCTTTTAATGGGAGAAAGAAGAAATGAGAGCTAGTACTATTTTTATGGTAGCAGGAAGGAGTTCATTGGCAGAGATGCTACAGTTTCTTAGGAGAATTTATCTTAATATTTGTATGTCCTTTTAATAATAGTATCTTTATTCATTAGCATTGGTCATCAGAGTTCTGTGCATATTAGCAGCTAAAAAATGTAAATAAATGTGACTGTCAGATGAGTTTACACTGGTAATTTTTTTATATAGCCAAAGTATTTTTCTAGTTATGTCAACCAGATGCCTATGGGAAATGGTAAAATACTATCACACAGCTTCCAGTGCCTCCCCTCTCCTGTGTTTGAATTTCTTTTTTAATATGGTTGTAACCTCTACATCAGCTTGTTAATTGTCTATCCACACACATAGTATTGCTTTCCATAACAAAGTTAAATACAAATTGTGGAATATATAATTTGTTTGCAATGAAGATGTGTTGTAATTTATGGATTAGTGTTAACTGATAATTCAAAAATGGTTTTCGTGTCTTTCCCGTAATTAATACAACAGTGGTGTAGGGGCTTTCCTCACAAAGCTATGTATGACATTTCAGTTGTGATTTGTAGCACTTTCTGTAACTGAAGCTGCAACTGATTATATTGAAAACCTATGGAGTAGTTAATAGATGTAAAAAGGTTGCTTTTTCTCTTCCAGTGGACAGCACAGTGTTTGTAGGAATAGGTATAACTGCTCTCTATCATGAGTAATTTTTTAGCTAACATGCAGACAATTTTTTTTTAAGTTCTAGATCTATTTCAAAGGAACTTTAGGCTTGCTAAGTACATAATGTGACCTGTTTGCTTATGGCAACTTCATTGTCTTTTGAAGGAGTGCTAGGTACCTTTTTTTTTTCCTTCTAGTGAGAAGATTATTGACCAATGGCATCCTAGTTCAGATTTTCCCACTGCATGATAGAGAAGAGTTGAAAAAGCTCTCTCACAGCTGGTATGGCCGAGTGAAAGTTGGCTATCAACCTTTAGGTATGTGAACACTTACTCCATTACAAATAAAATGCAGGGTTTCCTCTGGAGAAGTTTTCAATTTGTCTGAGAAGACCAAAGGTCTTTCCTAACTTCTACACCACCAACATTTAGCTTCCACAGAAGTGAAAATCCTGTGTGGAAGGTAAGTATTGTACCAAGGCACCTGTTATTTCACTAGGAGTTTACTCTTTTACATCCCCAATTACCCATTGCAGTTCACCTCCTCAAACACTCCCTTTCTGTTCAAGTTGCTTTGTTGGCCTTTGTGATTCAAAGTCCCTTTTTTTACCTACCTTTGTTCTTACTGGTCTTGGAATAAACAGAGTGGCTCTGATTAAGGAAGGACCGCCCCATTTCCAGACTTGCTGGCATGCACAGTTGAGGTCTGTTCACTGAATTCTCTTGATTCTAAGATGGCTGTAGGATAATCTTTTCCTGTAATGACTCTCAATGCTAATGTTCTGGAGGGAAGGACTGCATGTCTCTTGATTTTCTTTCTTGTAGCTACAGGCCTTTGATTGTAGTTTTCAAGTTGGAGCTGGGGAGCGGGTAGTTCAGAGGCTCAGCATCTGCACTCTGGTCATCTAATGTAGAGCCTTGAAACTAAAACATTGCTCTTTTACCAGTTAGACAAGTTTTTCATCTCTTAGTGTTTACTGTGTGACCTCCTGAAATGGTTCTAGACTTGCAAAATTGATGGCTTCAGAGTCTGCAGATTCACTGTCTGTGACCTTCAATGTAACAGCACTGTGCATACCACAAATTCTCCCTGACCATCAGTAAAGCAGTACTGGTCCAGGCCAAGACTGTTTTGTCAAACTGACTCTTGACAAGCTCCTCAATGTCTGGAATTCCCAAAGCTATTCTGAGTTGTAGACATGTCAAAAGTGTGTTTACAACTGTTTGTTTTAAATTCACTGTCTGTATGAAGACAATATGTTGTTGCATGCCAGCATCACTGATGTATATTTTAGACACTGAATAATCTTAAAATAAAAATAATTTTTAGTCTGGCAATGCGGAAAGATAAGTTCTAAACTCTAAACCTGTGAACTTCACCTAAAAATAGGAGAGTAAGCATTTGGGGGTTTGCCTGATTATAAATCTCTGGGTCTTGTAGTTGCTGGAGATTCTTTCCTGAGCTGCAGGAAGTTAAAGATCTGGCTTGATAATTCCTGCCTCCAGAGTATTGTGTTAGGAGTCTTGCTTGTCTTCTGTTTATGTGGGAGAGCTTTTTTTTAACTGACATTGGATACATACAGAATTTCAAAGTAAATCCTAGGACCCTATTAAGTCTGTACTAATTTAAGAATGTCTTTCATGTTGCATGCTTGGAGTGTGAGATTATGCTGATGACCTACACTTGCATGTATTTGTTAATGAATTTTTGATTGAGAAGGATGTTGGAGTGCTGATTCTTCTGTCTGATTGCCTTTCCTTCTTGCTTTCAGAGAGTTACCTGACTGATAGCTGTGAACTTCTGCTGTAGTGTTTTGTAAACCATGAGCCATAAGAATATTCTGGCATTGCTCATGGGGTTCTGGTGTGTTAGTCTATTACAGAGAGTGTCAATTCAGAGGTCATGATTCTGTGACTGTTGTGTTAAGCTGGTGAATACATAGCAGTGGCATACAAGCAATCTGGTCTTCTAAGCAGGCAAAGATAAAACAGACTTTGGTATTCAAAACTCTGCCAGGTATTTCTATATCTTATGTGGTGCTGTTCCTAGGTGATGTTGAATGCTTCTACATTTTTTGTTACTAGTAAGACGAGTGAGATCTTGTCTTCTTGGAGGTAATACATCTGAAATACATCCTCCACTAGTGCACTTTTCAAGTCTCTATAACACCTGAGCAGACAAACTTAGGGAGTACAGCAAGTGTATGTCATCTATCAATTGTCTGCTGCAGAGAATATCTCAGCCCAGGTGTTCTGACATGTTTAAGCTTAAAGATTTCAATATACCTTCCATCTGTTTCTTTAGTTCCTTCAGGGTTGTCAAAGCACAACTAGCCCTTTTTGGCCCTGTGCAGGCTGAAACAAATTTGCTTCCCAGGAGTATATATGCCAGTGAGAATCTTCAGAAATTAGGTGTCACTTGCTGTTAAAGTGTGTTTTTTATTACATCAAATACCTTCAGTGCCATCCTAGCCATTCTCTGATCGATTCTGTTATCAAGATGATACTGTTTTCAGTTTGGCTGGGGTTTCTATTTTTTTTTTTTCTTTTCTCTTTCTCTAGATATCTGATGTTGATATAGTAAGTATTGAGATATTTGACTGCTTTACCATCTGAATGGTATGTTTATGTGTGTGTATATTTGTAACATAAAAAAATAATTCAGAGAACTGTCTGAATTTTTTGAATGGGAGAAGGAGGGGAAAAAAAGAGGTATAAAATTCACTGTGTTATTTAGAAAAGAAAATCTGGCCAATGGAAAGTTGTAAGTTTGTGTAAAGCCAAGTTCGATATTGCACTGACTTCTATGTTAAGTGTAGTCTTAATTGATTCATTTCTCTCTGCAGATGACATACGCTGCTACTTTGGCGAAACCATTGCCCTCTACTTTGGTTTCTTGGAATACTTCACATTTGCTTTGATTCCAATGGCTGTCATTGGGATTCCTTACTATGTGTTTGCATGGGAAGACTATGACAAGTATGTGATGTTTGCCACATTCAATCTGCTCTGGTCCACTGTGATACTGGAAGTTTGGAAGCGGATTTGTGCCATCCTGACATACCGTTGGGGGACGCTGTTGATGAAACGGCAGTTTGAAGAACCAAGGCCAGGTTTCCATGGTGTCCTGGGAATCAATCCTGTCACTGGGAGGGAAGAACCAGTGTACTCAAGTATTAAGAGACAGTTACGGATTTATCTGGTGTCCTTACCATTTGTGTGCCTTTGCCTCTACTTCTCACTCTATGTGATGATGATTTACTTTGACTTGGAACAGTGGGCTCTGGATTATCACAAAGAGAATGAGTCTAACTTCAGCAGCTTGGTGCTCTATGTGCCCAGTATCATATATGCTGTTGTGATTGAAATTATGAACCGTATCTATCGGTATGCTGCTGAATTCTTAACATCATGGGGTAAGAAAGTAGATTATTCTTCTTCCTTCAAGTTAGAATCCCAGATGCTTAGACTTTGTTTCTTTGTAGAATACATTATTGTGAGCTTTTGTTTGACAGAATGCTAAAACAATTTCCTGAAGTAGTTTTTTGCTGTGGGGTAAAAGAGATGGCCATTTTAACTTCGCGTATTTTGAGTGTTCTGAAATTGCAATGTCAGGTTTGGTTTAACTTGGTCTGAGTCTGACATGCCATCAGAAGGGGTGATCCTGCCTTCTTCAGCCTCTCCCTCCCTTTGGTGCAGAAGTGCCCCTTCCCTGATTCAGCTCTTTGTTTCACTGTTCAGTGACAAAAGGAACAAGGTGACAGCATAAGGAAGGAGCTCAGAGTTGGATGGGTGGCATGAAGGACTGTCCTGGCAAGTTGCACACACAACCTGGGTTTGCTGAATGTTTCTTAGTCTACTGATACATCTGTGCAGAGGGCAGAGGCACTGAGTTAATGGAACCAAATCTAAACCCACCAACTAAATATATGAGAGTGTTTATATATGCTACATATATTACAGACTGAGTTTTCACATCCCTATCAAAACACGTTTCTCTGGGCACTCTCAGAAGAGGAGGAATGTTATCATGGATTGCATTTCTTTTCCTGTGTGTGTGTGGCTTATTTAACAGATTGGGCCTTGTGTTTTTTAACCTAACATAAGGATAGTGAAATGCTAGTGTTTATTTTGAATTTTAACACTTCTACAGACATGTTCAGTCACTTTCAGACAAAGTTAATAGATTAAGCTAATGGAGAGTTAACTGCTTTGTGTAGCTCCATATGGCTTTTATTTTACAGGACAGAATCCAGATTACTAAAGCCAGAAACCCAGAAAATTAACAGAAGAAAGATAAAGCAAAAGGGAGATTGATGCAGAAGACAGAATAAAAAGAGGTGTTGAAGTGGGGCTCGGTTATGCATGCCGAATTGATATGCTCAGCAAATTCAACCTGACAGCCACGATAGTAAAAGCAAGCAATTTCTTGCTTTGTTTAGGACTATTCAAGGTTTTTATTTAAATAATTACTTTTAAATTCATATCTAGAATTCAGTTGACTGGTTTGTTTCATTGTTTTTACTATAATGCAGGAGAAAGCTTTTCTGCAAAATACCCAGTTATATTGATCAGATAGACTAAAATGTCTTTAGCAGGCAACTAAAGGTTTTTTTTAATTCAGGTTTTTTTGGTTTTAAGCTGATGTTTCATATTCAGCAGAGACAGTATTTATGTAATTTGCTACACTGACAGCTTGTGCCTTTTCTGTTCTATCCAATATGTTTATGCTGCCATGCTTTGAGTAGGCCGAAAAGCTCATCAGACTCTCCTACCTTCCCTCCCACCTGGCATATTTTCAGATAATATCTGATTTAAACAGCTAAACTGATGAAGCATGGGAAGCAATCTGGGGTATTTTAAGCACACCTTTTACACCCATTTATCATGAGAACTGATCATTTAGTGAAAGCTAAAAGTAAAAATTGCATTCAGTCACTTGAGAGCATTTTCCACGTGTCAGCCCCCACTTCACAGCCCTGTCAGAGTAGAGCTCTGCTGGTTTGTCCTGAGCAAGGTCCGTAGGTAATGGTGTCTCCTTTCAGCCTTGTTGACACAGCTCATACCAGCGTGCTGCCTTCTCAGTTACTGCTTAGTCAGGCCTTTAAAGGTACAAGCTGACAACATAGCAGAAAGAAATTGGAAGTCTTCCATTCACTTTGCTTTTCTCCCCACTGGTAACCAGCCTACTTGAAACATCAGCTTCTACAGTTTATCTTAAATGAACTGAAAATATTAATTTAGAATGAGTAATGCATCTATTGAACTTCACATACTCTAGTCTTGCTCTAAAGTATAGGGTCTGATTTAAATTCCTTGGAGATGGATGGGAGTATTTCTATGAGCATTTACTGGCTTTGAATCAAATTTAGTATTGTTATTTTTTGTAATATATTCCCATTAGTCTTGTATTAGTTTTCAGCCAAAGAACAATGAATAACTAGGAACATTTTGTTATGTGTTAAGCATGATGGATATTTTTTCTGTCTTTGCAGTAGAAAAAGTACTGGAGTTGTAGACAAAAGTATGTATGATAATACTGTGCATCATGTTAGCTTCATAGGTTAAATGAGGTACTGATACAGTATAGATTCTTCTTCCAATGAAGTGTTGGAGGAACATAAACTCTTAAATAAGTAATTTTTAGGTGGAGGAAAAGTCTTTTTACTCTTTGCATAACAATATCTAGTATAAGAGCTTCTACTGTTTACTAATCAATAATTTTGTTGGTGTTTTAGAAAATCACAGGCTGGAATCTTCGTATCAGAATCATTTAATTCTGAAGGTTTTAGTGGTAAGTATGTAGTATAAGCAGCTTTTAAGATTATTTAAAAAGACAATTTGTTTTGTTAGTGCTTTCTTAGCATTACCTCACTGACCTACAGTTTTGTTCAGGGCCAAATACTAGTGCAAATATCAGAGTAAACAAGATCTCTGTTGTGTTTGCAGTAACTTCTAGACTATTTTAGATGCCTGTTTTTATAGTGGAAAGTTGGCTTTTAATTTGTATTTATTTGTTCTTTCATTAGGAGTCTGTATATGCATGTTTTCATGTTAATTGTTGTGGTNTTAGAATGAGTAATGCATCTATTGAACTTCACATACTCTAGTCTTGCTCTAAAGTATAGGGTCTGATTTAAATTCCTTGGAGATGGATGGGAGTATTTCTATGAGCATTTACTGGCTTTGAATCAAATTTAGTATTGTTATTTTTTGTAATATATTCCCATTAGTCTTGTATTAGTTTTCAGCCAAAGAACAATGAATAACTAGGAACATTTTGTTATGTGTTAAGCATGATGGATATTTTTTCTGTCTTTGCAGTAGAAAAAGTACTGGAGTTGTAGACAAAAGTATGTATGATAATACTGTGCATCATGTTAGCTTCATAGGTTAAATGAGGTACTGATACAGTATAGATTCTTCTTCCAATGAAGTGTTGGAGGAACATAAACTCTTAAATAAGTAATTTTTAGGTGGAGGAAAAGTCTTTTTACTCTTTGCATAGCAATGTCTAGTATAAGAGCTTCTACTGTTTACTAATCAATAATTTTGTTGGTGTTTTAGAAAATCACAGGCTGGAATCTTCGTATCAGAATCATTTAATTCTGAAGGTTTTAGTGGTAAGTATGTAGTATAAGCAGCTTTTAAGATTATTTAAAAAGACAATTTGTTTTGTTAGTGCTTTCTTAGCATTACCTCACTGACCTACAGTTTTGTTCAGGGCCAAATACTAGTGCAAATATCAGAGTAAACAAGATCTCTGTTGTGTTTGCAGTAACTTCTAGACTATTTTAGATGCCTGTTTTTATAGTGGAAAGTTGGCTTTTAATTTGTATTGATTTGTTCTTTCATTAGGATTCTGTATATGCATGTTTTCCTGTTAATTGTTGTGGTCTCCAGCTGGGAACTATTCTGTTCCATTTTTGCCAGATTTTATGGTTAACCATATTTTAAAAAGTTCACGTATTAACTTTCACCTGTGCTATCATTCAGATGATCAGAGGAGGCTGGAAATACATGTCCCATCAGTCTGCTCCTGTGCAGTTTATAGTATATACTGATCTATTTACTTTGTGTCTGAACAACTAACTTCTGTGTGTATGTGTGTGTGTTTGGCTGCTCTTTTATGTGTATACCCCCATGTGACACTGATTCTAAGGAGTTGTACTGTTAATTTTGAATTTGTGTATAAGATGTTCAGTAAAAGCAGTTGCCAGGAGTGGTTTAACTAATAGTTCGTTTTTTATTTCCTTCACTGGGGTGGGTTTTTGTGTGTAGTTTTGTTTTGTTTTGGGTTTTTCTGTTGATTTTTTTGTTTGTTTAAATCTGCATGTTATCCATCTATTACTGGTAACCTCTAGAGCTTCAACTCTTGTACATATAATTTATAGCTCTGTCTCTGCCTTTCTCAAAAATCTTAGTGCGTCTCCTTTTCCCTGTAGGAAATTTATATAAAATAATTAAAAAATTTATGAAATGTCAAGTATAAGATTCTCCCCAGTTTTCACTTTCACCCTATGTGTGGCTCTCTTGCTCTCTCTGTGTTATCGATGTTGTTCATGAGCTCAAAACAGGAGCAGCAGCACTGGGAGCAANAAGCAATCTGGGGTATTTTAAGCACACCTTTTACACCCATTTATCATGAGAACTGATCATTTAGTGAAAGCTAAAAGTAAAAATTGCATTCAGTCACTTGAGAGCATTTTCCACGTGTCAGCCCCCACTTCACAGCCCTGTCAGAGTAGAGCTCTGCTGGTTTGTCCTGAGCAAGGTCCGTAGGTAATGGTGTCTCCTTTCAGCCTTGTTGACACAGCTCATACCAGCGTGCTGCCTTCTCAGTTACTGCTTAGTCAGGCCTTTAAAGGTACAAGCTGACAACATAGCAGAAAGAAATTGGAAATCTTCCATTCACTTTGCTTTTCTCCCCACTGGTAACCAGCCTACTTGAAACATCAGCTTCTACAGTTTATCTTAAATGAACTGAAAATATTAATTTAGAATGAGTAATGCATCTATTGAACTTCACATACTCTAGTCTTGCTCTAAAGTATAGGGTCTGATTTAAATTCCTTGGAGATGGATGGGAGTATTTCTATGAGCATTTACTGGCTTTGAATCAAATTTAGTATTGTTATTTTTTGTAATATATTCCCATTAGTCTTGTATTAGTTTTCAGCCAAAGAACAATGAATAACTAGGAACATTTTGTTATGTGTTAAGCATGATGGATATTTTTTCTGTCTTTGCAGTAGAAAAAGTACTGGAGTTGTAGACAAAAGTATGTATGATAATACTGTGCATCATGTTAGCTTCATAGGTTAAATGAGGTACTGATACAGTATAGATTCTTCTTCCAATGAAGTGTTGGAGGAACATAAACTCTTAAATAAGTAATTTTTAGGTGGAGGAAAAGTCTTTTTACTCTTTGCATAACAATATCTAGTATAAGAGCTTCTACTGTTTACTAATCAATAATTTTGTTGGTGTTTTAGAAAATCACAGACTGGAATCTTCGTATCAGAATCATTTAATTCTGAAGGTTTTAGTGGTAAGTATGTAGTATAAGCAGCTTTTAAGATTATTTAAAAAGACAATTTGTTTTGTTAGTGCTTTCTTAGCATTACCTCACTGACCTACAGTTTTGTTCAGGGCCAAATACTAGTGCAAATATCAGAGTAAACAAGATCTCTGTTGTGTTTGCAGTAACTTCTAGACTATTTTAGATGCCTGTTTTTATAGTGGAAAGTTGGCTTTTAATTTGTATTTATTTGTTCTTTCATTAGGAGTCTGTATATGCATGTTTTCATGTTAATTGTTGTGAGCTGGGAACTATTCTGTTCCATTTTTGCCAGATTTTATGGTTAACCATATTTTAAAAAGTTCACGTATTAACTTTCACCTGTGCTATCATTCAGATGATCAGAGGAGGCTGGAAATACATGTCCCATCAGTCTGCTCCTGTGCAGTTTATAGTATATACTGATCTATTTACTTTGTGTCTGAACAACTAACTTCTGTGTGTATGTGTGTGTGTTTGGCTGCTCTTTTATGTGTATACCCCCATGTGACACTGATTCTAAGGAGTTGTACTGTTAATTTTGAATTTGTGTATAAGATGTTCAGTAAAAGCAGTTGCCAGGAGTGGTTTAACTAATAGTTCGTTTTTTATTTCCTTCACTGGGGTGGGTTTTTGTGTGTAGTTTTGTTTTGTTTTGGGTTTTTCTGTTGATTTTTTTGTTTGTTTAAATCTGCATGTTATCCATCTATTACTGGTAACCTCTAGAGCTTCAACTCTTGTACATATAATTTATAGCTCTGTCTCTGCCTTTCTCAAAAATCTTAGTGCGTCTCCTTTTCCCTGTAGGAAATTTATATAAAATAATTAAAAAATTTATGAAATGTCAAGTATAAGATTCTCCCCAGTTTTCACTTTCACCCTATGTGTGGCTCTCTTGCTCTCTCTGTGTTATCGATGTTGTTCATGAGCTCAAAACAGGAGCAGCAGCACTGGGAGCAAGTAGGAAACTTCAGAGCTTGATGATGGTTTTTCAAGTACAGTACTGTGATCGTGTAACAGTTTAGAAGCAGGGAATATTTCTCTTGGTCGTAAAACCCCTCGAAGGGATTAAACATAAATCTCAATGAACAATATCAAGGAACAGTTGTACATACTGAGAAATATATCATCCAACGCATGTATTTTGATGAAGTATTTATTTAAAAAAATCATTACTCTGAATTTAAATCAATATGTCCCTTTTATAGCATAACCTCTGGAGAAATTGCCAAAAACTGAAGGTTAAGCAGAAGGTGACATGTTTTAATGTCCACATTTCCTAATTGAACTGTAGTTCTCTTTGTACACTATATTTTAGGAAATCCTTAAGTGTGTCAAGTGAAAATCTGAGTAAGATCAATATTCAAAATGGGTTTTTTTCTGACTTAAGTTTTAAAAATGGTAGAGAAAATTTCAATGAACAGTTTCCATCTGTATGGGAGCCGTTTTGTCAAGGTAACTTAAGTTAGGTGATATTCTGCATCTGAACTTTTGCTTGAGTACTGAAACCAAGTATTTTTATTTGCAGTTCAACTTCTTAAATTGTTTTGCATCTCTCTTCTACATTGCCTTTGTACTGTTTGATATGAAGCTTTTGAGACAGGTGAGTTCCAAGAACATCTTAAGAATGTTGATGAATCTAGGAAAAAAAAAAAAATTGAAGCAGGACTTTAGTATTTAATTGTTACTCTAAAACATTAACCTGACAGATATTTTCTTAGAAATCCATCCTCTTTATTTCAGTTTCCCTAGCAGTGTTGAAGAAGCATAACAGAGTAGTGCAGTTCTTTCCCTTTGTATAAATGTGGAACTGTTTTCAAATAAATTGATTATTCCCTTACACAGATGAGGGTGGAAAATTTTCGTTTCCTCTTATGTTAGAAAATGGTTTTCTCTGTAGTGTTCTTAATGAGAGACTCTTGAGGATAGGAGCATGATTAAGTTTATGACTACAGCAAGGATCTGCAAATAAATAAAGGCAAAGCCAATTTGTAGTTAGTGTTTTAAATCAAGTTTCTGTTGTTGATATCTTTCAGGCACTCAAATACATGACAATCGGGTATAAGGAAAATATTTTTGCTCTAAACATAATGAGCAGTACAACAAGAACTTCAGCTCAAGATCTCTGTTCTGTAAAGTGGTCTCTAGCAAAACACTTGACATACCTATACCAGACATGACATTCATGACATTTCTTTTACTTTCAGGTAAAAGCAAGAAGACAAAAACATAGAAAAAAAATCACTGATTAGCTCTGTGATTGTCATTGTTGTAGGCTGATCGTAACCTTTCATTGTGCTGGGTGTATAGTCTCCAAGATATATCCAGATCCACAAAGTATTTAGTCTTCTAACTCCTACTTTGTACTTTTCAGTGCATAGCAAAGAATGGGAACTAGAGCATCTATACTTTTCACATGCTATTCCTATGTTTCTTAGACTGGCCTTTTTTTGTCATAGTATAATAACTCACAGCATTGCTAGAACGCACAGAATTGCAGATGATCATAGTTTTATCACAGTTCTGTTTATTTTTATTTCTTTTTTAAACTGAAGAGTTTGGCCACTTTGCTGATAACTTCGCAGATCCTCAATCAGTTTGCAGAATCCTTGCTTCCTTATTGGCTCCAAAAGAGACATAACAAGAGGATGAAGAAACGTGAATCTTCTCAGAAAACTGATGCAGACCTGTCATTAGCTGAGCAAGTCAACATGGAGAAAGAAATGGGAACCTATTTGGTATGTTCTGTTACTGTAAAAGAAGTTTCCTGGGCTGTAGCTGGCAGAGACATCAGCCAGGGCACGTGAAAATACTTCTGACTGTCTGGCCTGACATCTCATTTCCAGCTTCATCATCAGTTTTGTTGGTAGTATTGTTTATGCAGCTACATGGTGCTCTGAATCAAAAAATGGATACAGTGCAGGATCCCAGTTACACCAGAAAGAAGAGGAAGGAATGAGCAGTTGTATCTGGAGCTATCTAACCCCTTATCACTGGAAAGAAGTATTTGTGTAATACACCCTTAATCTTCAATGGTAACCTGAGGGATACCAGGATGAGTAGCCTGGCATAGCAAAGAGTGGGGGTGTCATGGGTTTGGTTTTGTTTTGCAGTGGTACTAGTTTAAATGGTCAGTTTAACTAGAGCCTGAGAGAGTGCACTCCTGTGTGGATGGGGACAGAAATGGAGAGAGCAGAAGAAATCAACTCTGCAAAACAATACTGCTGCTGGAAGCTCTTGCTTCATGAAACCAGAGCTTTTACCTTCACTGTCTCCCTGGTTCTGTTCCTGACCACCTCCTACCCAGTATGTTTTTTTAATTGTGTTTATCACACTTCATGCAATTCACTATTTGCAGTTCTAAAGGAACTGACAAAGTAGACATCAGTGTGTATGTTAAGGCCTTACAGACTGGCTGATAACTTGCTTGATCAGGTGCTCCAAGCACAGGAGTCAATTCTATATGGTTTATACTTCTACTGAATAGGAATTGCATGTAGATAATGTACCTTTTATGTAAAAGGTAGAGACCAGCAGTTTGAAATTTGATATTAATACCATATCAGATTCCTCTCTTCCTGAATGAAGTGCCATGGAATGGGAAGAGGAGAAAGAAATGCCTCCATTACAATTAAGAAACTGTACAAATGTTAATACTCATGTTCCTGTGTGAAGGTTGGTGTTTCCCATGGAGGGAAATAGATTTAGACAGAATGTCTGTCTTACATTGGAGAACACAGCAGAAATCCCTGAATTAGTGACTGAACTGGTGCATCAGTTTAGTTGAGCACTGCACCTGCACAGCTCCAAAAGCTGTATGTCAGCATCAGGCCTTGATATGCCTGACCAAATGGGCTCTGCCTCAGACCTGAGCTGAGTGCTGATGCTCAGCTGTCACATACAAAGCCAGCGTGGTGTCTTTGAGTCACATTGCCCAGTGCTTCTTGTGCAGAGCTGGATCAAGTGAATGTGCACCTGTTGTATGGTTGTGCCCTGAATAGTTTTCCACAGGGAGCCAAGAGGTCAGTCATAGAGTTAGGACTTTGCCTTGGGTGCGTCCACTGCTACCCTCAGTTTCAGTTTAAGGTGCTGTGTACTCAAGGCCTGCATTTTATATTCAATCCAGATATTATAATTGTGTTGTGCTTGTGAATCCGTGATATTAGACCACTGATTCGTTTGCAAGCAGTGAGCTGTCAGCAGGCAAGAATATTTCTAAAATTAAATCTGTCACAAGGGGGAAGCATTTGACTGTGTTTAGTAACTGAGGAGTTTAGTGGGAGTCTTAATAGAATTCTCTTTCAGGCTCTTATCTTTTGTTTTCTTTCCTTCCTTCACATGCTCTTCAACATTTAATTCTCTATTTTCTTTGTCTCTGTTCTCTCTTACTTTTCAAATCTCGAGCCTTTAACCCTGTTTAAGATGTAAAAACATCCTGCAAAATTTTTCAAATTTTTTTTGTTATAATTTCTATTTCTCTCCTCTAATTCTCCCTGAATTTCTGTGTTGGTTTTGTTTCCTTGATGCTATAGATCATGTGCTGATCTCATGGCTGACAATGGCACAGTCAGAAATTTCTTGAACATTTTATCAGATTCCCTGTTTCCCTACACAAGCTTTCATAAATAAATACTTTCTTTTCATACCCTGCTGTTCTAAAATTCAGTAGGTACTGGACAACGAAATGAGAAGAAAGGTGTGAGAAAGCAGTGGGAATACTGTGAAGTTACCAGAAGGAGGGGCACAAAGGGAAGCAATACTCTCTGCCTGCACCAGTTGTCTGAGAAATTCGTAGGAACAGATATATGGCTGCCACCCCAGTGAGGGATCCTGCACAAATGTCCCTAAGAAAGGCCTTAATAAAATTCAGAGTTCATACAAAACATTTCTGAAGAAAAATCTTAGTGGCTTTAAAAGTTAGGTAACTCTTCATGGTCTGGCCTGCAGATCAGTTTGTCAGACCCAGCTATACTCTGCAACTTGAAAATGAGCTCAAATGAAAATGCAATTAATGAGCACCCCGTGTTGATTTCTGAGCTTGCAGCCTTCTACTACCTCTCTCTGCTAGGGAAAAAACCCATGAAGTGCTGGAAAGGGAAGTCAATTTAACAGTTATAATGGGTGAAAAAGATAAAAGAACCATGTGTCTGAGCCAAAACCACTTATGTGGTTCCTGTAATTACCTCAGTTACTGTCAAATTTTTATGATGTAAATTTTGAGAGAGAGGACAATATGTGGCTCTGTGTAAATACCGGATAGCTAGATCCCAGATTAACTTGGTTTTGGTATTTCATCATCCTTTGTTCAGTGAATGCTTTTTCTTTAAAAGCAGTTGTTTTTGTTCTTTCATAAATAATTGCTGCAATCATAGAAAACTATTAATACTACAGAACCAATATATAAATATATGATAAACTATATATATATATAATAACATGTAAGTATTCACATTCTTGATTTAAAGATCAGGTGATAGGTGTGTTGCAGATTTGTTAAAATAGGTTTTGTTTGTTTGCACTAATTGTTCCTTTCAGATATCAGTGCTGCATCGTGCTGTTTCAGTCTTTGAGTGGGCCACTAACTCTGAAAAAAACCAAGCAGAAGTACCAGAGAAGAGTTTCCTATCTACCAATCAACCTTTCTGGTTAGGTCTTTCGTGGACAGTCTGAAATACTAGGTCTTCTGTTGTCACAGTGCTCTTAGGAGTGTGTTCTGACTGTTTAAATGCATGGGGCTATTTTCCTATTCCCCACTGTTCCTTCTGTCACTGCTCACTGAGACAGTCAGGAACTTGAATAGGATGAATCTATTTATACTTTGTGTTATAAGAAGTGTGACTTCCAGAAAATGCATTAGGCAAAAGTAAAAATCCTGGCCTCCCTATATAAGAAGTTTCGAGTAATTGAATAATTCCAAATTAACTAGATGTTTTTTAATTACTGTCATTTTCTATCAGCAGTCATTCCCAAACAATTGATTTGGGACAAGGAGATGTGTTTACAACTGTATGGTTATTTCTGTGTTTCTTTATGTGGGTTTATGTAAGTTAAAGTTGTTCTTATTTTTGCTCTGTTTTTCAGGGTACTTTTGATGATTACCTGGAGTTGTTCTTACAGTTTGGCTATGTCAGTCTTTTCTCATGTGTTTATCCACTGGCAGCTGTCTTTGCAGTGTTAAACAACATCACAGAGATATACTCTGATGCCTTAAAAATGTGTAGAGTTTACAAGCGTCCATTTGCAGAACCCACAGCAAATATTGGTGTTTGGCAGGTAATTTTTTTGTCTTTTTTTTCTATTTATTTGTTTTGAAAGAGATTTCAACAAAAGTGTTTAAGCTGTGTTTTTGGCCCATGAGCCACTTTAAAGTTTAGTAGGTACTTTCAGCTCTTCAATGACTTAGAATATTATATATCCAAGTGATAATTTTGGTGGAGTTTTTGACCATGTGTCTTTCAGTTGCCTTTGAAAAGAAAACAAATCTTTCTATTAGTTCTTGTATATGTATTGTACTTCTGTTGCAGCTGCGACAAAGCAAAGCTTCCAGATGCTGCCTAGTACTCCTTATAGCCAACATTATTTTAGAAATGGTAGTATTGGATGCAATCTCAGAAGCATGGAGCTCAGCAAGGGTTTAAAAAAAAAAAAGGAAGACTAGATAAACCACATGCTTGGCTTGTGCCCTTGTGATTGCTGGTACTCAAGCTGACTAATTTTAAAATAACCTGTGGATCTGTGAGCAGGAGCTGGAACTTTCTGCACTGCCTGAACACTGTAGTCTATCTAAACAATTTCATGCTGGTAGTACTGGGTTAAGGATTTTCTGTCCTCAGTTGTTTGCCTGTGCAATCAAAACCAGCTGTTTTGGAGCCTGTTGAGTGTGCTGAGTCAGTGAACTGATCCTGACCAGAGTTCTTTCTGGAAAGAAAGGTGACTAAGGGGCATCCAGAGAATTTAGCATTCTGTAATAGCAGTGGCTTGATAGGGAGTGTGAAGTCTGTTGGGGGGACCTTTCTCCAGGCGATGATCCACATTCTACTTTTGTATAATAGCTTTTCTACTGATGTATAATGGAGACAAAGGGCACAATTAACTACTCGACTGCTTATTTTGGAGGTGTTGTAAATATTATCCAATTAAGCAAATGAGAGATGAGAAATGAAATCATGAAACTTCAAGTGAAACGTACTTGCACAAACGTGCAAACCAAGGATTCTGAGCAATGTTCATTAGACATATACATAGATATTAATAAAGTGGACTTATTATTAAAAGTCTCTCTTATATGTCATTAACATGCATGAATTATAGTGTGATTGCATTTTAGCATGGGATGTATTTTCTCAGTCCAGAACTATGCTGCTGACATCTTGATGGCATGGCTGCATTGACCAGTGGTGTGACCACCAGAAAAATCAGGCTGTGGTCATAAGTCATGAACATAGCTGCAGGTATAATAATAGCTTTTGGTTTGGCTAGAATAGTTTATTTCAATCAAGGGAGCAGGCTGAAAAATTAGAACACTACTGGTAAAGTAAATTTTTTTATGAAGTAATTTTTTTTAACTAATAGTAGAAATAATTTTCCTTTGTGAATTAAAAATAAAAATTAAAAATAAGAGCTAAATTTTCAAGTGGTTTCATATGGAAGATTAGAGCATTCGCTGAAATATTTCTTTTTAAGGAATGCTGGAATTATTTTATCAGGTGAGCTGAATCACTAGCTTGTTGTCAAGGAGAAAGTTACTTCTGCTAATTCAGTGTGACAGTTGCTACAATTCAATGTCAGTCTTTCTCATTCCAGACAGGACCTTGGAATAAATAACTGTTGTATTGCAAATTGTTAAGCTGTATGAGTGTTTTCAGACATTCTGTGAGACCGCTATAGGAAAGAGCTTCTTTGTCTTGTGCTATTGCATGTGTTTAAATGGAAATACATCTTTCAACAAATTTCAGCTTGTGCAACTTGGTTGTGATTTAAAAAAGCATTCTGAACCATCTTTACCTTTTCCTATTACTTAACATTCAGACAAAACCTCCAAAACCAGCATTATGACTATTAATTCCTCTGGGAATTTTTCAACTTTTCCTTTAGCCTGAAATAAACTTATGTTTGGGGAGTACAGCTGTAGATGAGTGCATACTCTTTTACACATTCAGGTTACAACCTTGTTGTGGTTTTGTCTTTTCCTGTCAAGCTGATGAAGTCTGGACTGCTTGCCAAACAAGTCTTATGCCATAGAATTAAAGAGATGAAGGAAAATAAAAATTTAAACTAATGGGTATTTTGAGGCTTTAAGGAAGAGAGAGGTATTGTCCAGAGCAATTTGGGGATTGGTAAATTAGAGGTAATGGTCATAAATATTGTTGTGTTTTATTTCAGTTGGCTTTTGAAACTATGAGTGTAATATCAGTTGTTACTAACTGTATACTGATTGGAATGTCTCCACAAGTGGATGCCCTTTTCCCAGACTCCAGAATGGACCTTGTTCTGACTGTGGCATTGGTAGAGGTAAGTCTGCCTTCAAACAATGCATGTTTTGGCAAATGACACAAACACCAGTGAAAATGATAACAGACTTTCCCTCACACCTTATACTAAAAGGAAGTGAAGATTTCCCTGTCAAAGAAGAGTTTCAAAGTCTTGCTTTTTGCTTTCTTTCTTCTTTGTGTGTTCATGTACTGTGAATGCTGTTGCCATACGTTCCCATGCATTCCCAAGATACTGTGTATTTGTGGCTTCATGTATTTCAAGTACTTAGTAGTGCTATTTCAGGTAGCAAAATAACCACATTTTTGTGAACTGATTATTTCTGTACTTGGTTTGTGACCACAGCATATATTAAAAAGACTTCATACATAATCTTTATGGATGTATCCCTGTAAAGCTTATGTGAAACAACTGTGTACGATGACTGTAAATATTGGTGATTTTAACAAGATTTGGGTTTAATCTTTTCCTAATTGTATTTAGTAAGCACTTGAGTGTCATTCTTTTTCAGACACAGAGGAATGTCTGTGGGCATTTCACAGGATAACAGATTGCAGGACTTTGCCCTTATATATCTTTGCTTCAAACTTTCTTGTGTTTTGTCTTGACTTTCATCATTATGCAATTTTAACCTCTAGGAACTGGATTGTGGCAAAAGGTCTGGATTGTGTATGTATAGTTATTAAATTTCATCGCCTTACCAAGGTGCATCAGAAGCACATATTTCTTTGTTGTTCTTTTTACAGGTGTTAAATGTAATGCAATGAGTTATGAGCTTGCTTTGAATTTTATTTTTCAAGCCTTAAGGTTTTCAGAGTTAACTCTAAATACGAATCATATCAGCTGGTTTGCTGAAGTTAAGAGTCTACAGGCAGCGTGATGTGCTCTTCTGTTTTGCTTATGTGAGCGTTTACATTAACCTCAGTGAGGTATTTTAATATAAAACTAATTTGGTAAATTAAATGTAATGATATAGGTCATTACTGGACTGTACCAGTATGGATTTATGGCATCTTAAAGAGATGGGGCTGTTTTTTGTCTTTGCTTGCTGTGTATTCCCGTCTTATCTGTTGGAATGTGGAGCTGGCTGTGTTATCTCTGGGATGACCTTTGTTTCTTGGTAGGCCACAGGAGAATATCAGCATTTTTCTCTTTAAATTTAAATTCTGCTTATATGCAACCCTTTAGGGACAGGAATTGCAGCATGTTAATTAGGTAGCTCTTGGAATTTCTGTTTATATCTCAAATTAGCTATAAATGCTGTGGAAAGGGAGATTGAGAAAACAAAGGGAAGAAATTTTGGAGAGAAAAGTAAATTAGTACTGAGGAGAGGAGAGGGGAAAAATGTTGTCTTCTACTTTACCACCAGTCTGTAATAACAGTGTATTAAAGGACTGTTGGAAGCTAATGCTGGATGAGCCAGAGGAGAGGAAGGGTAACCATTTGGTTAAAGAAAAATTTACTGTTATTACTTCTTAATTTAAAAAAACCCACAAAACAACACCAACAAAGCAAGCCATAATGCACTGGTCAGAAAAGGCCTATTTAAAAATAGTTTTAATCAAAAGTATCCAGTATGCTTGATAATTTTAAGTATGCTAGTCTGAGGGGTTTTTTGTGGCTGTTCTTCTGTGATTACAAACTATTTATTGTCAAAGAAAACACAAAGATACAAACCCAACATATGAGTCTTTTATATGTTTCTGCAGCATAATAAGCTGTGTGATTTTTTGGAATGTTGTTGGTTATAAACAGTTCCAAAACTATTCAATGTGACATGTAAGGCTTTGGCAGTCTCCATAAGGATGCTCTTTCAGTACATTTTAAACAGCATTTATCAACTTCATGGGTGTGGCTTGTTTTTTAAGCTTTGTTGTTTTGGGGTTTTGTTTGGTTTATTGTTGTTTGTTTGGTTTTGGACGGAGTTTGTTTGAATTTTTCAAGAGATAAAGAATAGTTCAGGTCATACAATCTTGCAAAAAGTTTTTTAACACAAATTATGAACTTTCTGGAGTCCAAAAGCATTCTCCAAAGTGCAACACGCTTTCTACAGAAATTTTATTTAAAAAACTATATGAAAATGAACACAGCACGTGAGTCTTGGTTCTACTGAAGATGTTTTCAATTGTGTTGACAGTTAAACTTGTCCTCAGTTAGAGAAATGGTTTTTTGCCTTTTTTTAATCAGAGGTTCTGCTGTACAAATCTCAGGTTAGAGCACTGATTACAAAATGTTGAAAGAAGGGAGCGTTATGAGATGCCCTGGGACCTTGAACAGCAGCAGTCTAGATTTATGGCAGCTTAAAGAGATGGGTTTGGTTTTGCTTTTGCTTCCTGGGTATCTGTTCCTATCTTATCTGTTACACTGGGACTTTCTTTTATGTGGTGCATGATGAACCAGATTAGGGAATTGATCTGGGAGAAGCTGTCTGACCCAGTTCACTAGGGAGCAGGGCAGAAGCAGCTAGGTGTGGAAGATACACAGTAGTGCTGTGGTTGATTTGTGTTGCATTGAATTTGTGAGATTTCTGCACCACTGAGCATTTCTCCTTCAAATATTACTTAACCTACAGGAAGATCTCTGAACTATGAAAGGAGCACAAATCTCACATATTGTCAGTATTCCCATGCACCTTTACTGTATTTATTAATGATTAAACTCTGCATTTCAGCTGTAAAGAAAAATTCAGGAACAGAATATATCCCATTAAACCATAGGACAAAGCTGGTGCATCTACAGTACATCAGTGTCAGGGTAGGAAAAAATTAGGATGTATCAGGGTGTTGATAGGAAAGTGTTGTAGATCACCTAGTAGAGATTCAGAAACACGATTCAGGTGAGTTATTTTACTTTCTGGTGTTTGCTGCAGGTGAAGATGAGTATTTGACAGTGTGTTTATGCTATTTTGACAGCAGCTTGGCAGGCAGTTTGAAAACGTTAACAAAGAAATCTCTTTGAGTTGGCTATGTATGTTTTCACGTGTTCTATTGATGGGGTAGCCTACTTAAATCTTAGCTGTCTTTAAGTATTTTAATCAGTTTTCAGGAACTGAGACTCCAGTTGAATATTTATGTATCTGTTGGATGCAAAGCTAAACAGAGAAGCACTGTCACTCTCAAAGCCGAGCATAGGTATTAACAATATCCTGATTTTTATTTTTCTTTTCAAAAAATGCTAATAATGCTCTTGAAATGGAAACAGTTTATATGGCAACATTTAACACCATCCACTACTGGAGCAACAAAGAACTATGTGTGATATTCTTCTAAGCATTCTGTACCCAGTCCCTACAGATTTATGCAAAATAATTTTTGTTTCAGTAACAACTCTACTGCTGTTACACTTTCGGTGGGAATATGTATTGTGTGAGCAAAGTAAATGCCGGTTAGAATAGCATAGAATAAAATATTAATTTCAAAAGAATGGCAAGCATTAAAATATCATACAACAATATTTTTTAAAGTATTAAACTAGTGATTTTTTTTTTGAACAGTTGACCTATTTTCATCAATTCAACATCTGCTTCCATGGCAACATGATTTGAACCAGGAGCAGAATGATGAAACTCCCCTCTTTTACTTATGGATGGATGCTAACTGAGTGCAGCCAGTGCAGTTTTCAAACAAAAGGAAGTAGGTGAATGTCCTTAAAGCAGGAAAAAATAAATCCTTATTAACATAATTTTCAAATAGCTTATCCCATAGGGTGTTTAGTAATTCAGGATTTACCATAGATACATAACTCTGGTATGTTCTGCAGGTGCAAAGTAGGAGATTCCAAGCATGAGTCTGTGCTTGTGTGAAACTGTTCCCCATCACTTCTGGCTTCCTACACTGATCTGAGCCAACAGAAATAAAAGGAAATTTTTCTGAAGAAATTCAGTGGATAGTTGGGGGAGTGGGCTGAAACAAGCTCTAACCTTAATTCTTGAGTGCTTTTTTTTTTGGCTTTGAAAATTGTTGACAAAGAGTTTTGTTCCTGGTGACTGCTTCTTTTTAATGTAGACTCTCATGAATTCAAAGAATGCTAATTAAATCAGTTCTGGGACTACTCTGAAAGCTGAGTTCAAGAAATCAGTTGTCTGTACAACGCTTAGTAGTGATTTTTGTTTTTAATAGTACATCAGTGCCAGTGTTTTGAAGCAGTAGCTGGAAAAGTACAGCTTAGCATGAATGTATCCTGGTCTCCAAAAGTAACTCGTGTATCCAGCACTCAAGTGTAGTAAACTTATGGAAAGCTTTTTGCAGCCTGGATGTTCTAAGTCACATTGAGGCATCTGGGGATTAGCTTGGAAATACTAAGTAATAATGGAGGTCTCTCTTGGTAACAGTAGTATAAAATCTGATTTTATGGATTACTGATATGATTTTGGGAAGAGGGTAGTCAGCTCTAGTATAGATGAAAACGAAAACCTTCACATAAGGGCATGACTGGCATATTTGTAGTAAACATGGCTTAAGCAATTGGGCTGTGTTGATTTGATTTCATAGAGTCTTCATAAGGATTTGAAATAGATCTTCATGAGCATCATAAAAAATCTATATTGAAAAGTCAGTTCTGTAAGAAGTATGGAGTGGAATAAGAGAAGTAACCCTTGTTTTTTCTGGATGAGGAAGAGCTGACAGTCCATTTGTCAAAGGCTCAAAAGGAAGAATCATAGCTTGTTAGTAAAGCTGATCCAAAAATCAAAGAGCTTGAGACTTGTCTGGTACATCTGCTTTTCTCTAGAGTTCCATTTTATTAAGTGTATTTCTTCATCAAAGGTCATGCTATACAGTAGAAGCAATTTGAGCTTCTGCTGAGCACTCTTAATGTAATGGCCCCAACACTCAGCTCAATAGTAAGCTTGACAATTGTTTCTGAGATGATGTGCCAAAGAAACTGGGAAACACTACCAGAGTCAAGCAGTTTGCATTCTAGTGGGTGACAAGGCAGCATCATACTTTGAATTCTACATAAACTTGAAAATTTGTAAACATTGCATCCTGAAGTGCAGGAATCCACTTCCTGAGCAAAAGTGATTTTAGCTGGATTGTTACATCAAAATTAAAGTATTTTCCTTTTTTTTTTCTTCCTGTTTTAAGAAACTGTTAAATATTTTGCAACAGATTTCAGTGCAATCTGCTTTTTCCTGATGAAGTTGGGTAACTGTTTTTTTTTTCAAATGAAACCTTACTAGTTGGCTTATTTCCTGGCAATAATGTGCACGTCTTCATTCTGGCAGGACGGAAGTAAGGCATGGTCCTGCATGGTATTGTGTTCCAAATGTGTAGAGCAAACAGCTTTATTCATGTAGAACTCAGGAGTCTGTGATTTGGCAGATATGCTAAATATACAGTTATGCATTGGCCAACTTTACAGAGTAAAGAAACTGGGGGAAATAGGCAGAAAAACAGGCTGCATCAGCATAAATCCATGCACACTAGTGGAGTTATGAAAGTGCAAATTTGAAGCAAAAGAGCTGTGCATAAAGTGCTGGTTTTTTTGGCTAAAGTATTACTGTGTTTGTGACAGGTACTAGTGTAACATACAGCAGCTGCAGAGTTTCAGATATGGAATCAGACAGCAGTATAGATGGGAAGGGACCTCTGGAGATTTGGACTAACCTTCTGCTGAAAACAAGACCCTAGATTACATTGTCCATGTCCTTGTCAAGATAAGCCAAGGCTTGGATACTTCCCATGAGGTAAAGTTCACCACTTCTCTGGGCAGCCTGTTCCACTGTTTAATTGTTCTCAGGGCAAAGAATTGTGGTTTTTTTCTATGGCAAGAAAAGAATTTCCCTGATGCAACTTGTGGCTCATGGACTCTTGCCCTTTCACTGTGCATCCCTGTGAAGCAGGTACCTCTGTCTTTCTTGAAAGCTGCCTGTTAAGCATTGGAAGACTGTGATTAGATCTTACCCACCCTCCCAAGCCTTCTCCTGTCTAAGTGGAGCAAATGCAGTTTCTTCAACATACGTTTAGATGTCAGGTCCTTCAGCCCTGTACATGGTCCTCCAGCAGGCCCCCTCCAGATTTTCAGTGTCCGCTTTCCAAGTTGCCAGTGCCACTTTCAAAAAAACAAGGGCTCTTCGTGTGGACTTATCCTCTTGTGTCTTTCTGCTAATTGCAGCGTGTATTCTTTCTTTGTCTTCAGTCTGTTTGCTCTTTAATCACAGAAAGTAATTTTTGTGGGTGTTGTACAACTATTTTAACTTTCTTACAACTGAATTTTTTTTGGCAAGTGTCTTGAGGTATCTGTCTTTCCATTTGCTAATTCTTTTCTGTGGCACTGGGTTTTTCCCACACTGATGTGCATACATATATTTAGAATGAGGGCACTTCATTTATAACCTAAGTATTTTGTCAGTTTTCAGGTATAAATGTAAGGCAGAGTACTTACTGGTAGATATTTGATGTGTGGTTTAAATTTCTTTCTGATAGTTAAACGTATATGAAAAAATATTTGATTATTTAACTATAGTGAGTAGGTATTAATTAGGGAGTTATGTATAAGTCTCTTTTTCTGAAGTGTTTCATGACAAGGTGCAAACCTTACTGACAGCTTTGTGGTTCATTTTTGGGACAATACTTGGCAATTTAATTCATCAAGTATTTTATTTCAGTGAAACAGATATCCTAGCCAAGACCTATCTAGGTTTGCACTTGTAGTGAAAATAGGAAAATACAGAAAGATAAATGGAAAAATGCACTTTATGTAAATTGTGTAATTATTTGGTCCATTGACGTATACATACATAAAATAATTCTGCAGCATTACTAATTCTGAATGTTAAAAAAGGTTAATCTGAAACACTGGTGATTTCAATTAACATATTGTTTCTGTTCTAAAATAACTCTGCCTCAGCTGCAAACATTTACATAATGTATATACATATACATAAGAAATCATATCTAAAAGCCCTCCTTTAAAAATCTGATATGTGTGTTTTTAATACCATACAAATTTGATTTTTATATTCTGTGCTAGACACGTAACTCACTGTAATTTTGTTTATTACTAGAACTGAAACTGTGAGACATAAAAATAGTTTGATGCTTTAATTTCAAGCTGAAACCCTAACAATAATTACCAGTAGTTGCTGACTAGTTTTGGTATAACACTTAATGGAAACTTCTAGAGCTATAAAGACTTTGTCTTCATGTAAGTACAAAGACTTTTAGTGCTTTTTTATTTTACTGTTTGACAATATTTTAAGAGTAAAAATTAACTTGAATATCTGTGCATTTTATATGCTTTGTACTTTGCAGAAGATTCTTGAAATTGTAGGTTTAGTTTGAATATACAGTTAAGAAATATTTTAGATAAGTTATTCTTCTGAGTAACAGGGGAACAGATTGTTCTCAGGGTTTTTTTCTCACCTCAGCAGGAGTTTTCCCCTTTCAGATGAAGGAAAGGTCTATGGATTTGTCTGTATAAAATTTTATAAATGTTTACTGCTTCAAAAAGCCTCCTGGAGCCATATCAACAAGGTTAAAAAGAAATGACAATTTTGTTGGTTGCACATTGATACAGATTATGTTTGTTTCCAAAATCAAAATTTATCACAGATCTTTTTATTGCCATCTACTGGTTATTTTGAGATATTCATTCTGATTTCGTGTAGATTTTTTTGTCACTTTGAATAGTAAAGCTGAATGTCAAAAGTATGTCAGAATGAAAACAAATATTAAAAAATCTGAGCCAGTTGTATTCCCTAGCTTTCTGCTGGTATAGAAATGAAAATGCATGTTAATATCTATCCCTGAGTAGTCCAGTGTCCTTTTGAAAGTCTCAGAGCTGAAAACAGTTTTCATCTATTTTCCTATTTGTGAGTAATTTTCATTTGTTCCTCCTTATTTTCTGTTCTTAAACCCTTCCTTTTGCAGATTCTCAATTTGCTGTGTTCAGAGTTGAAAAATAATCACACAGATGAATGAATTGTGCTGTTCAAATCATGTACAGACACTGAAAAGCTTTAAATATGTGGCTATGTGTAGTAATGTGTAGGACAGCAAGAAACCAATGTGTTGCATCAGGTTTTCAACCCTGAAATGTGTTGATATATTTTACTGCTGTGTCTACTCCAACTGGAGCATTGCATTTTGACAGTAATTTTTATTCCTACCTTTAGGGTGACACGATTCAGAATGTGATTTTTATCTAAATAAATACATGTCTTGGTTGTAAAGGTCAGATTCGGTGTATGAAATACAGCTTTACCTGTTTTATTGGCAGAGTTTTCTGATCCACTTGAACTAGGAGTGTGTACAAAGGAATGACTGAGCCAGGTCAGATCAGGGGTCTATACAGGCCAGAATCCTTTCTGCAGCAGAGCCTGAGGGAAGAGTAAATTGGTACAGCCAGCTATGTAGTCATGCTTCCTCAAAATTAATTCCCAGGATCTGATGATTTGCAGTGTAATCTGTCTCATGGCTGAAAAGGATCTGGCCAGAGCTGCATATGAAGGTGTGCAATGCTTTTATGCAATGGCATACCTGCTTTTTTCAAAGAACTTGAATTATTTCATAATAGGAAGCTAGTTAAGCAACTAATGTTAATATAGTCAGTTTTATAAGCAATTATCTTGTGTGTTGGTTCTGCTCTGGATTTTTCTAGCTTTTCTTTGTTCTTTTTTTCAGTTGTTTTTCCCTGTGTAAGGAGGATTTTTAATTCTAAATTGCCACTCTGGGTGTGGCATTATAGTGAAGGTTAAGAAATTGGTGGCACAGAAAGCCCTCTCACTGTGAGAAGAACTTGAAGGCATCTTAGTAGAAACAATTATAGCAAAAAGGGAATACTGTGTTCTTCCCATCAGCCAGGTGGTGGGTAGGAACAGGGAGCTGCAAAGGTATCGGGTGCTAGTTAGCTGAAAGGCCTGAACTTTCAAGAGTTCATGCTGGGTTGCTTCAGTAAGAAGCAGAAATGAATATGTTTTCTGAGATTGTGCCATTCCTCATGAATTAACATTATCTGGTAGACGCTGCTGTATACTTAAACTAGGCATATATTAGGGGGGTTGGATAGGGAAAATACTGTAGGAAGAGGGTGTATTTCTTAACTATGCTAATAAATGCTTCAGAAGTGTCAACCTGGAAAAATAGCAAGGGAAGACAGAGTAAGAATATTTTTTTTCCTGTTTCTTCTGGGATTGTGCAAGAATGCCAAAATGACAAAACTTCAAAAGGGAGGATGAATAGAGAGCAGATCTTTGGAGACAATTACAAGACATTATAAAGAACTCTATAAGAATCAGTCTTTCAGATATCTTTAAAACCCACTTAGCTTAATATTTCCCACAAAGAAGTTTCCTTTAATGTGTAAATATTTCCAGCTCAAGCCTAATCAGGATGTACACTTCCTTTCTGCAGTTGGAAGTTGAACGGCCAGACAAAAAACAAGTTAATACCTATTAATATTAATTGTTTGCTTTCCACCTGATTGAGATTAGTAATTGTTTAATGACAAGACAGAGTAGGAACATTCAGAGCCTTCTTGCTTCACAACCATTTCAAGACTGGCTTAGCATTTCACGAAACCGTATTGCTTTCTTTTGTAAATAATGTATTAGTTTATTCTGTTAAATTATTTAAATAATTCTCTGCAAATGTGCTATCGGTAGCTGCCAGCACAAGCCTGAATAATGGCTTTTCCTAGAAAAGAGGTAGAGCTATAAGGGTTTGTATACCAGATATCTGTGATGCAGTTTGCAGGAGTATTTATTTTTATTGTTCTTACAAGGAGTCTTCCTTTTTAGGGAAGTCCAAAGTTTTATACAATTTTTTAGTCTAACGTGGTATGGTTTGGTTGGTTTGGTTGGTTTTTAAACCCTGTGCAGCGTTGAAGGATAAATACGCTTTGTCATCTGTATCCTCAGATGATTGAGAGTGAAAATGAGTGGCAGGCAAGGTAGAAAATGTGGGCTTTGCAGCTGCAGCAGTAAAAAAGGTGGAGAATGGGATATCAATAAAACTGTTTCCAAATAGCAGGAGAAAGCCAGTCATAGATTTTTTTGAGCATCTGTACTGTTGATTAGATACAAACACCTCTTTACAACAAGAGTCTTAATGATGTGATATTGTTGCTAATGTGTTTTCCAGTTGTAAAATTGCAGAAGAATTTGCTTTTCTGTTATTAAAATTCTTTACAATAACTTTTAACATTCTGGAGTGTTAAACCTTCTGGATCAACTTCGGTATCATGTTGTTGACTTTGTTATGTACATACTCAGTATTGTGAACATAATTAGTTTTTATTTATAGAACATTTTTATTTATTGGAAATTTGTTGGAAACTTCTAGCATGAGTTCTAGAGTCCTTTATTTAAAAATGAGCGAATTTTCTTTCTATAGTTTTTACTCACCTCATCTTCTTTTATAAAAGCTCCAAAATACCATGTGCCTTTTAAAATCTTTTTTTGCTTGCTTTGTTTTGTTTTTAAATGCTGAGAAGCACCTGGCACACTTAAATGAAAACTGATTTTGGAACTCAGATTGTGCAAGAAAATACAGTACTGAATTGAAAGGCTGTAGCAGAGAGGTTTTTGGGGTTTTTTTGATAGTCACTGTGGAAATGTTTTATTAAGTGCAGGCTGAACATGGTCATGAGTCATGCTAGGAAATGTCAAAAGAAGTGGGGCTTAATTACTTCATTTTTGCCCTGAATTTTTATCTTACATTGACAGGAATTGTCAATCCAGATTTTCACTCTTCTGATCAGAAGAAATTAGTGGCATGATGTGTAATTTTCAAAGGGCTTTTTCATTTATTGTGGCAGCGTGCAAGCTGCCTGGTGTGCTGCTGCTTTCTCTTCTCATGCCTTGAACAGTCCTTTTGAAGTCATGGGAGATTTCTAATGCGTGCCTGTAATCAGTTAAATCTCTACAATGAATAATACAAAGGAGACACAGTTAGAAGCTGCTGAGAATTCATAAATCATAATATGTTTGATCAAGGTTAGGTTTAGTCAGAGGATTTGTTGTAAGTTAAAAAGTGTGTGTGTGTGTGTGTGTACCTGGTGTAGGGATTACGGATAAACCAATATCAAATATAAGGGTATCTTTTATTAAACTTGAAACACAGTTTGTGATACTTGGGTTTATTTGCATCTCAGTGTAATTTTTTTCAGAAGTTCATAACAATTGAAAAATCTGAGTGAAACTTGTTTAGGAATCCAGCGAAATGGAAATAAACTGTTCACTACAGGAAATTTTTGAATTTTCGCTCTTACAATTTAACAAATAAAGTTACTGGATTCAAGTTCTTTTTTGTTCTGTCTTCTAAAAGGCTTTGTTAAAAAAAAAAAAAAAAGATGGTATACTGAGAGTAGTTTGTAACAGACAAAATTAAAGCATCTTGAAGGATAGTATGTTAAAAAACCCTGGAACTATCAGTTTATTCTAGCATGGGAGGCATTTGGCAGTCCTGCTTCACTTCCTGTGTAATTTTAGAAACTGCAGGAGGAAGCAAGAGAAATATAATGAGTATTAGTGTGAAATCTTTCCAGTGGCTTTGGTGCCAGTTTAACAAAACAATTCTGTGAAAATTGTATTGCATTATTTTTAAAAGCACGAAATCTGTATATAAAGAGGATTTGAGGGTTAACTCCTTCCGTGTGAGTAAGGAGTCCACAATGCAGACTGTAGAGTGTTCTTGTCAGTGCTTCTGTTTCACTCCATGATTACAGGAGACTAAAATGACTTTTAAATTCTGACTGCAGAATGTCCTTTAGGAGTCAAAGGCACAGCTGGTAATGAGAACAGGATGTGGCCATATTCCTCCCCAAGGAGTCACCAGGTGGAAAAGGGACACTGGTACCATTGTGTTAATAGCTTAATGAACTGGTCTCTCTAAACTTGGGAGGTCCTGTCACGGCCAAATAAAACTGACTTTGGATGTGTCAGAAGGAATGAGTGGATCTGCCTCTTTAGGACTTCTAGTTATTTTGGTGCATATCTCAGCAGCTACATGAAGCACAAAACAACTGGTGACTTCCTAGGCAGTGTTGAGGCTGCAGTTCTTTGCCAACTGCATGGTCTTTGTTTCGGTGTGACTGGAACTGCAAGTTGTGAATTTGTTGAGTGTGGGTGGAGCCTTGTACCATTTTGTTGTTCTGATTTTATGGATCTTGCAAGTTGCTCAGGCTTTCCAAGCAACCTCAAATGCTGTGGTGGTTACACTAAGATATTGACTAGCCAGAGAAGTGAACAGTAACAGTTACTGAAGAAAAAATGTTAGAGGTGCACTTTTATATGGATGCTCTGTTATAGTATTTTAATAGTTTTATTTTGGTATAAATCTTTACAATGAGAAGTTCCAAATACGCTGAGTTTTTAGTCTGTTGTCATGTCTCTTCCCTTCCTTCCTAACTGTTTCTGAAGGTGGAGTGAATAACAGTAATGGCAACTTGCCTTTCATTCTCAACCCCCATGTAGTAAGATCTGTAGTTACGCAGTTTAATGTAGAATAATTTGTAGAGCAACGGATCAAAAGCTGTATGTTGTAAAATGTCTTCTGAAGGTGAGGTGTAAGAGTATATATAGCTGCATGATATATTTCTCAAATTTTAGCTAGGGAAGCTAAATGCAAGAATTGCCTTTTTAATAGAAACTGAACAAAAGGAGGGAGGAAATCCAGTTTCCTTTGCAATGTCACATTGTATTAATAATGCCACCTGCATATTGCTTTGCTCAGCATCCCTCTGAAGGACATCTGAGCTGCAGAGATGTAGTGAGTGGTAGGTTATGGTCTTGGAAGCCATGGAAAGAGACAGATGCTTCTTTTTATCCCACAAAGTAATTGTGGGTAATATGTAAAAAGCTGTATTGTGAATTCTTTTTAAAGTTTGGGGGAAGACCTAGAGCTTCGCTGAGTCTGTTTCAAACAAAAGACTCTTCCTGTCTTGTCATCTTCTGTTAGTGCATTGCCTGGAGACATTGCCTTGGTGTAATTGTACTGGTGCATTTCTGCTGGTACAAAAGTGTCCTTATGCATATGTATACATTTTACAACAGACAAAGATAGCTTAAATATTTTGGCAGAAAGTCAAGACTTAGAGATAAATTCCATGTTAGATTCTTTCTGCCTGCTGTCACCTATAGCTATGAACTGTACCTTTGCTATACTTACTTTTCTAATGTGCTTTATGTTACAGAACTGAGCTGCTTCAGGAAAATCAGTGTCAAAATGGGGGAGAGCCTGCAAGGGCTACCTGCTCAGACAGAGCTTGACTTTGTCAGGATGAGACTCAAGAGTGTATCATTCTCCCTCTGCTCCTGTTAACCCCATTTCTCATCAGGAGAAAACATGGGTGGCTATTTGAGGGTGCAGTACAATGTAACAGCTCTGCCAGTCTGACTGATCTGGAATGAAGTTTCCGAGTGTTTTGTAGACCCTGCCTTAAGTTCAGGTTGTGTAACTTTTCTCTTCCTGTTCTGAACCAGGATCATGTAATCTTCACCAGCCCCAGAAGATGTGAAATTCCTATCATAAGGGTCTTCAGCCTTCCAAAGTAACCTGTCTGTGAGCTTTCCTGTAGCTGGAGAACTTTTAACCAGCGTCTTCAAAAAGCAGGTTAAGCTGACTAGTACTTTTAGTGCAGAAAAGTATTTGATTACTGTTCCCTTTGTGGCGACTTCTCAACTGCTATGATATTCCCATCTTCTGTTTTTGAGCCACATGAACTTATGTCTTTCAGCTCTTCCTCACAGATCAGTTATTTCAAAATACTTAATTTCGGTTTTGGCGGTATTGTCTCTGTTTTTTAAAATTATGAACCTGAAACGAGCTACAAGTGCATATAAAAGAGGTTCAGGTACATCCTGTCTTCTATGTGATACTCTTTTAGCATGTCAAAAGGCTTTTTGCCTTTTCTGCAGGAACCTTGTACTGAATATTTCTTCTTTTCTGAATTAGTGCTATACATCGTTCAATGTGGACTGTTTCTTTAGTTTTTTAGGACTGCTGAGTTCTAATCCTGCTCTTCAGAGCACTTGGATTTCTCCTTGCTTGATATTATTATGTGCAGTTCTTAAGCAGATTTTCCTGTTAAAGCACCACAATTGTCAATGAAACTATTGAACTGGGATTTGATCCATCACAGAATAGTCTTTCCAGCTTGACAGTTGCTGGTGGTTACTATTGAAGGGCTTTTCTTTTCCAGTCAGTTGTGTGCTTTCCTATTATTTATTTGATTTTAGAGTGTTTTGAGAGTGTCAAAACTATTCTCAATCTTGTCATAGTAGTTATATTTACTTTTATTGTTCCTTCCAAACACACATTTCAGGTAGGTGTATTTCTGCACTATGGTTTCATTTTTTGATGGCTTTGCAAGGAATTTCAGAAATATATATTGGTTTTTAGAAATTGGTTTCTATCAAGCAAATAATAACAAATAACAAATAGTGACAAAAAAAAAAATGTGTTATCCTCTGTCAGTGTTCTCTGAATTATAACCAAGTAGTGTTACATCAAGGCATGGCCATGATAGACAAAAATCACACAAGAAAGGTTTGCATAGGCCAAAGCACATTGTTTTATGTGCTGATAGAGTTTTGTTGGCACTTGCATTTCCAAAGAAGTCTGCATTTTGAATTCTACCTGATAGGCTGCAGTTTTGTCCCAGTGAGAAGAGATAAGGGTCTATTATGTGAGCTGATGGTGCGCCATGGTTTCCTAAGCCCAGCTCTACTCAGAAGACAAGGGAAGTCTGAAGTAAGCAGTGTTTTGTAAAGGTGATTAGGGACCTTTCTCGGCATAGTCTCTTTCATTATCACAGCAGGTGAGATTAGAAATACATCATGGTACTGTCAGTGAGCTCTTGAGTCATTAAAAATATAGTGAAAGCTCTGATCCTGCCAAACACCGGATAATTCTGTTTCATTTGAACTACTGAATATGTGGAAATATGTGCCAATTCAATCTGACTGTCCCTTTGGGCCCCTGTTCATGTAATAACAATTAGCTGGTTTGCAGTGTTAAAGTAAGAGAAGTATGTGAATGGGAGGTTTTTGCCCATGCTTGCTAATCTAAAATACAGCTACGTTATTTTAAAACTAGATAGCGTGCTAGTCTTGTGTTATGAAATGGTGGCATAATATTTAGGAATATTTGACAGTGTTAAGTCTGGCAGCGTTGGAGTTGCTTCAAATAAAGTATCTGATGCATTGGCAACATTTGGCCAGTCATAATGGAACTCACTGGCACAAACAGAGGTCAGAGCTGGTGGTGTTTCTGTTATCAGTTCACTGACTAGTATTTAGAAATAGAGAATAAATATACTCAAGGAAGGGAATGGAAATGCAGTAACTTAGAATAAAAAAACCACAAGCATTCCCCTATGATTGTGATAATCAGAGGGTTTAATTAAGTGCTGGTAATCAAAGGGTTTAATTATATGCTAGTGTGTGGTGTAGTTCATCTTCTCTTAAAAACATCATAAAATCTGAAGAATTCTGTGACATTATGCTAAATTACCTTTGTACCTTTGACAATTCTATGCTGATTATTACATTTTTATCCCTGGATTCAGTAACAAGCCATGCACTCCTGCTCAAGATAAAGCTGTTCATCTTCAATGAATAGCTTTCAAAAGACGTTGTAGATAGGCTATCAGTGGCCCAACTTTAGTTAGGAGATATGAGAGGAAGATTTTCATCGTGGTGAGGAGGTGCAGAGAAACTCTCGATGTGGAAGATCTCATGGTTGTTTTACCACTAGAGGGCTTATTTGTATAACAGAGAGAAGCGTCCTTGAGACAGCTTTCTGATGCTTCGTATGGTCCAAGAAAAACAGAGAAAGCTCTACATATGGAAGTGTGACATTTAGGGGATGGATATGGGACTACAAAGTTAAGAATATTATGAACTAGCTAGTTCTTCTAAACTCGGAAAACGAAATAAGATATTGTATCTCAGACTGCAACTAGACATAGAGGCTGAGAAGGAGTAAGAAAAGGTTGGAGAAATTAAAGTGTCCTATCAAAGTATGTGTTTTAAGAATTTTGCTGTTCTTTTGACAGCTTAAAGCACATCTGTGACAGAGCCATGCATTTTTTGGACATTAGTTGCATTGTCTTGGTTTCTACTTTTATTTTTCATTGCAGTTGACCATTTCTTCATTTTTGCAGTCCACAGTAGCGTGCCTGATATTTCCTTGGGATTCTGCTTAGTACGGAATGTGCCTCATTCACAGTGCCAGTGAGAATCCCAGTACAAGTGTCCTCTCTTTTTCTTTTCATAAAGCCTGAGTTGTAATGGCAGAATATAACATCTCTTTTGGCACTTTGCAAGAGTCTCTCTTTTGTTTTGAAACATTGTTTGGCAGTAGCTTGGCTTGTCAGCACGGAATCTGTGGAGACAGCTTTCCCAAAAACTGCCAATAGCTTTGAATTTTTGCTTGCATATGCACTTAAAATTAATTTTTACAAGACTAGAGTTCTAAGTTTGACTCCATTTTTTTTGTTTAGAGATCCTGCAAAATATATTTAATGAGCCTTAAAATGTACAGCTGTCATTCTGAGTTTTGTGTCCGTCACTGGCAAGTATGGAATCCCTAATGTAGGCAGTGCAGCTTCATATTTTCTCAGTAACCTCTAAATGAATTGTGGTTTTTTTGCTTTTTAAATAAAAAGTACATACAGCTTGGCAATAAAACCATGGATTACATATCTGAGCTTTGGCTGGTGCCAATAGTAGTTACACAGTGGGGAGTTTAAAGGAAAGTTTGGTAGGTTATCCCCCTTAACAAAATTTTGCCTTAATTGTTTTTTATTTTGAAACATACAAAAGAAGAGTAGTCGTCCGGTTTTTATTTCCATCTTATTCACTGATGTTTCTTTTCTGGAAGAAACCATCTCTTTGCAAGTCTAACATTCCACACCACTACAAAACTACTTCTGTGCAGATGAAACCTTTCTCATTTGCTGTAGTGGCTTGGTATCACAGTGCTGGGACAAAACAAGTGGTGGCATGGATCTCATTTCCGCACTAACTTGGCTCTTAATAGCTGTACATAGATTTGGGTTTTTGGGTTTTTTTCCTCTTCCTGTTTCCCAACTGTTTTCAAAAACTACAGACAACAGTGACTCCTCTCATAAGTATCCCTGACAGCTGTAAGACCCGGATGCCAAGTTCTGGCTCCCAAGCCTTGACCTCTTTTCTGGCTCCTTTTCTGGCCTTCTGGCTGGCTGCTCTGCTTGTTGCTGTGGCAGCTGCAGAATCATCTCTGGAGCTGATCGATGTGAGGCTGGCTCATTTAGAATATGCTTCATTCTTGTTGATGCCACTTCTCTTAGACTTAGCTCAGGGAGAATTATGCTTATGTTTTTAATATATTCCAAGAGTGAGAGTTCTTAAAATTTTCCAGTTATTGTGATTACCAATACTGACTTCTAAAAACTTTCTGACTGTAAATAGAAAACTTGGTTTGCTTTTCTTAGAAGAAAAACCAGTCTGAATATTAGTACATGACACAAAGAGCAATAATCCTGCATCCCTCATGTTTTTGTTTGACACTAGCTTTCTGGATAAAAAGAGTTGGCAGTATTTTCATTGTATGAAATCTCAGCAACTCTGTAAAGAGTAAGTATGTCTGAGACATGGTTAAAGTGGCTTAAGAGGAATGTACTTACAATTTGAAGATCAGCATGTATTGAATAGTTTTACCTATTCATGCATTCAGTATCAGTAGATATGCATGAAGAGTGTCTAATCCGGTTTGAAAGAGGCTCAGTAGATTTATTAGAGGGATGGGGAGAAGCAAATGTGTCAAAACAGGATGCAGGGCCAAGTGGTGTGTCTAAGCCTTGTTTTAGCAACTGAAATTTATGTAAAGGAAACAATGGAAATTTTCTTTTTTTTTTTTTGTCTCAGCAAAAAGTGAAGTTTTAATGCCCAACAAAACTATTTCAATGCAGCATCATTGAGGTCCACATTACAGTAAGAAAACAGAAGTAAATGACTTTTGACATTTGAGGTGAAACACTATCCCTGTCCTTAGCAAAACTAGAAAGCAGGACCAAAATCAACCCTTCAGTGAGGATTACATGGTTGTACTTTGGCAGTGTATGTGCAGGGTTTTAAGAAAAGCTGCTGTAACTAGATAACCTCTCTATATGTTTATCTCAATGCCTGTGGTTGCATTTCAGAGCAGAGGGGTCAGTTACAAATGGTGGTTACAAAGAAGTTAGTAGATTGACATCTAAATCTCTCCAGAAACATACACTGTAATTTACACAACCAGATTAATTCCACAGTGTAGCCAGTTTTTAATTTCTACCACTTACAGTGTAAACATTAGTAACGAAAATGGAAACAAATTTAATATTGTACATGTGAATGCCAGGATTTTATTCTAAGTATAAAATAAATCCAGGGCTGATTTAGTGTTACTGATTTGTGTCTCTTAATGAGAATGTTCTGAGACACCTTGAGTGTTAACACTTGGATAGTTCCTTTTTTATTTTTTATTAGTCAGTTGTTCCCAAATTAAAATGCTGTCCAGACCCACCTCCAGATTCAAGATGTTCCCTTAATAGCCTAAGTCTTCATCCTTTGCCTGCTGGAAATCTTTTCATGTGGTTCCAGGTTTTGACTCTCTGTGCTGGTGCAATTTGAATCAGCTCTGTCTGTGAAGACACGTAGCAGAACACTGCCTTTGTTTTGCACAGGAGAGGCCTTTTTAACATTGGATGCCATGAATTCTTTGAAGATCCTTCTCCTGCATTTGAGATACGAGGGTAAACTTTGTTTAAAGGATATTTTTCTATATTTGTGCATTTCATCCCAGTGTTATTGCCTCCTGCTGCTTGTCAGAGAGCGCTGGCAACCCCTTCCAAATGTATGTTTTCCTGACTTTATATAAACTCTCCTGCCACTCTGTGTGTGTATGTGCATGCTTGCTCTTTGGAGGTTTTTTTGGTCACTGCTCATCCAAGCTCCCAGTGAGACTGAAGCCATCCTGGCTGTGTGCAGATCTATTTTTATCTGATAATTGGTTTTCCTGCTTGAAGGATTCACACATTGTAAATGAAGGTACTGATTTGCCTGGTCCCTGCATGATGTTTTTATTTCCTGGTGAATTGCCATGTCACTTGGTAGAAGTGGTTTATTTTAGAACATTAGCTGCAGATATCTTAAATCAACTAAAATGTAACTGAAAGAAAAAATAAACCTTAATGTAAACACTTTCTAAACAGGATACTCACAAAGTTTGATAATTAATTGCCATATGCTTCCTTGTGTGCAGGCAGAGGAGAATGTTCACTATAAGGACATGTCTGTTTTTTAAACTAAAATAATCAATTGATATATTATATGCAGTCTTAAACTGACTTAAAGCAAAATTAAATTTCAGTATTTGTGAGTTAGGAAACAGGAGATGAGGGATGGGGTTGTTTTCACCAGAGCTAAGCATTAGTCATTGTATTGGTGGAAGGAAAATGAGGAATTGAAATTCCTCATTTATCTAACTTAGATAATGGAATAAGTATAAATATCTTATTTGGGATGTGGTCAGTTTACTGCAGCTAAATACTGTCTTCTTCCATAGAACGGAACCCCTGCCCAATGTGATCGACCCTATTGACTTGTAGCTCTGATTCACTTCCCCTAGCAATAGGGCTACAGGCAGATTTCTCTTTGTCTGGATCTAGTGCCATATTTCCACTTATGTTTTCCCCTTCTTTGTCAGAGGCAATACCCCTGCTATTCTGCTGTGAGAGTACTCCTGTATCCATGTCAGTCAAAAGCAGTCATTGTAAAACATGTATACTTGCGTATCTAATTTGAAGTGGATCAGGGGTCCATGACCTTCAAAGTCTATAAAGATCATCCTGGAATAACTAGTTTAAAAATATATCCATATGTTCTTAGGAAATTGCTATAAGAAAAAGTTGGAGAAGGCTAGAATGCTGAAATAAATAAAAAATGTATTATCAAGTGAGGCATATGCAGTGAATGATCCAGGCCATTTGCATGGCGTTAATGGCTACAAGTTGCTGAACACAGGCAATATAGTGAATTTAGCTACCTGATGCACCTTTTAAGTTAATACTCAGAGTTGAAGTTTGTTGTTGCATGGAAATAATTTATTACAATGCCTTTTCATATGTAGCATTATTTTGTAGCTTTGCATCAGGTCTTCATGTACAGCACTTTGACAATGTATTTATTAAAGATGCTGTTTGATTGTGACTTTGAATTGAAACCTCCACGCATTCACTAGAAATAGTTCAAATACTGGGTCAAATTTATACTCAGTCACTAAAGCATTCTGTAGTTTGATTTTCAGTATCGGGATGATATTGATCAGCAAAAACCTGTTTGTGAAAGATTCTATGCAGGTGGATTGTGTTTGTGGTGAACAAAATAGGGAAAAAAGTTCATACAATTCTGTGTAAGAATGGTTTTTCAAGCTGTTTTCCCCAAACTGATGATCTTTTATTTCCCATTTAAAATTGTGAGCCTTATGTTAAAACTCTGGCTAACTGAGATGCATAACAATTATATTATTCCAAAGTAACATACTAATGTTAGTTTATTTAAACTGCAAAAAAACATCTGCAAGGCAGATGTGTCTATTTTCAAACTGATGGTTAATTAGCTGAGGTTAATAAAAAGGAGAGGTAGTATGTTTACAGCCTGTTAGCAAAATGAAAATATAGCAAGTGGGATTAAAGAGCCACTTTATGGGACAGAGCTAATTATGAAAATTGAGTTTATAATGGGGTAGATAATTTTGTACTCTGTATGTGTGTTATCTCCCTAAAATATAAACTGGAAGGATTTTTTAAATTATATCTTTCATTTTTTTAATTTTCCGAATGTGTTTACTCAATAGATGTTTTTTGTACTTAGAGTTTTCTAAGTGAAGAAAGCACATCCATTACTGCACTTGTTCTGAGTAGTTTGCCTGCACAAACACAGGACATCTCAATAATAGGGGTTTAAAAAATTGTTAATACATTGTCAGTAGAAGCATGTTCTGTTTGAAGGCACTAAAGAGGATAATTCAAAAGAAGTTTTTTAACAAGCTTTTGAAATTCTTGTCTACTATTTCACGTAATAACTTCTGATGTGTCCTACTGGATGAAAACAGTGAGTCCTCACATGTTTTACTTAATGTATTTTCATGTATGTTATTTTGCTGTAGCCATTGTTCTTTAACTGTTTCTCTTGCATAAGTGACTCCTTCCTGGAATATATTTTGATCTTTCTGAATAATCTTACATACTTACAACTGTTGTCCATATTAGATTGCTAGAATATATACCATGAAATTAGTGGCTTGGTTTTGTATTATACAGTTTGCACATCCAGGAGTACAAAATTGTCTTTCCTTGTGGAGTTAACACTGAACAGGATTGTTCATAGTCTTTGGTCAGTAGAGAGTTATTTTTTCTTGCAGCTAGAGTTACCTCATAGCTCTTTCTCCAAAGTAACTTTGAAATGGAGGATGTGTAAAAATGTAGTTAAGTGAAAGCAACTTGTAGGATTAAGTTTGCTACAGTGCTTCTTTTTAAATAGCTTGAATAAATCCAAATGTTACATGTATCTGTACCTCCCAAAAGAATATTGAAATGAGAGAGAGAAACTTTTACTAGGCATTAGCATTACGTCAAAACTTAGACAGCTGTTTCATTTCTTTTTTTTTGGGTTGATCTGTTTGGGTTTTTTTGTTGTTGGTGGTGGGATTTTTGTTGTTGTTGTTTTGGGTTTCAGTCTAAGGAAAATGATACCAGTATAATTATTTCGTGCATTAATTATACCAGTCTATTGCATGATCTAAAATTCTGGCAGGCTTCCAAACAACCTGAACTCTTGTTGTACTAGAATTGAAAATATCTGCAAGGAATGATACTGAAATAGCCCTAGTAATATGAACGTACATGTTATTTCATATTGGTGTCACTGCTGGATTAGGCGAGCTCTAAACATTTATAATATGCATTCCATTGTTTTGGAAGTTGCCCTTTCTCCCTGCTGATTTACCAAGGTGCTCAGAACTCAAAACAGTTTCTGCTTTATTTTAGAGCTTTAAATTCTCTCCATGTTAGCATTTTAGAAGTATTCAGGAACTTGATGGGCTTTAGAAGTTCCTTAGTATTGTTCGGGAGCTGAGAATTTCAGACCAGATCAACATTCAGTTGTTAAATGTATTTGAATTCTGATAAATTTGGAGGGTTCTATGGAACACAGTAAAAGGTTCAAAAATGAGCACAAGACAAAAACCTGAAATTGTTTCAGTCTAGCAGAACTCTGTAACCATTTTTCAGAAATATTTTATTTGTAGAGTTTTTGAAAAACAAAGGCAAATGCTTAGGTTTTTTTTGTTCTATGCCTCCCTATATATGATTTATAATTTGTTTTCCCTAGTGACAGGATGTTTGGGCTGCATGAAATAAACTCAATGAAAGCTGACTTAAAATAGCTTTAACAGGTATCTGTTTATGATCAGTCGTAACATAGGTGTGATGACAGAATAAGCAAAATAACAATTTTGCTCAGTGGAGAAAAATGAGTCTGTCTTGAAATGAGAGTCATCTGAGCACTGAAGCAGTTTCTTACTCAAATCTCTTCAAATAGTGCACACTAAGGAAGCCTTGTTTTGTTGTTCTGTAGACACAGATTTGAAATACAGTAAAACTGAGCTGCTCATCCTTTGACCCAGTAATGCATTTTGACTGAAGAAAAATGTTTTAATCCTGGGTCGGAGTAGGTAACGATCCCACACACATTGCTGTGTTACCTCAGCAGTAGGAAAGGTTGGGAAAACTGCGTAAGCAAAGAAATAGTACAACAAAGACCAGAGTTCTGTTCCATTTTCTATTTGCAGGCTTGTTTTACCCTTTTGATTTAAAGTATGTGGAAAAATGTGTAATGATGGGGTTAGAATTTGCTATTGAGCAATTAATTTATTCCTTCTAATTACCTGATGCATACTCATTTTGTGGTAAATTATAAGGTTCTTGTGAACTTATAACTCTGCTTCTATAATGCAGCTAAAATACTATTTTAAATCCCAACTGTGGGAAGGAAACTTTGGAGAAAAAGTATTACATAAGCAGACAGGATGTCATTTGCTCTCCTTTTCCTCTGCTTGACACTGAACTGGCTCTGCAAGTCTCCTGTGTATACCCAGGAGTACTTTGAGCCAAATGTTTCAATATTTATATCACATGCAAGCAAACAAAAACAAAACAGGCAAAACAACAGAGATGGGAACCCCAACGGGGTTAATGTAGCTTCCTCTGCAGTTCAGATTTAATGTATTTATTTATTAAAGCACAGATTGCTCTTTTTATCTTAACATCTAGAAGATACTTTGAGAACAAAATCATTGTTGTGCAAATCCATCTATTTTTAAAGGAACCTAATGATGAAACAAGAAATGCTAGGTTTGATCAGTGCTGTGAAAGTTGTTTTGGAATAGCTGGTAATAGTTGTAATATGTATTTTTTTTAAGATGCTGTTAGGATGACTACCACAGTCAGGGATGCACTTCATCTCGGTATAGAGTAAATTTTAGGGTTAAGAAAGCATTTTGATGTGAACAGTTTATTTGGTCAGTTTGCCTCTAGCGGTGATGCACACTGATCTGGCTGCAAGGAAGAACTGATGTGTTTTCAATTACATTTTTCAAAATGTTCAATTAATTAAAAGACTAAGCCAAAGATACAGATAGAACCTCTGGCATGAGGGGTCCTGAAGCAGCAGTTTGCTTAGAGGTACACTGTGGGAAGCTATTGTTATCCACTTGTCTTCTCTTCAGCACTTTCTTCCAGGAGCAGGATTTTGGATGTTTGTATGTTCTGTTCTTAAGCAACACAATGGCATTAATTTTCAAAACCTTCTAAAAGCAGCTCTTATATTTTTCAGTTTTAAAACCACTGTCAAATGGGCAAAGCAAGAGAAGAAGGGCTAGTTTGAGAAGACTCGGAATGTGAGAGCTAAGATAGAGCTTCTCCACTGCATGTTTTCTAGATGCTCTGCAGTCTGACACTGCTGTCAGCATTTCCTTCTTCAGTATGTATTGTTTTAGGCAGGGCAGGTGGGGCTTTTCATGGAGAGTTGTGTAGACAGAACTGGAAAGTTGCACCTGTTTCAGTGAGCAAAAACAGTCAAAGGAGGAACGAACATGGAGCGAAGGACAAGAAACCAGGGCAATCACAGCCATGCTCCTGCAGGAGTTGGCTGCCTTTCCCCAGACAGTTCCATTGAGCAAAACCTGAGCACTGTGGGGCTGAGAAAGCCTAAGCACTGCTGCAAAGTGCATGGTGCCAAGGGAGAAGTGTAGTGTGCACAGTGAGATCTGGGGACAGAAGAGGAGTTAGGTTCTCTGGGGAAGGGCTGGAGGTGCTTGGAGATGGTAGGATCTGGGTAGGATGGCATGCAGAAGTGTTGGATTGGAGAGCTTTCTGAAAAGTTGTGGAGTTTGTTTGCATTTTTTAGCATGTAAAGCTGAATTCCTCAAAATGCACAAGGTTCCTCCTGAGATCTGAGCATACACTTTCAAACCATTTTCGTCTTGATTTTTGAACTTTGTTAGAATGGCTCTGCTGCTGTTTCTTGTCAGTTAGTGACAAACTTGTGGTTGTTGTCCACCCTATTCATGCAGTCAAAATAGCTAATTGTCACAGAAGCTGCACAAAGTGCTTAGAGCAGTTGCTCAGAAAGAATGTTCTGTATTGTATCATTATGTGATCAGGAGTGTGCATGGACTGCTTTTTTTGGTATATTTGTGTGCATAAGGGAATGGATTTTAAAAAATTAAAAAGAGGATGCATATAATGGTTTGAACAGTTACAAATTACTGTTTGGGAGACCTCTGGTGGTCTCTCCCACTTGCCTATCTGAAGGAATATTCAATAACAGAAAAATCAATTTATGGCTATGTGTGATAATTCTCTTGCACTTCTCAAAGTTTTTATTTTAAAAAGAAGGTGACTGGTGTAAATGTTTGAAAACATTAAATTGTGCTAAATACTGCAAATGTCTACCTAACAATATATTTTCCTCCTGTAGTTTGAGAATGATCTTGGAGATGGGGAAACCTTCAGAAATACTAGATAGTTATTAAAAAACCCTGTTCTAAACAAAGTGAGCAAGTGCTTACTGTGACCATGTTCGGTAGCTTATGTCTGGAGGGACATGAAAGGAGATGATAAATACTACAGTGGAGTTATTCAGCTATTATGACGCTGTGATAAATTATGTTCCTGCGATTTTGTCTTGTTACTTGTAGCAACATAAACATATTAGTTAATGAGGAGCCTTGGTTTGGTTTTGAAAGGAAAAAATCCATATGTAACAGTGTTAGAAACATTAAATTGCCTTTTAGAATGCTTAATCATTTCTCCTGTGTCTACTTCTGTAGTCTCTATATTGTAGTGAAATGTAAGGTAAGAAAATGCACCTGGCTTTCTTGAGCATGCAGTGGAGAGGGCTTGATGCCTCTCGAGGTATATTGCTGGGCTACTGCTAGATCTGAAGAGAGTGCCATAAAATATTCTTTAACTGGAAACATGGTGACCTGCAAAGCCTGGAAAGTCGACTGATGCTGTTAAACTTTACACTCTTATCAATACATTGAAATTAATTGCAAGAGGAAATCTTCTACATCTTATTCAGCTACCTAAAGTACATTTTCTTCTAGGGTAGGTAAAAGTATTAAATAGAAATTTATGGTGCTTTCATGTATTAGTTGAAAATTTCTAACTGTAAAGTTGCTGCCTTCCTTGCAGACAGCCTAAAATTAATTTCATGCTTGTCTATTCTTACCGAAACTCTACTATAATTACTCTCTCTAATTTTGTTTCATGATTTTTGTTGAAGTTCTGTGTTCCCTCCTCCTTTCGTGGTGGAGCTGGACTTCAAACCCCACTCTAATTTCCTTCCTTCCTTGGATCCCCAAGTGACAGCTGCCTTTGTTTTTGTGGCTATTTCTGTACATAGTGCTTATATGTCTTAGCCCTCAGACCTTATCTCATCTGACGCACAAGCTTGCTTTCATTAAATCCATAGAGGGAGATTTTATATATACTGCTTTCTTAGCATTAGATTCTTCTGGTTAACACTTGCTCTACTAGGAGTCTTACAACAAGGGACCTGGTAGTTACCTGGGCTCTGCAACAGCAGTGGTGGCTGTTGCCATGTGTGGTCTAAAATTCCCGAGCACATAGTGCCCAAGAACTGGCTGGGTCGTTGTTTAGTGAAAAATAAAGGAGAGTGAGCTTCTGGAATGGTCGTTTATGTTGTCCACAGTGAACATCAAGAAGAAACAAGGCTTAAAGAGGCATGACCTACTGCTTTAGAGTGCATTAATTACCCTTTTTTTTTCTTTGCAAATATGCTACTAGTGTACAGACTTTCCACATTGTATATTTACAAGCATGACAAATTCTGATTATGTGTATGTATTTCCTGAAAGCTCAACTCTGTATATGCATGACTTTCAGATGATTTTTGCTTCAGAAATTTATTGCTTTTTTTAGAGCTTGCATTGAGTTTTTTTTGCTTCAGGACTGTACTGCCTTTTTTCTTTGAAAGCTAAACATTAAGATCTGAATGATGCATTTATGGCATCTGTTGCTTGAGTAAACAGGGACAGGATGTCAGGCGAGACTCTTGTGTGGTACTTGGAGGAACAGAGAACAAAGTTAATTGTTTGGAGCCCGTTTTGTTAACAGTACAGGGGCCAGTCTCCTAAAATCACTCACTCTCCAGGTTACCTGTGAAATAGTTAAGTAGTAGCTTGCAGAAATTAAAAACTGTGAATTTGTTATTTTATCGTTTTTCTTTTTTAAATAGAAAAATAACATTTTAATTTCCTTGTTTACTTAGTGTTCTGTGTTCTAACATGCTGTATTTGGGGTTTTGTTTTGAAAAAGGAGCTAGCCAGAGAGGAAGCTGAAGGATATTAAAAACATTTGAATATTTTAATTTGTGGAAACGTTTATATGCTTCTTATGTAACACAGCCTGCACTGTCAGCCTGGAACTTTTCTGTCTCTATTATGTATTTGGACTGTTACAACTACTATTAAACTGCTGAACTGACAGATGTAGATTTTTTTAGTTTAACTTGTTCTACCAAAGAGCAGTAAAACTTGAGTTTCAGTAATGACAAATGCAATTTAGCCCTCATTCTGTGTGATGGAATGATGCTTTGATGGGCTTCACCTGAGCTTTGTCTTTGCAGATGGCGATAACTACTTGCTTTAATTGCCTTAACTGCTTATGTGTTATTTCAAGAAAAAATTTATTGCAAGATTTGTATCTTTTGGATTAGGTCAAATAATTTAATGTTCTTATCTAAGTATGCTACAATACTTATTAAAATATAAAGTAATTTGGCATAAGAGCTAACTTATGCCTTATTAACAGCTGTGTGGTTGTTTTACAGTTAAGTATGATTGCTTTGTCCTTTTTAAAGAAGATTATCTTCTTTTTGTTTTTAAAACTGTATCGTCTCTCCTGGCTAAAGATAGAAGGAGGACAATTTAAACTTCTGATGATAGTCTAAGGCTGCTTTAGAGATTAATAAAAATGCAGTTGATTTTAATTAAAAGTCAACAGAATCAAGTACATTTACCCACTTTAATGTTACTCCTTTACCAAACTGCTAATTTACATACAGATCTTATTTTGGTAGGAAAAAGAGACTGATGGAGGTGACAAGAACCTCATGGATTTTTTTAATGGATCATGCTCTGCTTTCAAAAGCAGACCAGTATTGAACCCATCAGTCACTGTAAAGATCCAAGTATCTCTGTCTCATGCACACAAATACAGTTACTGCGATTTAAGGTCTGAATGTTTACCCTTAGCAGCTGAAAAAGGAAGTTCCAAATGCTGGAGATTAAAATGAGTGCACTGAGTGAACGTGCCTGGATAGCCTTGTTCATGTGTGGTGTTGGAAGGCTGTCCCTAGGGCTCATGCCTGAGAGATGATAATCACTGAATCACCCAGCATTGCAGGAAGAATTACATATATTCAGCATTTCTGCATGGTGCTGCTTTTAGTGAGTTCATACCTATTTCAGTCTAAAACCAGTTTACATTATAGTTATACAGGTTATTTAAAGATAGATAATAGGTCAGAAGGTAAAGGAAAATATGTAGATCCAAGTTCTATATATACTGGAATCATCTGTGTCATGCCTCTGTTTGTATTACTGTTTATTTATTGTTACCTGTCAATTTAAGGAACTTATCCATGGGAAGGTTCAGCTGAGGTTTCATAGTAAGTTTTAAAGAAGAAATGGGGAGTTTGGACAACTCTATGGATCACCCCATGTAAAAATAGGGTCCTTTGGCAATAAAAAAGAGCCGAGTTTGATTCCATGGATATGGATGAGACTTTTGAGGTGTATGCATTTTTATTTCTGTACAATTACGCAGTGCTATGTGATGTTTAAAGTATAGTTGAGCATCTAAATTAAATGACCTTGCATTTATTTCCTATCCTTTGGTAGCTAATAGAATGTAATAGAAGATGTTGATTGTAGGGGATGCTGAAATAAAAGGAGCTGCTAGAGGAGGTCCCAAATATTATTTGAAATTGATGTTGATAGAGACATCAATTCCCCATTTTGTATCTGACAGTTAAACTACTTTTTTTTCTTTTGTGTTTGTTTGTTTGCTTGCTTTTGGTAAGACTTGGCAATGCTTATGCAGATCTTAGGAAACCCATACATAAATTCATGGCTTAAAAGAGAGAGTAAATGGTTCCTAGAAAATCTAGGTCCAGACCAAGCCCTTTTATACTGCTTACAAAACCCAGAGATGTACTAGGGCAGGAGTTAAATTAGCCAAGAGAAAGCAATTAATGAAGATCTTGTTTATTTAAGTAAGTGCAATTTCACATTCAAATCTGCAGTTTAGTGATTTCTTGGAAGGAGGTAGTACAGAAGATACCAGAGAGTCCTATATTCTGTGGCTTCAGTTCATCTTTATGATCTATATAGTTCAGTGTAAACTGTTTGGGATCTGTAACAGTTAATTTATGCATCTGTTAATTTCCTGCATGGCTAGTAGTTGCATTTTATGAAATGGTAATAATACAACCTAAAATTGTTCGAGGATAAAATTAATGACTATATGAAAATACTTGCAAGAAGAAACTGAACAGATCTTTTATAACATTTTATAGCTGTATAAGAAAATGAGACTGAGTTCTAAGCCAGATGGAAAAGGAATAATTCTAGTCTATTTAAATAGTGCATAATGATTACATGGGCTAACCTCTGGAAATGTGCAATAAAAGTATCTCCGAGGGACTGAAAAATTCCAGATGTTAAATCATTTTGTGTGTGTCTCCTTTTACAATGTTATTTCTATGACTGATTTATTCCAGAAGCCTGTTCTTGAGTTCTGAGAGGAATATAGACAGAAACTAGCACAGAATGGCATGAACCTGAAAATGGAGCACTCCAGAGTGCCCAGGGTGAGAGACTTAGCCCTGTGCTTAATTTTCTTAGTGGGAAATTATCATTACTTATCTCATAGGGATACTGTGACACGCCATGTATGCAATACTTTTCTGCTGTTTGAATGATTCTCTTCCCACTACAGCAAGAATAATGGAAGAGAAAGGCTAAAGCTGCTCTTGTGTTAATTATTTACTCCCATGAAGGTTGTTGCTAGTTACTTTCATGTTCTCAAAGTAAACATGGCAAGCCTTTTAGGGTTGTGTAATGAATGCCACTTTTAATATAGAACAAAATGGATGACTCAAACTTATCCCTCACTTTTGAAAGATAGTTAAGTTTCCTCTTTTAAGGAAGATCCTTGATGGCTCCATGCAAATTTCCAGTCTTTCATAAAAAGTTCTTATCTACAACATAAGCTATTCATTGAAGCAGAATTTGCAGATTACCATTTTCATACAGAGATGCTTTTATTTCCTGTTTTTCATTGCTGTCAGACTCTTCATCTATGAAAACAGATTACTCAAAAATAAAATACCTTTACAAGTAGCATGGAATACCACCTGAATTCTGGTAGGGACTTCCTTCTTTCTTTTCTTTTTTACCTCTAATTGCATATTGAAACACACTTGTGTGTGTTTCTCACGAGTTGCTCTCATTCCAAAGTAGGGACATGTTAGAATAATTTTCTTCTGACAGATTAAATTTCCATTATATTGCTTCTCAGGTCTCCTTAGCAGTTAGCTTGTCCTGCTTTCCAGTTAATCCTAGAATGGAATATGAAACGTCTCTTAATTTGGGAACTGACAAAAGAAAGGATCCCTTGTTAATCTCATGTGTTTTAGAGCAGCATAGGTGCTTATCCCTGTGGTAGGTGCCTAACCACTCACATTTTCCCCCTCCTTGAAAAATTCCTGTATTGTATATTTTACTAACAGAAGTTCAGAAGGATATTAAGAAATGTTGAATCCCTTTCCTTGTTAAAATTGCTTCAGGTTACAACTAAATATTTATTACACAGCAGCTTATTAATAGCATAGAGCTGTATAATAAGTTAATTACTTTCTTATGTTAGCCTCCTTAAATTCCATGTAAGCAATCCTTGGTTTATTTTTTTTTAAAAATGTATATTAATGCTGTATGAACAGGTGGAATTTTAATTTAGGCCATTTTCTAAGCCCCTCAAAGAAAACTGCATTTTATAAGGGCTATATGATACCTGCTGGAGATTGACATCCTCTTGAATGGTTTGATAAATTTGTCTTCCTTTGGTATTTTGTCTTGGTATTCAGCCCTTGAAGTGAACGTAGCTACCTCTGCTCAAGTTCACAGTTCATCATAGGAAGTGTTTTATCTTCTAGGTGAGTGTTCTCTGCAGATTTGATGTCCTTTCTTTGAAGTTCTTTTCAAATACATTGAAAAGCTTCGTTCCTTTTAGGGGGTGATAAGCAGAAGCAAAACTGGACAATAAAGAAGTCCTACCATTTCCATTACCGGACAGCTGCCTGTTTCAAAATAAATCTGTTTGGTCCTGCTAGATTCTTGGGATTTGGCTGAAAATATTCTTCATCTGAAGAACTGACTTTTCACAAATGGCTGTGCAGCACAGGGACCACAGTTTTATTTCTCGGAACAGCAAACAAATGTCACAGCATCAAACTTTATTTGTGATAACAGGATTTCTAGCTCCTGTATCCTGCTGAAAAACTGGTTATAAAACACAAGTGAAATACTGAAATTATTTTGGAGTAATTAACTAGGTGAGCCTCTGAATTATTGGCCTGTTCATTCTGCTCCTATCCCGGTGATTCATTTCTTCTGCCATCATTTACAGTCTGTTTTCACTGCTTCCCATGTCAGAGAAAAGACAATTTAAGTGTTAATTAGGTGATTTATGTGTCTTTTGAAACATAAGCAGTCAGTTTTCTAAGAGTGTATTATGTTTATTATTTTTATGTCTTGCCCTTTTTTTTTTTTTTATTCTTCACTTTGAAGTACAGAGAACATAGGCTTTTATACATTTGGTAATCCTTTATTTAGTACCAATGTGCTGATCTGTTGAGACACTTTCAGTTCATCAAAGGAAGGAAAGTTGCTTTGCTACCACAGTAAAATGACAAAGATTGCCAAATAACTTTTGCACCTGTGAAAGTACCACACATAAGGATGTAAGTGTTGAAAACGGGTGTTTTGCATAGAATGCTTTATGCATAGAAGAAATTACTGTTCAGGTAGTTGTCCTTTATTTGTATTGACTATTTTTAGTTTTAAAGCCAGAAAACCACTCAATTCTTCTTAACATTGACATGATTTCCATTATGTTTTCAGTTCTTGTTTCTTAAAAACTTGAACTTGTAATACATTTTCTTTATAAAAAAAAAAAAGCCAAAATCCAATGTATGAAAATTACACATTCATGTACACAAGTTGCAAAAATGGTGATCCTTGGTACCTTCTTTCAAGCATAAATCATCCTTGCCATTTAAGAAAAGAAAAATCACTTATTTTTCATTTGACTGTTTTCGGTTTCTTTTTCTTCATTATTCTTCTTTGCCTTCTTTAATTCAGGTTCCTTCTGTTCCCTTTGATGTCTCAATTGCATACTTTAATCAAATTAGCCTTTAATTTTCTTCTTCTTAAATAAAGACTTTTTTACTCTGTCACTGTGTTTCTTTAGTCATTCATATGTTGGGGTTTTTTTCTGTGAGCCTTTCCCATTTTTTCAGCACTTTTTTTAAGTGGTGAATGCTCCATTTCCTATGCTTTTTCAGTACTAGTCTCATCAGTACCAGAGGCATGGTAGTTTTGCTTCCTGTCTTCTCCAGATTCCTTTATTTATCAGGTCAGGTACAATATTTCCATGCTGTCCCAGGAATAATATTCAAATTATTATTAATCAGTACCCAGATCTCCCATTTTGAGTTACTGCTTCTGAGGACAGTGATCCCCCTATTCTGTCAACTGGTCTTTGTGACCATTTGTAAGTACAGCATTTCACTTGGTTGTTGTAGGAAATTTTTGTCTTCATTGTGTACAGTCAGTGAAGAGATGCTGTACCTCTGCATCAGCACCTTGGTTTCTTCAGAATTTATCATTGCTTAGACACTACAGCCTTTTCCCAGGACTGATTTCACTTTTCCTCCAAATCGTCAAGAGATGAATATTCTGATCAGCAAGTACTGTGTTGTTCTGAGATTGTTCATGTGCTGCTGCAGAAAAGGTACTAAGGTGGTGTCCTTGAGCTCTGTCAGGTCTCTCGTTGTTAAGCCTGTTTAATTTACATGATGCTATGTAATCAAAATGTTCTGTAAAATCATGTGCCATATTTTCAGAGGCTTTAAGTAGTCAACATCAAAATTGTTGCTTTTATCAACCAAGTGTTAGAATGTCCTCAAGAACCGATATCCACTTAACGTGATGCGTTTTATGCTAATGCAAGTTGATTGGCACTAATTTTGATGTTAGTGGTGATGAGAACTTATGACTCAGGCATAAACCAGATGGTGATGGTGTAAACCTTATGTGTTGTGTGCTGTGTCCGTATACAAAATTCTTCTTGGGGTACTTTTATTTGCATACTTATTCTTTCTGATCTTTCCTGGTTGGCATGATGCGTCATAAAAGCAATTGTGCTATTCAGGAATGAAGACATTCAGGAAACTGAGTTGTGATTGTAAATACATGAGAACCAAAATGTCTATGTTGCAGAAACAAGACCTGACCTAATAACAGAGACCACTGTAATAGTCTTCTCCTTCCTATTGGCATTCCTGAGCTTGCATGCAAGAGGGCTCTGAGACACCTTTCTAATATAACTGTGCTCTCCAGTGGATGTAGGACTCGTAACAATTACTGACGTAGTTATCAAATACAGCATACAGTTAACAAGTAATCCTTGATTTCAATTCAAATAGTTCAGTATCTTATATCCAACTATGCGAGTGTTCACAGCATCACTGCACCACAGTTTTGATACTGTAGTTCTGTTACATGCTTATTTTTTTCAGTTCAGTTTGATGTCAACACAATAGAAGTATGTACTCTTTATGGATACGAATGTCCTTTGGGTATAAGTGGCTTGGTAATACACAGATTAACTGGAGACTGGTTTTTGAATTGTGTTTAAAAGAAGGAAAAAAATATTTTTTTTCTCTTTCCTAGGTAGCTAAAGCCCTTTTCCTTTGTTGCATGATGGGGTAGCAGGTATATATGTCAACATAACCAAATTGCCTGTTACATTTCAGCATTATTCAGAAGCTCTTGAATAGTATTTTAGAACTAATGTGCAACTTTCAAGAAAGTCACTCTCTCTATATGTATCGTATGGTAGTTATGTTTGCTATCTCTCCCTAATTTTTTTCCACTGGAACTTCTTGTTTAAAAAGGTAGCAAATATGACACTGTCAGTCGTTCAGTTTATTCTGTGCACACAAAGCAGCACAGTCTGTAGGTGACTATTCAGTGTCCCAGTAGGCTCAGAAACCTTGGACTAGTCTCTTCTATGACAGTGAGATCAATGCTGCTGCTAAAGCTGCCAAATGTGTTTAATCTATAATGATGTCTGCACCATTATTTACCAGAAGAGTTCCAGAAACACATTGTACAAGGTATTATTTGGTAGGGCTTTATGTTTGGTGGGTTGCTGAATTTAAGGAAAGGGAGGGGAGAAACACTTAGTAAATGAAATGTCTAGACTCTTGTCTGCAGGAATCAATTGGCTCTCACCTGTTTGTATATTCATAACACATATCTCTAGCATCATCATTTTTCTCAGCTGTCACTTCACAACAACAAAGCCGCAGCAGTGGTGCCTGAGACATGGCATTTATAACTACTGGAGCAGCAAAACAAAACAGGCAGTCATTCCCTGTTGTAGGGATTGTTTTGTCTTTGTGAAAGTAGAAAGGGATATTCAGCTTCTTAAATATTTTTTCAAGATTAAAGCATGTATATGTTTCTGTTCTCCTTCAGTTATGATTTTGAACACATTTTGCTTTGCTGTTTTCAAACCTGCGACACTATTATCTTTTGAATACAGTAACTGTCCCCACTGTTTGGTTATGCAACTCCTTTCATGACCTGTATGGCTGCTAGTCAGACTTGATTGACAATATTTCCTCTTAGGCATGCTAGATGTGGGTGTACAGGAGGCACTCTTAGAAATTTCAAGTACCCTCTGACGCCAGGCTGAAGCACTTCAAAAAGGAAAAAAGAATAGTCCCAATAGCATTGATACCATTCATGGGAGGGGAAGTAAAGCTGAAACAGTATTTTGAAATGTGAACTTCTAAAATTCTTTCAGGTGACTGACACCTGTATGCCCAAATAAATTCCAAAAGAACTCATTAGATTATATCCCCTATATGCATTTCTGTAGCAGTTTGTTCCCCACTCTTGAATGTTTTAAGACTTGTGTTAGGAAGCATCTGTAACACTTACTAATATGTAATACTTCATGTAGTAATTAATAAAGACTATTCTCTGTTAATAACATGTCAAGGATTTATTTTCAGAAAATCCTAATATGTCTATTTATCTCTCCATTACAGCAAAATGAAGTAAAAGGAGACTGTAGATGCTAATTCTTATGAGGAGTATTTTGGTTTTATGGTAAACACATGATAATGATTGTAATGTAATTCTCCACTGGAACAAAAGCTCCTTTCCCTGCCCCTTCTCTGAAGAAACCCAACCTGTATTTTTGACCAATACTGTTCCAGGAGGTTGTGTCATTAGCTTTTGAACTGGTTTTTAAAAAAGAGTGTCTTTTATGAAGAGAGGGCCATGAATTCTCACTTGATTTCATCAAAGATAAAGGTTTTGATTCTGGTACCAAAAAATACCAGTGGGCTGCTGTATACAGAGAGATATTACTAATGTCAGGGATCAGGTGTAACACAAAACCTTCAGGTCTACTTTGAGACTGCAATAGCATATCAAACACAGAATAATGGAAGGATAAGTATATGTGTGTTAACATATAGTATTTTCATTGTTAGGTAAGATGTCTTGGAAGGACTCTTTGGGGTTTTTTTTCTTTTGTGTGCTTGGAATAGAGACCTGCTTAGTTAATGAACTGTAAACTGGATGTGTCCTGCAGGGCAGTCTTTTACCTGAGAGGGCTGATGAGCAGCCGGTGGTGTTTGGACTGTAAACTAAGTATTTCCCATCTAGTGTGCACTTAACCAGAACACCTGATCTCCCGAGTGCTGGCCATGAGTCCCTGGGCAGCTGCCTTCAAATTTCTCAGTGTTTCTCTTTAAAGATTTTAAAAAAACTCAAACATAAAATTTAAGTGTTATTAAACAAAAAAGTAAATAAATAATCCTCATTACCACCACTGACGGGATATTATTTTTTGTTTGGCTTTGCTAACCTGTAATTTCTATAATATAGAACTAATAGATGATGATAATATATATCCTGTCTAGTAGAGACTGACAGTATAAATATTTTTAAAAATAAATAGATTTGTTTGTGAGCTTCCAGACAGAGAAAGATGGTGACTTCTTGAGAGGAACAGGAGGCAAAATTGACAAGGCACATTATCTAACACAAGGAAAGAAAAAGTGATACCATTACTTCAGAAGGGGCAGTGTCCTGGCCTTAATAACTCCTGTTCCAGAAGCAGAAGCAAAGACACAGGAAATGAATTACAAAAAATAGCACACAAAATAATCAGGCATTGGGCTGCACACCTATCCATGTTGATTTGCCATACTAGGTAGCCTTTGGAGTCCAGGACTCCCATCTTTCTTCCTGACCATCCATTTCTTGGGAAGTGTCAGTCACACAAACTAACTCACTGCCCCAGTTTCTTGAACTAAAAGGTGCAGGCAATGATTGCAAAGCACCTGAATCAGTAGCGTGTACCTGTAGATGGGATGGACCCTGTTGGTATGTTGTGAGCTCATGCTGTAATGACTACTCACCAGCTCCTGAAAAGGTTTTAAGATGAAGGTCTGGTCTTTGCTTAATTCAGCTGAGCCCATTTATTTTACCCTAAATGGCTAAAAGCTACTTTGTTCTCCATACGATGGTACTATAGATTGATTTGCTTGAGTACAGAGAGTTTTTTATTAATTTCCTCTAGTGCAGACAAGGTCAAAGGGACTGAAGTAGCTTCCAGCTATGTTATGTAGTTATGACTTGTGGGATAATATTTTGAAGTGTTTGCTTTTGTGGTTTTGTTTGTTTGGTGGGGTTTTTTTTGTGATAGATCATAAACACCTGCAATTTTTTAAATAAGTAGGAAGAAAAATGCCTCTGTTCTCAGATCCTCTGGAGGAGGATGAAAAATCTTTCAGAATTCCCTGCAGATGGGCAGTATTTGAATAGGAAATGTCCCTCAGCCAAAAAGCATTAATTTCACTGGAGAAATAACTCAACATTAAAATGAGCAATAGACAAAATTATTCATTCTGTAATATAGTCAAATAACCTGAGCAACATACACTCTTCCTCCACCTCTCTTTTTTTTTTTGAAGGAAGAAGAAAATAGTTTAGACTCTATATGTGTTAGTGCTGTGGTACCCATGTTACAGTGACTTATTTATAGCTGGGTTAGGAAGTTTTTTTGCTGTCCTAAAAGTGTTTCTTTCAATTAAGAATTGTCACTACTGAGGGAACATGTTTATCATTAAAGGGGATGTACCATGCAACAAAATCTTATCTTCTTGTTTACCGTTAAACACTAACAAAGTCTGAACATCTTGGAAATAATTAAGTCTTATAGCTGTATCCATATGTCAAGTTAATGCTTCAAAAATGCCATAAGAGCTTAAAAGAGTTTATGAAAGAAATAAAAGTCTAGAGCGACTTAGTTCTGTATACTGGGCATGTGTGGGTTTTTTGAAAGCTTTTACTATACTGCTGCAGTAGGATAGTATTTTACAGTAACTTTAACCTGGGACAACTGTCATTGATTTTTTTTTTCTTTTTAATGGTGATGATGTGATTGGTGCATTATTATTATTGTTTCTGGTAGATTTTGTTACAGACACGTCCTCATCAACACTGTCCAAAAACTTTAACAGGGGACTGTTTGAAGATATTAGAGCAAACAGTCCAGTACTGAAATCTTGTGAACATCTTAAATTTAAAAGTAAAAATATTCTGTCTTGTTTTTTAAAGCTTCATGAAACCCTGATATTAAAATACTTCATAAGCAGCTCAGTGAATAAGACAGAATGCAGCACATTGCTATTATTCTGGTAAACCAGAAGGACCATGTGTTAAATCTGCACAGTTTCAATTTGCATTTGTATATACCTGGATAATTTATTTACATTTTTTTAGCCTCAAGTGGTGTTTGTTCAACCTTCAAGTAAGTGTGGTGGATAAAAACAAAATTATTTTTCAAGGTAGAATTTATATGTTAGAGACTTGGTATTTAACTAGTTGTGAGTTTAGACTGGAAAAAACCTTCATTTACAAAATGGGAACATTCTGACTTGATCCTACATAAAGGCTGATATTAGTCATTTGTTCTTCATCATCATTTTTTTTCTGTCAAAATAATCACAGTTATCTTTTCAGAATTAGGTGTCATACTGTGTGAAGAGGAGACCCTAGAATTACTGGTGGGTGTTTATTGTAGAGATTAGGAGGGACAGAAAGGTGTTTACTCATTAGAGGAGTGTGATGGTTCACTGAACTCCTGTCTCATAGGAATTCTGTCACACTTGGATAAAGCCATGGTTTGATTCATGTACAGTCACTGTAAACAGCATTTCAGCTCTGGATTTTGTCATCACCTGGTGGTGTGTGTATATTCATCTGAGAGTTACCTGTGTGTAGGCAAACTGAATATGCAGCCACAGCAAAGAGCAAGATTTTCAGGTGGCTTTGCACGTTTTCAGAGGCGATGCCTTCTGGTCAGTGTGTCCTTGAAGCTCGCACTGAAGTCTTGTAGAGTTGCTTGTATGTATCTATGACATGGGTAAGGTTTTCCTACAGTAGGGTGGGTAGTAGGTCTTAAACTATATATTCATTGTGGACAGTGCACAGGTGAGAAAATGATATGTTTACTTCTTTAAGCTTATTCTTTGCATTTTGTTTCCTCTGCATATAATTAAAAATAAAACATTTTCATTAGTTCTTTTCCCTCTGTTATACTCAAAATGAATACGAAGTCTTAAAGTAACTAGCATTTCTTTCCTCAATCATTTGTTAAAAGAAAAGCTGTAATGCTTTTTTTCCTCTGATAATAGAATGTAGAATTGTAGAATTTTTTTTCTTTGAACTGTTCTGGCCAATGAAATCTCCAAACTTTTTTTCCTCTTGTTTGCAAATTTTCTTCATTCATGAATCTTACATTGTAAAAGATAAATAACTTTGTCATATTATATAAACTAGTGTAAGAGCTCTATTAACAGAAATATGTCATATTTACAAATTTTGTAGAAATGGATGAGTGGGCATGAGCCTAGACTCGGGTGCTTTGTATGTAAGATGTTTCTTTTCCTCCTTCATCATAGTATGTGTCCACCAGGCACCTGCCTGGAACTGCTCAAAGAGGAATTTGCACTCTCTGTTGAACTTGAATGTAGGCAACGTTTTTGCCTCTTATCTTCATTCCATTCTTCTGTATTTTTAGATATTTTTGGTTTGAGGTCAAGTACAACACATTCTTGTAGGAAGGGTCTTACTGTTGCTCTCTAATCAAGTGTTCATGACCTCAGTGATCATTATGAGAAACTGAGCTGTGATGGGAGAGAAGGAGTTCGGCCTAAACACACTGCCAAAGTGCTTGCATAAGAAAATAATAAAATGAGAAAATAGGATACACTCATCTAAAGCTACTTTACTTTGTGCAAGGAGCTTGCTGTTTTAATTTTGCTATGAAAATTAATTTATTTCTAAATTATAATTGTTGCATTGAGCAAACAATAAATAAGATGGCGATGTAGAAAGAGTCTCATTTTCCAGCTGGATCTGTGTTCAGAATTTTATTTGCATAGTCTCCTAGAACACAATGAACTTTTTTTTTAAAAAAGGATCTGTGGTGTTAGGTAAGAGAGGATGACAGGAGTAATATAGTATTTCTGAAGTTATTGGTAAGACCTCATGAGAAATCATGGCCTCATTTACAAGAGTGCAGTAGTATTGGCTTATTGACCTGAAGCACTTGAAATAACTGTCTTAAACATCTCATGCAGAGGCTCGATTCTCCAGCTGAACTACCTGGGTGCTGAACTAATAATGTTATAGCTAATAGTATACAAAAGTTTAAAAAAAAAAAAGTCATTTGCAGCCTCAAGAAGTAGAATAGTTCTACAATTTTTAGGATATGAAACTGAAGTACTGCCATAGTTGTGCATCCAGGTTCTTGAAAAGATAATATAGAACTGTCATGGAATAGGCAAGCATAGATTTCAGCATTTTAATGTAGCCTGCTCTCCCGATTTGCTGCACGGCACTAGGGAAGTGGATTAACCTCAATCTTTTTTTCAGCAGGGAGAAGAATTTGCTCTTTTGTAACAGATGGTATGAATAGTTCTGTTTATGATGCAAGTTCTAAGTGATTTTATAATACAGTAATCCCTCTTCCAGCTTAAGAGATGGAGTAGTTTACATCAACCTAGTAGGTAATCAAGAAACTGGCATTTGGGATTGCTGAAGACTAATGAAGCTTAAAACGTTTGCATTTGACTTGTTGATGGGAAATAGTGAAATGGAAATACTAAGGGCCAGAGGGCTTTACTGGTAAATTGACCTAAATTCTCTGAAAAAGTATGAGGCTCCTAAATTAATGTGTTGCTTAAAAGCACATTTGACTGCACTAGTCTGCACTGGGAGCTGATAGTGGAGGGAGACTAAGGGGAGGTAGGTAGAAGTGTGTGGGGATACTACAAGTTACCTGTTTTGATCGGGAATTCCTGGACCACATCTGACAAGAAAATTATCTCTGAACACTTACGTAGGAATGTCAGAATTCTGCTTTTACCCAGTCTCCTTTGTTTCTTCATTGGGTTTAATTAGCATCAACTTCTTGCTATACGGGCCTTGTTCCTGTGACGGTGGGATTTTCTTTATGTGTTTATTGAGTGACTTTTCTCTAGCCATGTAAATTGAGGGGCTGCTGAATGAAATAAAATGAAGATTAAATGTTTTCTGATGGGAGACACATTAGTGTGATGAAGGTTCATTTTTCGGGAAGAAAAGATATTGTTGGGGTGCTGGTCAACAGCCGGCTGAACATGAGCCAGCAGTGTGCCCAGGGGGCCCAGAAGGCCAGTGGCATCCTGGCCTGTACCATCAATAGTGTGGCCAGCAGGCCCAGGGCAGGGATTGTCCCTCTGTACTCAGCACTGGTGAGGCCACACCTCGAGTCCTTGTTCAGTTCTGGGCCCCTCCCTGCAGGAAGGACACTGAGGGGCTGGAGCAGGTCCAGGGAAGGGCAGCGGAGCTGGGGAAGGGTCTGGAGCACAAGCCCTGTGAGGAGCAGCTGAGGGAGCTGGGGGTGTTTGGGCTGGAGAAAAGGAGGCTCAGGGTGAATGTTACTGCTCTATACAGCTACCTGACAGGAGGCTGTAGTGAGGTGGGTGTCAGTGTCTTCTCCCAAGTAACAAGCAGCAGAACAAGACGAAGTGGCCTCAAGTTGCTCCTGGGGAGGTTTAGATTGGATGTTGCAAAAAATTTCCTCACTGAAAGGGTTGTCAAGCATTGAAACAGACTACCTGGGGTGGTGGTACCATCCCTAGAGGTATTTAAAAGATGTGTAGAGGTGGCACTTGGGGACATGGTTTAGTGGTGGACTTGGCAGTGCTGGGCTAAGGGTTGGACTCTTTAAAGTCTTTTCCAACCTCAATGATCCTTTGATTGTGGCCTCAGCATTAGGGTAGCCTGCAAAGCTGGGCAATGACGAGAGATCCAGCAAGCCAAGTGCTCCGTATGTTTTGGGAAAAGAAATTAAGTCAATATATGAAATAGTGTTTTATAATTTCATTCCAGAAGCTTGAAAACTGTGCACCCTTTCTGGTTTTCTTTTGAGGTGCATGTGTGAACCTCTGGGATGTCTCAGACAATGGATTAGTGAAGATGTAGCTTTGTGTGATTTTTCTTCCCCCCCTCCCCCAGGAGAAGTCAGAAATTAAGAAAAATATTTATTTTCTGATAATACAGTGTTTTTGTTTTTTAAAATCAGATTACAGTAATTTTAAAATAACTGAGACACATCAAAGCATGTATGAGACATTTCCTAAAGTATTATCCGGTATTGTAGTCTCAGCATTCTTTACCCATGCAAAAATAGTTCACAAAATTTTCCCTAATAATTTCATATGCAGGTTAAAGGTTTTCTGAAATCTTTGTTACTCTTATTAAAATATTGAACTTATTACTGCTAAGACTGTATGGAAGCCCCTGAGAGATCAGTGTTGTAGAATGTGAGACCTGTCTGCACCCATTCATGTGAATAAACCTATGAAGTACACACTTTGCAACCTAAGCAAGATAACTGTTTCAGTAGTTAGCTTCAGTAATCACAGCAAACTGGAAACTGTGCCTCGTATTTCATATTGCCTAAGTTACACTTGGGCTTTTTTCAGTGTTTCCAAGTGACTTCTGCAGAAATATAGTATCATGAAAAGGTTTCGGAATATTTCTTCTGCTTAAGCACTGCTGCGCTTAAGTTTCCCTCTGAGTTCAGCTGGCGAGATTTTTATGGCATTTACCCTTAAATTTACATAAATTGGAAAGTCTCCCCTAACCTGTAACTGTGTGAAAACATACCTGTCAGAAGCCAGTTGCCTAGGCAAGGGGAATGTATAGCCACCTGCAGAGAGCCATTCCTACCTTCATTTGGAATGGAATGATACGCCATCTGGGACCTATAGTCTGCTAGCTTTGGCTACGCTTGATTTATTAGATAATTAAACTTAGATGAAAGAAAATCTCATACATGATTTGAATTTACTTTTGCTCAACAAAGTGAAGGCTTGATCCAGTTTTGCATGTCTAGTCTTTAATTTCAGGGTATTTATTATTAGTGCTTGTCTGTTTCAGTGACTTAAATATTTGGACAAACTGTAAATATTGTATAGTAAGACAGAACTTACAAAATACAGGTGTCTGATTTCAAGCATCTGCATGTAGATACAAAAGTAGCATTGACCTGATTCTCAGAACTAGAGCACTGCTGGTTGTGCCAACAAAAATAGAGCATGCTGACTCTTTCTCAGAAACTGGTTTTCAGCATCTGATCTCCAAACTCATGCTCTGAGGTATGTGGTGATAAGTGATTGCTTTTCATTTTTCATTTCTGAAGCTGCTGTTCTGACTTGATAATATTTGTTACTTAGTATATGGATGAAGACGTGTTTGTTCCACTTTCAGTCTTGCTCTGCCTCTCTGCTATGAGGCATACAGGGCTTTTTGTCTGGGGACCTCATAGTTAAATAGGGAAAGATTGCTATTAGTATTGAAGTTTCAAAAAGGAGTCATCAAGATGAGTCTGTGTTTTACCATTCAGCACTAATCTTTCCATTCTAATCATAAACCTCTGCCTTCTTGCTTGTTTTGTCACTGATCAAAACAGTGGTGTTTGGAGCAGGAGCTCTTGATCTGAGTCATCACTATCCATGGAGTGTGTGGGACATGCAAGTGTCCAGCTGGACTGATGTAAAATGGCCTTGCTCAGAACCAGAGTAGGAATTTTAAGTCAGTCATGCTGCCTTACTCTCCCACCCATCTTCATGCAGCACATGGCCCACCCCTGCACGCTGGGTATGTTTAGTGAGCAGGCTGCTGTTTCCAGCTGGCTTTCCTCTGCACTGAGTGAATGCTCTGCTGATGGGCTGTAAGCAGAAAAGGCTATTTGCACTATTTAAGCTTAAGTAGAATAAGTGAGCAAGGGAATGCAAGTCTGCTCCCTCATGACTGAAAGCTGTCTTGGTAATCATTCAAGATAAAAACAAAGCTAGTGTTCTTGAAACTGCTTTTAGTCTGTTTAAAAACCTTGGGTTTATGACAGTGTGTTGCTCAGTTGTAAGCACTTTCAGATACAAGGGGTTACTTTGCAGGTGAATATCTAAGAGCAAAATTCATAAAGTAACTTTGTGTAAAGTAGATCTTTTATTTACAAAATAGTAACAGAAGCTCATACAGGTTATTGAAGAATAGATTGTCCACTGGGAGGCATCTAAGTGCACATAAGGAAGAAATATGATGCACTGGAGAGGTAATGCAGGTTTGTGCTGTCATCTCTCCTAGACCTATTATTGACTGAGGGTTACAGCACATGCATTTCAGACAGCAGACCTGGTTGGCATTTCTAACCTGTTAGTTGTGGAGCTATTGAACATAAGTCTTGTAGCAAGGGAAAAGAAAGAACATTAAAACAAGCCCAAAGCTTTGATCGGCACTGTGATTTTTAATCATTCATATGCAGTTGAAAGGTGTTATTGGTAAAATTGGATTTTGCAACTCCTTATGGGAAAAAAGTGACTGATCCCTGATCTTGATAACAGTGTACTCCTAGTGACTCTGTCTAACCAGGCTTACTTTCAGAAAGTGTATATAAATGTTGTATGTTAAAAAAAAAACAAACAAAAAGGGATAAAAAGGGTTTATATTTGAAGAAAATAATGGCTGTCTTTCCTTTATTGCTTCTCTGCATTTATGAGAGACATGTTATGAAAAACAGTTCTACGTGTAATGTTACAGCAGCATTTATATTCAGAAAATTGTATGGCTCTACATGAACCTTTTTTAAAACTGCTGTTGCTGTGCCAATATCTGGAAAGAGAAGACACGTAACACTTGAAAACAAAATGTGAGCCATCACTCTAAGTTCCCTATTTATTGAAATGCCTAGCTGGTTGAATATAATTCTTGCAATAATCCTAGATGCTAAACTGTTACCATATCCTGTTTAGAATGGACCGGGATTGCTTTGTTGGACGCAAATGATGGGTCTTCTTCGTCAGGCTTTTGGATTACACCTCAACTGTGTGCATGGCCATATCCTCGCTGTTAGTGTCAGATACACAGAACAGAGTTGAGGGCTCCAGAGCCATAGCACCTGAGGAGCCTTCTGAGGGGAAGGTTTTACAGTGCATTTCTGAAGGCAATACATTGAGAACTGGCAGTGCCAGTTACAGATTGATCAGAGAAGCCCAGTAATTCATCCTGTTAAGCATATCCTGTTGCTGACAGTGCACAAAAGACTAGTTTTACTGTGCAGCAGCAGGTTCCCTTGGAGATAACAAGTTTGACAACATTCTGAAAGTATGAAGGAGAGTTTAAATTAAAAAAAAGGTCAGCTGTATATATTTGAGCTTTGAAAAAAAAAATAATCAAAGGACAAAAAAAAATTGAATAGGCATATGAAGGTAAGATTGCTGTCAAGGTGGGGAATAAAAAGAAGGGAAAGAAAGGGAAAGGTGAACTTTTAACCCAACCAAAATAAATTAAATCTGTGTCTCTCAAAAGCAAAACATTATCAGACAGATTACCCTTACTAACAACCAAGCATGTCCTTAATGAGATCAAGGACTCAGCCTCTGACAGAACAGGATAACAAAGCACCTCTCTGATCAGTGCAACTGTATCTTGTTTGTTTTGCAAAACTAACCTCTGCTGTATCTCCTTCGGTGTTACAGCAAAATTAAATAAACCTTTCCACAATGGCATTCTTTCCTTTAGAAATCATGTTTTAGAATTCTAAAGCATGTCTTATACTTGCTTCAGGCAACCCAATTTAACAAAGAAACCCACACCATTTACCTGATTTCAAAGTCTCCAGTGTTTGTCTTGGAAGAATAATGATTCTGAAGAATGGCTTATATCTTCAGAAGTGACTGGATTTCAATGATCCCCAAATGGTTTTGCTTTGAACCATATTACCTAATGATTTTTGTCTCTGTGAGAGGAGTTAGGCAAAAATATATAAATGCAGTGTGGATAGATGCAAAATGACTTTTAAAAGTACTTTTTCTGCAAAACAACAATAGAAAAACTCAAATTTCTAAATACCTGAGCCAGGATAACATATGGTGATATACATGTGCCATGTGTTTAATGATGCAGTGTTTGTAACACAGTAACTGATTTAAAAAGATCAGGTAGGCAGTAAAAAAATATAGTCATTGCCTGCATGGTGATGTAAAACAAACCCAGAAGCAGTACAGTGTTGGGTACTTGTCTAGTTTATGTTTGGCAACTCTGCAAATTGTGAAAACAATCCAGGTATTTTTCAGATTTCAGGTGACAGGGTAATATGCCTGTTCCCATTGGAAGTGAGCAAGATGTATTACTAGTCTACTGACGAGTAAAGGTATTGTTTCTGTCTTGAGAGAGCTTGGTATCTGTGATGCTAAAATGCTTTGTCATAAAGATGGATTTTAAATTGCTGTGTACAGCAAAGTCATCTTATCTAACCCAAGACCATTTAGTGTTGTCAAAGAAAGGTATTGTTCCTCTGGGTTGAAAGAAGAATATACTCAATTTTACTCTCATAATACTTTTATGTTACTTTTGAATACTGTTTGAGAACTTTTTTCCCTGTGTTTAAGACATACTGAGATTTCTTCTCCTGGTAAGAATGCTAAATGAGAGGTTAGGGAAACAATGTGAACAGCAAAATTGATTTATGAACTTGTTTGTTATTTGACATGACTTCAACCTTTTTTGTGTAATGATTTACTATGTTAGAAGATAATTCTTTAATTGTTATGTCACAAATCCCCACACAACATGAAGTACTGCCAAGATCTCTCAAGCATTGCAGGACAAGTTCTCCCATTGTATTTTTTTTTTAACCTTTTGAGAACGTGGGGAAAGACTTCTTTTGTACATAAAGATGTGTGTTTGGACTATCAAACAACATTTGGTCAAGTATATAAAAAAGAAAAAAAAAGATAAAATCTAGGCCAGGAAGTTTTAGAGATTTCTCCTCTCAGTATCAGTTCTTAAAGAACTTCCACGGGAAAAGGCAGGGTCGCAGCACAGTAACATTTTGAACCCTGAAAACCTTGTTCATGTTTTGCCTATTCACTGTGCTGTTGTTTTGTTTGTAGTTCAGATTTGTGTGACTGTTGAGGGAGTCTGTTTGGGTAAAAGATTTGAAATGGTGTGATCATCAATGATTTCACTTTTATAAACATGTATCTTTTGAAAGCAGAAATTGCATTAATTTATCAGTATTGCCTATTTTTAGAGGTGATCACCTATCTCTGCACCCTAGGAGTCATTTTGTCTCTTTGGGAGACTGCAGGTCTTGGAGATGGAAAGCTGGCTTACATTTTTTGTTGGGGGGGGGGCAGTGAAGCTGACAGAGTGGTGGTGTCTCACAACCCATTCCAAGGCACTCTCTGTTTGCAGCAACAACCTTACCCTTGTGCAGCAGGTTTGCTCAGTCCTGTACATTCACATCCTTTTGTCTTTGTATGTTTCTCTCATGTGTCCTGAAGAACTCTCCTTACCCGTGTTTAGCACAAAAAAGGAGCAGTAATTTGCTTTGTGACAGGTGGGAGGAAAGACACTGTAGAATACTTTCATTTCCAGCATTTTATTAGCTCAAATAAGAAAGAGAATCACTTTTCTGTCTGGTCACAAGGAAAATGAATAAATACAAATTGTCTCTAAATTCAGGAAATAAATACCTGCTTTTCATCAGTCTGTCTACCAGACCCAGGACTGGTTGAGGACTCAAAGTCTGTAGGATACACACTTTTGTAACACCATCCTCCCTGTTCACAGCAAGGCCAAATCACTGTTGATTTATTCAGGTTATTTCTGTGGTGAGGTAATGCCTCTTCACAGGTTTCTTTCATTTCCAGAATGAATTTTGAAACTGCTACATGGTCATTTTTTATACCATGTTATCCCTTGTAGCAGATCAGTCACAGGTGCAGATGATTTCTTCCCTCAGTCCTAGGACTTCTCAGATTCACAAAATAGGACTGGTGAGCTCTGTTCAAATTCATGTGTCAAACGTCTCAGCTTCCCACCTGTCTCTGTTTGCTGTTATATTGTAGTAGCACAAGGACCTGTTCAGATTTAGTTCCTGGTCCAGGATTCTTGTCTGACATCTCAGCATTTACCCATTTGAGATGCTTGAGGCATTTTTCAGAGCCATGTTCAAAATTGCTACTTAATTCATTTTCAATTGAAAGTGTCCTCAGCTGAGATCATTTCAGCCACAGAACGAGTCAGCTGCAGGTTTTTATGGCTGATTATTCCTGTGTGATAATGTTTCATAGCAACAAAGTGATGCTGAGCCCTTGCTGCAAGTTGACTCCCAAATGGTCTTAAAATTCTAATTGAATCTGTAAGTAGAGCTTTTTTCCCCCTCTTTGTTTTGCTTTCAGCCTTGCTGTTTGTAGGGAGATCAGAAGTTGTGCTTACTGCACGTTGCTAAAGCTGTGACACCACTGAGAATAAACTGTTGTTTTTCTCTTCTGCCTGTAGCTCTAAAGGCCAGCCTACCAAGTTTCAGAAAAAACCTTAAGTAAATTAGTGAACAACAGTTTTTGTTGCTGTATTACGTTTGCTGGTATTCTGTTCTCCTCATACATCAGAATTCAATTGAGAACCTCTTCCTGATGCAAATGTAATTCTTTTGAGATGTCACAGATGCCCACTGAATTTGTCAAGCCATAAGCATTGGATTATGCTGGTAGAAGCCTGGTTTTTGAGAACAGTACTGTACTGATGCAACTGTGTGTATCCCAGTGTATAGAATTACTGCTTTCTAGTCTTTAGGTTGGGATTCATATTCTGACTCATATTCTCAGCTGATAGAATTGCTTGTTAGAATCACTGAGTGCCATGGTGAAGGACACAGCTTGTTCTTCCTCTCTTCCACTCTCTCTTCTCCCACCTCTCTTCTGAGGTCTACACCTTTCGATGGGCTTTGCATTCCTTAAAGAGTTCCTTAGGCTGTTTTTACATGAGTGCATGAAGTTGGGAGGTGTATTATTGCTGCAAAGCTTGATTACATGCCTATGATCTGCAAAGAGTTCTGCTTTAACTGCAGCATTTTGTCTCAAAAGTGAATTTGGCTCACAGTTAAAGATTCTCTTTTTGTCAGCTTGAGCAGACCAATTATGTTCCCAACAAGCTGAAGAAGGTCAGCAGCTAAGGCACAGCTCTGGGCGGTGCTCCGGTGCAGGGATCTGCCGTGGCCATAAAAGTTGACATGAGAATTGCATGGCTGGCTTCCAGCAGCTTTGATGAAGAACTCTTTTTATAGCAAGGGCAGGTACTGGTGTTCCAAAACAAAGAAAATAGCATGTAATTTTGTGAATACCCATTCAAAGAAAAGCCATATAAAGAGAGCTTGAGGAGGATGTACAGGTCTTTATTTTTTTAAAGATACAGTTTTTATGAAAGCTTTTTAGGAGTTGGCAGTATATCCAAACACCTGCTGCAATGTTTAATTAAAAAACTCCAGCTGAATGGAAAGCTTTTCTCCTGACCTTTATTGGAAAGAAAGGGATTATTTGACTTTGCATAGTTCTAATGAAAAAAAGTACCCTATAGTTTTTGCAGGGAAAAGTGCAGGTGATGAGTTTCCAGCATGAAAACTGTTTTTTGATTGTTCCCTACCCAACTGTTTTAGATTACCTAGTTTTATTGGACCTATTTAAATTAATTTGTTTTGATTAAAGTTGCACAGGAATAGAGACAACAATTAATATGCAGCTTACATTATGATATACTGCAGTAACGTTTGTTTTTCTCTGTTGAGTCATGGCTGTGACATTTTGATCATTATTTAACGTTGCATGATTCACCTTTTGGTTCAGATTAAAAAATGTGGTGTCCTACAGAATTTACTTAGTGCTAGCTTCAGACAGAAGTAAAGCGAAGCAAGACACCTCAGATAGGATGAATACAATACAGTAGCAAGAAAGCTGTGTGTTACACTAAAATTTTGAATCATTCAATGAAGAGGCATTTGCAGCGTGGTGAAACACTATGTTTTATTTAAAACGTGTTTATTCAGTTACAGTTCTGTATTTATCTTGGTGCTGTGATGTGAAGAGATTTCTTAGTAGGATGAATGTTCTTGTGAATCAGCTTCGAAAAACATCATAAGACTTGCATGTAAAGCCAGGGAGTTGTGAGAGAAATAAGCAAGTAGCTGTGAATACAGTGCAATGCATCTGTTTGGAGGACTTGTTACTCACAGTTAAAGTTAAAAGCTAAAGTGTTTATCCTCTTTGAAGAATGACTGGCTGAGGCTTTGCTCTTAAAACTAAACTCCAGTAACTGTTTTTGTTTTCTTGTTGTCAAGGTGGCAGACAAAACCATCAATTTCAATGTTTAAAATAGTTTAAATTCTAATATAGATGCAACATCACCTTTTCCTAGCATAAATTGAAGAAAAATGTCAGACTGACAAGTCTAATCGTCTCTCAGTCTCCAGAACCAACATACAATGTTGGGAAAACCATCTGTAAGACTTGTTGAAGTATAGTGGATTTGCTTATGCATGTGTACATGTTAATATCTTTGCTGAGTCTGTCCAAAAATCAACTGAAAGTTTTATACGTGTCCACTTTGGCTTGTACTCGGGCAAATGAGGTTTGCTTGAGGCAGGAACAAAGTTCTCAAAGTTTGTGGTGCCTGCAGTAGGTGACAATTTCTGTTTGTCACTGAGCTGATTTAGAGCAGTTTCAAACCCCTGACAGAATTAATGCTTCATATCTCCTTAACTAATCACAGGTTATCCAGTCAGGTAACCAAGGAGGACTTTCTGAGCCCTGACAAACACAATTCCTTACAATGCATAAATATAATGGCGTGTGCTGTAATTGACTTGCACTTTTTCTTTTTTTTTTCTGTCATAGAGAAAAATGTATCTCTTAAATGTGGAAAGAAGTTTAAGTTTTGCAGATTAATAGAAAATGGCAATTTTTTCTCCCTTCCTTGATGTGGAACATTAGGGCATTTTGACAATAAACTATACCTGTCAGAATGGGAGCCAATATGTAATGTTAGCAATCAGCTAAGAGGCACTTCGTATGGCTTCCTATTAATCATACTGTCAATTTTAATTCCATGGGCATCCTTCTTTCCACTCTTCACTTAGAATTTATTCCAGAGCGTGATCAAAGCTCTGCTGTTCATTACATTCAGCATTAGCTAATTTGGCTTTTGGCAACTCTTACTCCAGTTCCTATTAAACAGTGGCCACAAATTGAGATAAGCGTTGTGCCAAAACATTTCAGGATTATCAAATGGTAACACAGAGATGGGTGCATTATCATGCTGCTTTCAAGACTGCTGGGTTGCTGCAAAATTAACCATTAGCAAATACTTAAAAGGTCCAAGACAAATTTACACCTACAGTGGGGTTTTTTCATGTCTCTTGAATTGACTACAGGATGAAACAAATGTGAGAAAAAATCGTGTTCTTGTTCCTGAAGTGCTCATTTGTGTATGCTCTAGTTTTACAGAGACTTGTATACAGACAGTTTTGCAAGTGTGCTGTATCATAAAATATTTTGGGTCACAGAATATGCTGTGTTTATACAACAAGATTATTAGGGTAGCTGTTTTTCCCAAGCTGCAGTTAGTTAGAAGTCTGTGTACATGACTCCTATCAGAAGATCTTTTATTTAGAATTTTTTCCTTTCAGCCTGTGTTTCTAGAACCTGCTGAATCCTTAATTTCTAGTGATAGATACAAAAATGGCAATTTGCCTGGACGGGGGGGGGGAAATGCTGCTTGGGTATGCAAGTAAACACCCTCCCTACTAGCTCTTGCCCCTACTATTTTCATCCTTCAGTCTTGAAGAAGTAACCTGGAAGTAGGTTTAGAATTCCAATGTAAAAGGTCTGTAAAAAACCTTGAACAGATATGGAAATGGTGAGAAGTAATGAACTAGTCACTTTTTTTGCAGTGTCAAATAAGTGGGTGACAAAATTTCTGTAGGTTTTGGGCTGCCTCACACCTTAATTGTTATTGCTGGAGAAAATTACAGAGAACAGTTGGGCTTGTAAATCCTTTGAAAAAGTCTAATAAAACCAGATAATGCTTTAGTTCATTCGTGAGCTGAATATGATACGTAACAGCTGTGGTTTACACATTAGTAAAAATAAACTATAATTAGAAAATTTGTTTTTAAAAAAATATTGAATCACTAGAAAGCATAATGGTGCTATAAGACAGAAAAATAGTCAACTGTGTAATTGATCAGATTACTTATGCTTCCAAGTTTATTACTATGCCTTTTTGTAGAATATTTATTTAATAGGCTTACCCTGATGACTTATGTTTAGATTTGTTACTGGTTTAAATCCTTCCTAAGGGTGTCCAAGAGCAGGACTAAGTTTCAGAAACAGGAATGGTTTGCTTTTCTTGCTTTCCAACAGAGCCTTTTTTGAAAAGAGAAGGAGAGTACAAAAATACGTAAGGTCAGAAAAGACCAGCTTCCTTGCTGGGAGATGGTGTTTGCAGTATTTTATTTTTTGCTTTGCTTAACTCATTGCTTCTGCAGTTGCTTCCTGAAAACATGAGCACAGAATCTGCTTCCTTAGAGATTATCTACACTTTTTCTTAAAAAAAAAAAACAACCAAACAAAAACCCACAACCATTCTTGTTGTCTTACATCTTAGTCTTGCTCAGGGGTGCTGGTCTGGAAATGTCTCCTTTTTTTCTATTTTGATAGTATATGAAGCAATTGTAGTATTTAGAATAAAGTTACTTCTTCTGAAAGAAACCACTTCAACAGTCCTGATGTGTAAGACCAAGACTAGTCTGGAAAGAGTTGTGTTTCAATACTCCTGGAGGCCAGAGCTGCTAAAATGAACCCTGTTTCTCATGCTGTGCCTTATTCTTGATGATTGAAATATGGCTTAGAACTGCATATTCTAAGCTTGGGGTTTTTTTCAGCATAAATTTCTATGTGTGACATTTTACACTGGTAATTGATAATAAATTGGAGTGGTAATAAAAATACAGGATTTCTGCACTAACTAAAACAATTTTTGAAGTGTAAATGTAAGGAGAGGCTGTGCCAAGCTGGCATTCTTCCTTTCAAACATGAGTTTAGCACATGTCACATCCAACCACCCCTAGGGAAAAAAAAGACATTGTGATTCAGCCATTGAATTTTAAGATCCAGATTCAGCAAATTACTCAGGTGTTATCAGGCATAGATCTTTTTCTGAACATAAATATATTCATAGATACACTTAAACCAAACATAAATACTCTGTTGAGCAGGGCTGGCTTCATAAACGTGCTTTGTGGTCAGTAGGAGATGGGCTATTTGCTCTTACCCTTCTGACGGTCTGTGAAATGTTCTGTCAGAAATGTAACTACCAGTTTTCCTTGGACAGCCTTTCCAAGTCTCTGTGTGTGTGTATGTGTGTTCATCATCTAAGAGGAGGAAGTGGATGTGCTGTTACAGATTATAAAGGGACAGGATAATGCTGTCTCTGTTTGTGCTTTGTGGCACGTTTTGTAATAAGCTGCTGAACAGTTGCGTCTGTCTCAGCCACGTTTTATGGGACAGGCTGAAGCTCTCCCCGTGCAATGGGTTCTTCTTTTAAGTTGGGAGTTTTGAGGTTTGGCATTTTTACATAAGTGCCTTCCACCTTTCATAGAAGTTTGAAGTTCTATGAATAAAAAAAATCATATAAATGTAGCTTTTTATAAATATATAAAATAAGATGATGATGATGTTGAGAAGAGGCATTGTATCTGTGCTCTGAAGTAGCAATGTGAAGGCTGATAGGAATCTCACTCACATCTAAAGAATGTGCTTTATGATGTTCCTATGAGAAAACTGCCCAAACTTGGTAAGGATACAAGTTTCTGAAACATTCTTGGGTTTTGTGCTTTTTAGAGACTTAAAGGAGCACATCAGGTGTAAGCACATGAACTTTTCACCTGTACCAAGCATATTCCAGTTGAGAGCTGAGACAGTTTCACTGTGCTGGAGTGGCAAGGCTGCACTTCAGTCCTAGCATTTCCCTGGAGTTTCAGCAGGAAGAAGAAAGCTTGTTCTGGCTGAAATGAGGGACAGATGGGTTATGCTGCTTTGGGAATGAATAGGGTAGATGGGGTTACAGACTGTGGCAGGCTTCAGGACTCTTCAGTGTGTGCTTATGTGTGTCTGTGGGAAGAGAACGCAGTCTCAAGCTGAAAGGGAGAGGTGAAGAAGCCTTGAAATAGGACCAACATGAAATAACTATTTTATCATTTGCCTCCCTCTCTCAGGATTTTGGACATGTCTCTGGATAAAATGAAATATTGAAAGAAAAATTCCAGAATAATATGTGGGATATGTAATTTTAAAAGCAGCATTCATCAGAGTAGCAGAAGAAAGGCCCTTTTTAAGGTCTTTCAGCTGTGATAATTCTGCTCTATTAGCAAGACTGTTGAAGCCAGTTCAGTCTGAAAAAGAGAAGGGAAGTTTGGTCATGCTTTCTTCTTATGTATTGCAGAAATATTTGCTCATAAATTTATTGCTAACTATTAAAGACAATTAATTTAATTGAACTTCCTGAGCTTTATGAAAATTTTTCTTTGTATTGCTCCCTTGATGGAATTATTTTTCACTTTCTTCCTGCCTTTTATTCTCCTCTCGTAAAGATGCAAGACCCTCAGAGCTAAAAACTCTTGCCACAGAAAGACAGAAATTGGTTTGGATTTTTTTTTTTTAAAGTCTGTTCTTAGTGTTTGATCTTAGCTTAGTTTAATGTCAGAATACTGTGATCCAGAGTCCTAGCAAGGAAACTGATGATCTCCCTGCCTTCTGTCTGACAGCAACATGATCTTGCAGTGACACTTCTCTTTGGCAAAGGTATTTTGCATTTGCCAATAGACGACAAAGGTTCAGAGTGATGTGTCATTCTCAGGCACTGGCCTTTGTGGAGGGCTCTTTACCTGTGCAGAGTTAATAACCAGTGACCACCTTGTGCCTTAGCATGTACTGGGTCTAGGCTGGATTAAGTCCAGATTTCTGATTTTGTTTGGAAGTTTCTATAAATATTAGATTCTAAAATAGCCTTTTCCTGTGAAATTTTACTGAAGTCTCTCCAAGCTGACACTTGGCGTGCACTTTATCAGCAACACAGCTACTGCTTACGCTCTTCTTTATCCATTGGTTGAGTAGATTTTGTCAGGAATTGCTGCATTAAAACCACTATGGAAATCAAATTAGCTGTTCGTAGTTCCAGGAATTTAACCCTAATTTGCATTTTCTGTTCTAGAAGAGGCGAGGTTGGGGACCCACTGCTGCAAAACACAGCTGCTGCCTCTACTCTTGTCGGTGGCTTTGCAGAACAGAATAGTTCTGGCTCTCCAAGCACCTGGCACAGGACCCCAAAGAGTTTGATGGCACTACATTTATCAGGGGGAAGAGATTCAGTGCTGTTTCTGTGCCCATTTGGCAGATTGCTAAATAAGAGGGGACTTTGCTGTTGGCATTGGAGAGCTTACAGCTTGTGGGAATGTTACCCTGGGTGAAATAGTCCTCTTGTAATCATAAAGGGCATTTTCTTGGAACCAGCACTGCTTTTGAATGGTTGCAGTTAGAAACAATGGTTTGGTTTATAACCTGGTTTAACACAAAAAAATCCCACCATAAAAAACAAAACAGAAGAAACCCCCCAAAGCCCCAGCTCTGTGAAGAAATTTCAGGATTGAGCTAATACTTTTGCACTAGTGTAGAAAATTTTGATAAACTTTAGTGTTTTGGTTTTATAACATATTCATACTGGTGTTTCATAATGAAAACAAATCTTACTGTCTTCTGGTGATTTATGCTGTACATTTATTTTTTGAAAGCAGATGTCTCCTTTTTGTGGATCTGACTTGCAGGAATTATACTGAAACAAGATTCAGAAATCAGTAGGAACTCAACCACTCACCTCTCTACTTTTTCCTTCGGTTTCTCTTGAATAATTACTTACGTTACCTTAATCAGATTTCAAAATCTGAATTTCAAAATGTAATATAAGCTGCTAATAAATGAGATATATTTCTTTTAAAGAGGTTTTGTGGATCATATGGCCCACATTCATCATGTCTGCCTTGACAATTTTATTAATACCACTCCGAATTTGCAAATAGTAACAGCTGGAAAAGTTATCCAAGGGAGGCTGTTGCTGTGATGTCTTTTTCCAGGTTCATGGGAATTATGAGGTGGGTTCAAACTCAGTTTGCAGTCTGTTAAGTCCAAGATGTTTTCTGAGGTCACAAGTCTTGTACACAGGAACATCCCATGCAGTCTGAGCACTTTATGACTGATAAAGCTTTGTTTTGATGGGAAGGAAAATAACATTAAAAGAACATAAAAAAGGCATTCTTGAGGGGCAAACCAAACGTCTACCTAATCCAACCCAGTAATGTTTTTTTTATTTTTTTTAATTACTCTATTCCTTCCTCATCTGTATCAAAAATGGGGAAAACTTTGTCTCTATCCTCCATAATATTACTTACATTTCTTTGAAATGATATTGATATATTTTCTTAAAAGTTGTTTGAATTTGGAGCTACTTGGAAGTCTCTGTGTAAAGTTACTGGTTTGGATTATGTTTTCAAAACTCTTCAAGAAACAGTGCTTGCATAATTACAGTCACAAAATTTGGTTCTCACTCTTTAATATGATAAAAAAGTAGAATTTTTTTTTCTTTCAGCAATATGAGATGAGTTCCAGTCCAAAGGACTTTGAGCAGCTAGAAGTGCCGTTGTGTGATGCTGAATCCTTTTTTAACTGGCCATTGTAGCTTTTCAAATAAACATCCCTCTCCAAATCCCTCAGTTTTTGCTAGTTCTGTCTTAAGTGTAATCTTGTTATTTAGTTTTGAGTTATTCCTAATTCAAATATCTTTATTTCATGTTTCCATACCAAAATTTTGTCTGTAGATTAGTTATTCCCCTTCAACCTGTGATTACCTATGACTCTATTCTGCATAGGAGTATTGTTTGTTTCATTATGGTCTTCAGAGTTTTACCTTTTTCTATTTAAAAGATTCCTCTGAAGCTGACTCTGATATACGTTTTATTGCTGACCAACATTGTTTGCTTGGTTTTTGGTGTTTTTTTTGGAAGAAAATGTTCTTAGTAGCAGGCAGTATTAAAAATTAAATTTGAATGAGTGGGAGAATTTTACTGGTGGCATAATTTTTTTTAATAATATAGTATTAACTGTTGCATTACACAGCAGACATGCCAATTGCTTTAACCTCAGTCTCTGCTTGTGTTTTCATTGATGATGTATTAGTTGTGTATCAATTTTCAGCCTTCCTTCCACCTCTTCAAAGAAAGTATTACCCTTGCACTGTTTGTTTCGTAGACCTACTAAGTTTCTATAATACATTTTTAAAAATAAGTGAATATATGACTCTTTGTTATGGGTCTCATGCTTGTTACCATTATCTGACTTTTTTCTTTTGCTCTTATATGTTGGACTTGGCTTGTTTAGAGTTTCATTGCCAGTGCAGTGAAGTCTGTAGTGGTCTTGTTAGCTTCTTGCTTATATAATTCCAGAATCTCAGGGATTTTGGACCTGTTACTCAGGTGCCCACATCCATTGAGATCTTACAGTTCAGCAAAGTGTGTTTCAGAAAGGAACACTGCTCTGCTCTGTTTTATTAAAAAAGTCAGAGGAATTTACTTAGTAGCTTGGACATGCAATCTAAATTTAAGCACATCCATGAGTATCATCCTGTCAGTGGAACTCAAGCACATCCTTGAAGTTAAGCACATATTTAAGTGTTGCCTTATCTTGGTCAGGGTTTTCTCAGTTAGGAACAAGTTCCTGCTTACAAAAATGCAGCATATGTTAGCTCAGCCCTCACAGAATAAGATTAAATTATTATTTAGATTATAGTTGACATGAATGAAGAAAGAAAATCACTGACTTGACAGTTTTTGGTGAGATGAGGGGAATAGTGCATATTGAAATTTAAAAACTGCTCAGTGACTAGGTTCAACAGAACTGCCTGCATGTTTTCTCTTAAATAAGATTATAATCTTTTGCAATAAATTGTGACTAATTTGGCATCCTATCCTTGGAATGTTTCTTCATTTCCTGAAAAGTTTCTGTTTGTAAGTGTGCCACTTCCTACAGGGTCACTTTTTTTTCTCTTCTGGTGCTTTCTCAGAAGTGCTTTTACATTTCTGTAGCTTCTCTTGGGCTGAAATTGTTCATTTTGTTCATATTTTTACAATAACTTGTTTCACTGTATCATGACATGCATAATATATGTGTGTATGCGTGTTGTTACAATTGCATCTGACTAATGTAATTACATGTGTGTATATATATACACATTCACATAAAAAATTCAGTGTGAAGCTGTATGTGCCTGGATGCCATAATTCAATTTCAATGCACCAATAGTATGTTTTAAAAGCTATTATTTTGTCTGGAATCACAAATACAAAATTGATTTAGAAATTTATAGTATATAGTGAAAATTGGATTCTTATGAAAATAAGCCAAACTATGTATGTTTATTTTCAAATTGTGAATGACTGTAAATAGAAAAAATACAAAGTAGCTGAGACCTAATGTGTTTATAGTAAAGCTGTCCCTGTTGTACATGTCACAAGAAATCATTGTTTATACCTCTATTATTAAAACTTGGGATTAATGTTATGCTGTTCTTTCCATGCTTCAAACTCTGTATAACAATGTTTTTCTTTCCATTTTTTTTCCCAGCACCTGCTACTCGCAGTGAAGTTTATCATGGCATTTGTAATTCCGGATAAACCAAGAGATATCCAGTTAAAACTGGACAAATTGGAATTTGAATCTTTAGAGGCTCTCAAACAACAGGTAAGAGCATTTCAGGTACTGCTTCATTTTCTGTTAATCCACCATTGCTCAAGAAGTGGAACAGGGAGTTTTAAACTATTTATCTGCCATTTCAACCCACTAATATATGCAAGTCAACATGAGGAAAAGTATCTTCCTTTTCAGACACCTTGAAATTCCTGGTATGTCTGGTTATGTAGCAACTTGTAGTGCTTGTTGTCCTTGTGTGTGCAAACATACTCTGTTTATATGGTCACTATTAATGGGCACTGGGCTCTATGACACCTCATTTCATCCCCCGAGATGTTTGTTATTGCAACACTAGGATTTCTTTCATTGCTGAAATACCGTCACAAATAAACAGTTAGCTTGGCTCAAATATAAATCAAAAATTGTAAACAGGCTGGACATGTTTGAAATAATTGTGTTGAGAGATAAGTATGTGTCAGGGAATGGTAATGTTGCCTTATTTTACTGTCCATACAATATTCACATTTTATTGCATAGAGAATTTATTTTACAATATGCCTAACAAGCATTCCAAAGAATTTAGGAAAATAAGGAACCAGATTGTTTTATTAAAATTTCTGTTTAAGCAAATGATTCCATAGAGAAAGTGGTGGAGATCAAGAGATGAAGAATTGCAGGATACAGAGATTCTACAGAGCTGGTTTTGCAATGACAGCATTCCTTAGGAGTTTCTGACTGTACCATGCTGGGTAGGATTTCTAAGCTACCTTGCATATCAGAAAACAAACAAAAACACCTCAGCACTGAGATGCAGAGACTGGTTACCTATTTATTGTTATTTCAGGTATTTTCACACTGCAGAGCATGGTTTTACATGAACGTGTTCTTTGCGTGCACAACATACATGTGTGTTTATACTGTTATGTGTGTAAAATTGAAGGTTAGTTTTCAAAGCATCTGCATGTGACAAAATGATCTCTTGATTCTGGGCAAACTGAACCTGTAAACAATACACTGCCTTTTCTAGTTAAAATCCTACAGTTTGGTATGATAGTAGAAACATTGCTATTGAGGTCAGTGCTGTCTTTCGTAATCAGCCATAACAAACAAAATCCAAATTACAGTTGAATCTAGTGCCTGATAGTTTTGTTTTGCTTTTCTCTAGTGTGTTGATGTGAAGTTAACAGGAGCTGGTCAGGGGTCTCATGTGGTTTTTAGATAATACTGAAAGGAACGGGATTACATTTCTATTTCAGTTGTTCTTTCTGTTTTCATTTTGTAGACCAGCAAAAAATAGGTCATCTGCCAGAACCTTAAGGTCAAGTGACTGTAGTCAGTCACCTTGGGTTATAATGTTGCAATTGGAATACATACAGAGCCTATTTCAATATGAGTGTGCATGTCAGCATAGGGTCTTCATCTCCCATCCTTGCATCTGTGTATTCCTACAGTAATACATGCCCGATTCCCAGTTCTTCAGGATATCTTCATTAATTCAGTAGGGAAACGTTATTCTGAATTTCAGCAAGAACTAGAAGCCTGGCCTAGTTCTTTCAGGCTTCCTACAGGACCTGGGAAGAGTATTGGCTGGGGTTCAGGTTCCTTGGTAGGTACTTTAAACACAAGTGTCTGCCATCACCTTTTTAGGTTTCCACTTATTGATACTGTGCTATGTACCCCATAGACATGTTGATATTTGGGCTTCTTTTCTTGTTCTTTAAGGGTTTTTTTTGAGTGAAAAGTACCTGCATTTAAAAGTAATACATTGGCAATGCAAAATATACAGGAGCATTTATTTTAGAAGCATATTTTCTAGTTCTTCCTGTTACTGAGAGTCAGCATGGTAATTTGTACTGCATATCTTACTTTCAAGCAAAAAACAAGAACAACAAAACTCCCCAAAACAACTCTTAAAAAACCAGGCAAAAATATCTGGGGCAAATATGTTGTGGGACCAAATGTTATGGAGAAAGTGATTCATATACTTTTGTGCAAGTATGCATCACATTCCTTTCTGCTATCCAGACATGCATTCCAGGGTGTTTTACCATATGATCTTTTACAGCACTGCTGTCTCGGGATGTTGCTACTGAAAGGGTATTAACAATCCCAGACTGTCCATCTCTGAGTTGCCAAAATAAGATTATTAGGCTCCATATATAGTGCATGGAGAGAAGATCTCCTAATACAGCTGCTTTGAACAGTTACATTGATTTTGCTTGGGATTCTCAGCTTTAGGTAGTGTGAGTATCTTTACATTTTCATTAATGCTAAGCTAATTGCTTTTTAACCTGGTGCAGTGAGACTGTAACTATTATGTGGTTCATATAGGTTTGAATGATTGAGTGTCTATTTGAAAGGGATTTTGGAGAATAGAGTGTCTCAGTTCTTTGAAGGAGATGAACAATCATCATTAGAGCTTGTTGAAAAAATCCCTCCAGTGCAGTGAAGAATGCCATAATAAAACAAAAATCATTTTATATTGGAATGTCAGTCTTGTTTTGTAGTTCTCAAACTTTAAGAAAGCTTTTTAGGAACTTCTGAAATGTTTCTTTGAAACATTTCTTTACATAGTTTGTGCGAAAACTGTTGTAAGGGAATGGACTCTTGAATGGATTGTAATAATCTGATCTGTTTTGAAAATACTTTGTTATGATAAATTCTGAGTATCATAATGAAGTTTATTAATGTGACTCCAGACAAATGCTTTAACCTTTCTGAATCTAAATTGGGGAACATGCTACACCTACAGACTTTGCTTCAAGTTTCCCTGATGTCCTTCAGTGTAAAGAAAGTGAGAGGAGACTGGTTAGATTATTTTGATGGGGGATGGGGCAGAGAGTAAATGATTGTAAACTGTTTAATAGAGGACTAAAGAGAATATATATATCAAGATTTTTGGAAGAGGGGCTGGAGTAATTCCTTTCATACTCCCTAAAGTGTTGTCGGTTCTATGTCATCTGGAAGGAAGCCTGGATAATGGGCAACTAGAAATGGGTACTGTCTGCTATTAGGGTGATGGACCCTTTTCCGGTGAGCATCGTGATCCTTCTGTCTGGTAAAGTGGGGTGAGGTGCCCAAGACACTCCCTGCATCTTTGCAGTACTCTGTTCTGTTGCATCGATTTGCTGCAAGTGCAGAAGCATGCCATGCTGTTTGGCCTAGTCCCTGTTTTAAGGGAGACCACGTGTGGGTGTACCTGCAGGCAGCAAGGGAGCAGCAAGTTTATTCTTCAGTGGTTCTGGAATTACCGTTGGCCTACATCATATATTGGACCCAAGATTAAAACGTGTGTGAGGTCACTGTCTAGCGTTTTCAGGGCAGTGGCAGCTGCTGGGCAGATCAAAGCTTAATGAAAAGATAAAAGGCCCTCCTCATTGGAGAAGAGGGTCATCAGTATATCCTTATAAAAGGTCTGAGTTCTAAAAACACAGGACAACCACAGATTAAACAGCATAACTTGCATTTTGTGGACTAGACTACAGTTATATTTTCAAGTATTAGGAGATCTCCCTGGTATTACCTTCTTCTAGTTGAGGCATACATCAAATAGATACCTTTTTCTGTGCTGAAACTAGACCCAGGCAAAGCAAATGAGAGGCAATTTGGGGGAAATAATTACAATATTATAAAAATAACATAGTAATTATTTTCTGATCATAAAATACAGAGAGTAACAACTCCAACATGATGTCTAACTAATAGCTATTTTTCAAGGAAGGATAAAGTTTTGAGTTATGGGAATGGCCTGTCTTTTCACAAAGTGCGCTTTGTTTTTCACTTACACAGCATCAACAACACTAGCTCTGAAAACAAAAGTTTGTTGATGTAAAAACGTTTGTGCTTTTAATGACACTTTCGCGTTAAAACATCTGAATGATAATACTTGTGTAATGATGTTTTTCCTTGTAGTATCTCCTTCACCACTATCTCAGCAAAACATGCATAACCCTGATAGCAACAATAGAGAAATACATTTCAGTGCAAGAATTGGCTTTTTCAGAGGAACTATAGGGGGGGAAACTGTCCTTAAGCTGGAGGAGAAATGCAGATGTGCAGGATTTTTTGCTCTGTGCATCCCTTCCTGGTTTCCTTCCTTCTCCCAGCCCTTACTTCCAAGGGGGCCTAATCTATAAACTTTCTGTCATCCCTGTGCTCTAGCTTCCTTCCTTAGTGTTCTAGCCATTGGTGGCCAGTATCTTTTAACAGGAATGCCTTTTCCCTTCTGATTTGTGAAGCCTTTCAGTGCTTCCTTTGAAGAAGCATGTCCATCTGTTAGATATCTGGTGTCCATCTGCCCATGTTCCACCAGAAGGAGATGCCAGAGAGATGACATGCTCAGGAGCAAAGGGCCTGGTCAGCTGATTGACAGCTGTCATCCTTCCTCAACTGGCAGTAATCAGAAAGGTTAAGCTTATTGAACACCAGCCATGAAAATAAGCTTCCTTTCTCCTCCCTGGTGTATTTCTGTTCAGAGAGAGATAAAGCAGTGTAGTTAATCAGCCTGGGCCAAGCAGAGAAAGACCTTTTGCTCTTTCGTACAGTATCTCCCTTAGTAGCTGTACCATCCACATGCTTAATGGCAATGGTATAGTCTGGATATCCATAAACAATTGCTTCAGTTGCTTTAGAGTGGCATCTAGGTGTTTGTAAGTCAGTAGAGCTCCTTCTTAATGATTTCCAGCAGAATAACAAGTTTTTAAAGCAACAGTAAGTGCAACTTTTACTAGGATTTCTCCAGCAATGTCATACATTTCCTGCAAACAGGTCTGCTGTCTCAGCTCCCTCTCAAGAAATGCAAGAAATGAAGAATGCTGTGACTGATCTCTGCATCATCCTCATTGACCACAGGCTTCTTCAAAACATGGCAGTGTGTTAATTAGCTTCTTTTTGAAAAGGATGGTGAGGCAATGACAGAAGGAGTCAGGTGTCTGTTCATTTAGCTGTGGCCATATGGAAGGTTAAAACCCTCTCTCCCTCCCTTTGCAGGTATTCTGGCATGCAAGTCACTGTTCCCTCCAGTGAAAACCTTCTGCTTCAAGTAGTTTCAGTGCTTTAACATCACAATTCACAGCACTGCAGCAGCTTTAATAATTGCAGAGCTTTCTCGTTTCTGACTGTGATTGCTGAACCTTGCCATTTCCCCTAGGAATAGTACCCACTAGTACTAATCAGCTCCTTTCCAGGAGGAACACACTACGCTGGCCCGTCTGGCCCCTGCCCTGCTAGAGTGTGTAGTCTCTCCGAGAACAGCTTTCTTTAGCTCAGAGCAAAACAAAGAGGTGCTGCTAACTTAAGGGTCTTTGCACTGTGTAACATTTGTACGTGCTCCTTGCACCTCTTCAAGCTGTTGTTCTTGCGGAGATTTTCTGTTTACTAACATATCATGCATCTCAGAATATGACTGTGGGTGTGATGGGCCAATATAGCAGCTTGAATTATCAGCGAGCCTCAGAAATGATCCTTCTTTTTTGGTGGGAGAAGGAAAAGGAAGAGAACAGGATCTTTGTTTTTAACTATTAAGGTTGGGAGAGTACGAGTCATTAAATCTTAATGTCCTGCTTATCTATCTTGCAAAATGGGAACTGAAGACGGGTTTTGGTTTGGTTTGGTTGGGTTTTTTTTAAGACAGTTTGCTGAAACAAACTCCGTGGATTTCTGCCTTATTACCATAATGTTTCTGCTATAATTACCAGAATATAGAGGGACCTGTAGGCTCAGGACGACCCTCAAAACTGATAGTAAAAGAAGCTTTTTCCATGCTCCCTGACAATGCTGAGCAAACACAAGGCTGCAGTCAGACAAGCGGAAGAGCAGGTAGATGACATGAAAAGATTTCATTTGAATAACCAAAGATTTGAAAAAACAACCTGTAAGAAAGACTGGTGAGACTTGAGCTCAGACACTGAATTTAGATTAAAACAGAATGTGATGAAATAAACCATTTGCTTTATATTTTGACACAGCCCCACAGAGTAAGTTCTTAAAAATAGTATTGTTTCTAAGGAAAAGAAGTATTTTTACCAAAACCTTGGGGTTTTTTCTGAAAAAAGTATGTGGCTGCACTTTTTTTGACAGGCTCCCCTGGTTTCTGTAATCAGCCATAACTCACAGTTGATGGTAACATAGAACCATTACTAATAATTCTTGTTTGCTTTAGATTTTTTTAAGAGACGAAACTTGTTAATTCAACTTCCCAAATGCATTTTTTTTCTGAGTGTATAGGCAGAATGCTTTAAGACATGTCAATATAACATTTGCATATGTTTGGTAACAGCAGGGATATGATGCAAGTAAGATCAATTATATTTTCATAACACAGGTTTTAAGCATAGAAAGACTTGCACTCAGTCATATGGATTGTGCTCAAACATAATTTAAACATGAATTCTTTTAATGATGGAGCTTGCTCGAGAATATGTTAATGAAAATTGCTTTCAATATAAGTCTTAGCAAAACAAAAATATATGATGGTCCTCTAAGAAAAAAAAAGGTAAAATCAAAAACCCAGTAATTTTGGAAGAAAGTTTTTGTGTCCCATTTGTGACTTCAGCTGAAGGCGAGATGACACAAAGTCTCTGTCTGATTGGAAGGAAGTTAAACTCAAATGTGGGACCCTTGAGAGCTCACAGTATAAATACAAACTTTAAAGTAGATATAATGCAATGGTAGCTGATGCTTTTGCACGATCTTAATGAGAACAGAAACAAACAGTGCACCAACTTCCCAGCAGGTGCAATTTTCTTTTTCAACAATCCATGCTATTGCCAGGGGCAAAATTGTCCATCAGGTTGTGTTTCCATAACAGCTGAGTCTCTCTGGAAAGTTAACCCATTTTACCTTTTTCAAATCCTGACCTAGAGTCCAGCGGTGGAATGAACATCAATCAGTTCAGTTCTCTCTTTATGCTTGACATCCCAGGTCATTGACAAGATAGGATCTCAACAAGGAAACCTGGAGTAAGGGGATAGGATAAAAACTAGGTTAAAATTCTTCCTGCTGTAAGACTACTGCAGCTTCATCAGGCTTTCATTGTTTCAGAACCCAGAGGGGATCCCAATTATATGTGTACTCGGCTGAACACAAGGGAAGAGGCTATTCCACTTCCTGTACAAATGAGAGTAAAGTGCACAGTGAGATTTGGTTTCAAGAAGCCTGGTAAGCAGCTTTCAACAGGACATTCACATGTCTATAGTTACAGATTTCTAAATAATGGTTATACCTGTTACTGGGAAGGTGAAGGATTAGAGCAAGAAGGAAAAAATCAATCTCTTCTCTCGTTAAAATTCCTTCAAAAGAAAAGAATCCCAGAAGATTACACTTACCATAATTTCATAATGAAATTTTCTTTACAGAGCTGAATAGAACTTGATGATAAAAAGTATGGTATTTTTTGCCAGCAGCTGTGGACTCCTACACACCTATCACAATATAAAAATATCCTCTTCCCTATGCCATCTCAAAAGATCCCAGTGAGAACAATAGGCCTTTTAAAGGAAATGCTGGTTTATTTGAGATAATTAAATTTGACTCTGGAAAACTCTCTGTATGAGCAGGAAGACAGTAGATAGGATACATCTCAACTTTTCAGAGATGATGATTTCAACCGAATTTTAGGTATTTAAATATTATCTGATTATACCACTACCACCCTTCCTCCCAAGAAAATCTCCATTGTCTTATCTACAGGGGCAACTCTTTCTGAGACTAACTGGAGATCAAAAAGCTGAAACCCACAGGATTTCTGAAAAAAAAGAGGCAAAAACTTAAAATTGGGTTCATGGCTGTGTGTTACTAGTGATGACACTTGCACCATGGCAGTACGTGCTGTGCAGACTGACCATGGTGATTCTAAGAATAAGTGTTCAGTATGATATGTTGCCTAACCAGCCACTGGGGGCTTGTTAATTTCTGAATTTGAAAAAAATCTCTATGGCTGTTGGTGCTGCCTTGAATACTCACACTTCTTGTGGTATGAGAACCACTACTCTAATATATGTCTGCCATTTCAGTGAGGTGGGTAAAACTCATGCCAAATAGTCACATCCTTGCTGTATTGATTCATTTTTTTTCTGAAATGAGACATAATTGCTTGTGTAAATAACATAAGAAGAGAAATAAGTGGTTAATATGTGTATATTTTGTTTAAATTGCATAGTGTATATTAATACTTTAATATGTTATATATGTATGGCTTAAGCAGCACATGGTTTTTGTATGTTAGTGCTTGTGCAGTTGTTTTTTGAACTTTAATTACAGGGGCCTTTAAAGGTAGTTTAATGGACAGTTGCTTCTGGCACTTTCAAGTATCTAATTCTGTACCTTCCCCCAGCATCTGAAGAGCTGATATAGTTGAAAATGTATTGAGAGGGGTGATTTTCTAAAGGTAAAAATTGGCACTTGCTATCTTCATTCTGTATTATTTCCCCTATTTTTCAGTCTGTGGTGTTGGCCTCAAGATATAAATTAGAGTTGCATAATTTTAATGTGTAGGCCACAGCTTTTTTGTAATCACAGATATGTACAAATAAACCAGACACAAACAGTTCCACTACCATATACATAGATACAGGACATTTTCACTTAATTCACAAGAGGCAGCAAAATCCTCCAGTACAGTCAAGGACAGTGTTGCAAAGTAGGAGAGGAAACACAGTCTACAAAGACTCTCATCTGAACTGATGCCCAGCACCATCTTTCCTGATATTTTCTGCTGCAACTATGGCTTGAAATTTGTTCTCATAAGGGATTTTTTTATAGTAGAGATCAGTCCTTTGACTGTCACAGAGTGGACTGTATCCTGCAAGGCTCAGATCCCCACCACACAAACAGTGACAGTTTGTGCAGTTAGTTCTGCAACTACTGCTCTGCACTAGTAATGGCCTTTAAGATTAGTTCTTTTTTTCTATGGACCTATTCAGTGTTGGAAATGAATTATCTTAAAGCATTGACTTTCCTCTCCCTCATCCTTTCACTTAGTTGGAGTTAAGGATGGGTGGAATTGTTGCTCTTCCTTCTCCAAAAAGAGGGGGAAAACTATGCATTCCCACAAACTGGACAACATATGGCAACACTTAATTTTTGGCTTGGGGGTTTTGTGCCACTCATAATTTTCTAGAACAAATTACCAGTTCGTGTTTCATTTACGTTCTTGTAATTTATGCATGTTATTTGGCAGCTTAGTTTTGTGCACTTGCTTTCTTCTGCTGTGTCTCAAAATTTGTGATAATTCAAAAATTTAAATGTAGTCACATTTGTGCTGAGGAAAACCTTCCAGGTGAACAGACGGATGTGAACAGCTTGGTCCAACAAGGGTGATTTTATTTGTTTTAACTCCAGTGCATTAGAAGGTTTCTGCAAACTCAACATATGTCCATCTGTGTCAACTGAAAAACAGTCGTGTCTGATATAGGTATCTCTGTTGTATCAGAAGAAACACTGCCCACTTGTTCATAGATAATTAGCAAGTGTGTGTTCTGTGTCAACACCTGTTTTCTAAGGCTTGCTGTATCCACAATATATAGAATTTTGTTACAGTGTCTTAAATAATGTTGCCCTCTACCAATATCCAGACTGATGTGATTTCACAGAATTATAGACTGGTGTGGGTTGGGACAGCTAGAAGTCATCCAGCCCAACATCCCTGTGTTGAACTAGATGGTAAGCTGAAGCTCCTTATGGACTAGGAAGTGTCATATTTTTAAGATAAAGCGCTTCCAGTGAATGACATTTTGTCAGAGGGATTTTTGGTGATTTCTCCTACTTGCTTTGGAAGATTAAAATAAAATCCATTATTTGTTTTCTGGAACATGTTGAACTGTATGTGAGATTTTCTTTGTGAAAACATGCCATGCGTGTGTCAAAACAAAATGTCCCCCCCCCTCTTACTTGTAGAGATGTAAATGCTCTAACTCCAAGTTGAATATACATATGTGGCAGAACAGCACCAGCAAAATTTATTCTGTGTATTTCGTAGATATGATGAGTGAGGAAAGTAATATTTTCACTAATGATTGTGTAACAGGTGTGGAGATATATTATTCAATGATGGGCACTACTTGACTGAAATGAAACTAGTAAATTATAAGAAACTGCAGAAAATTGGATCCCTTAACAGAGCGTGACAGGATGTCCAGTACCTGAGGGAGGAGCAGAGACGGCCTCTGTGATTGAAGGGGAAAGGAGATTGAGTCCCTTTTCCTCCCTGCGCCAGATGAGGCAGCACAACCAGAACCCTGTGTTGAGTCACTTTGCTAGAAGCAGGAGTGGAGTATCAGTCAGAAAGAAATTGCTTTTCTCTTCATTTCATGTGCCTGCTCCACTGAAGCAACCTGCCAGCTTCCTTAGGAGGGGACTGGTAGCACCTGTATTATCAAAAGAACTTGGGTTTGGCATTTCTTAATTAGTATATGATTAGGAAATAAAAAAGGAGCTTTGATGGCATACTCAGAATTCAGGAGATGAAGACAGGAAAGTCTGCAGAGCTCTGGAAGTTGTTCTGGCTAATGCACATGTAAGATGCAGTTGTGAGAAGTCTGTTATCTATGATAGGTGAATTTATAAGCCTTTTGCCCCTCTATCAGCAGTTCTTTTTAATACATGTACGAATGATTCTCTTAAATTATGGGACAGCCTGAACCAGCAGTTTGTAACCTTTGCTGCCATAATATAGGGAAGATTATTTAGGGGCGATTTATTTAGCTTGTCAAGAAAAGGGTTGAGAGATGTCTTGTTCTGTAGGTTTGTATTTACCAGTGCATGGAAGTATAGGGGGAGACCTTTTTAACTTTCTCGATAAAACCATAATGTGGCCCAGTGTCTGAAATCAGATATTACATAAAGGAGGCACGATTTTGTACCTAAGAAAATAGGTGAATGTTGGTTCAGATTAGAAATGGAGTGTATTAGAGACAAAACTTTTATCAAAGACGGTATGCCATACCAATATCCACAAACAGATGTCTAGGAAAGAGCTGGGAAGTGTGGCAACTAGATGGTGTGCTTCCTCCTAAAATTGTCATACTTTCCAGTCAGTTTTAGCTCTCGGGTTTTGTAAGACAGATGCCGTTTTTTGTATTTAGTAATCTTCAGTAATTTTCTGTTCCATCATAGCTCCCCTTTGAGCCATTTTTAGCTTTAGGGTCCACAGTATCCGTTGGCAAAAAGTGCCACAACTCATTATTCTTGGCCAAAAACATAGGTTGTTTATTTGCAGATGTCTTAATATATTCTAATCAGGTTTGGTAGGAAAAGGTTTTAGCTTTTACATATGAGAGAACGTATTTAGCTGTATTGCCATGGAGGTCCTTTTGGCTTCTGGAATCTGTGTATTTGAGTTTCTGTGGTTTTAATTTTATAGGCTTTGTGGAAAACATGATGGCCTGATTTGCTTTTAGCTTGTTAATGGTGCTTGCAAATTTGCTTTAAGACAATTAGTATAGTCAAATGATGCGCTTCAGGCCTTTAGCCTTTTCACTGTGTTTGTATATAGATGGCTAAATGATGTGAATTGGTACAGAGTCCTCTTCTTGGAGGCCAGCTTAACATTTTGCTAACACATTGAAAGCCACACTGATTACCATATTTCAGAAAATTCAGCTTGTCAGAGTTCATGTAGTTTCTGATCTTCCACCCTGGTATGGTCCCTGAACTGATTTACCTAATGTGTTCCTTGCCACCATAGTGGACATATTAGGTGTTAGGTATACTTTGCTGGTATTTTCTCACGGAAAATTGTTTAATCTGCCAAAACCTGAAAAGTTTTAAGGACTGTTGGCTTGGCAGTTGTCATTAGATGAGATATCAGGACTTGGTGGTGGTGGTTGATCTCATGGCCTGTTTTGTTTTTGGAGTATTATACCACAACATAACATTGACATGAAACATTGACATGATATTGTTTAGTTTCTTAAAATAGCTAAGGTCATTTCTGTCACTTGGGACTGGGACACTTAAAAGTCCAGTGTTTCAAGCTCTCTTAACTTTATAAAAGAAGAATTATGTTGCATCGATGAGAAATAGGTTTGTATTCCTTGATGTAGCTGGTTATTTACAAGTTTGACTCATATAAAATTTTATTATGCATGCAAAATTTTTATTTAATTGCAAATGAAAAGTAAACATTCCCTTAGTAATTACCTATATTGGCTTTCTTATGAAAGGCATTTATGCATAGAAGGGTCAACGATTTGTTTCATGACCAGAATGCTTAAAGACATGAAGAGGTGAATCTTTGTGCTGTTTGGGATCACGGGTGTTTCAAGGGGAGCACTTTGCTTAGGGAATTCTGGCCAGCATCTCCATAATGCATAGCCAGATTTCAGCAGCCCACGCTTTCTGCCTCGCAGTTGAGTTACATCTTTCCTTTGTAACTTCTGTATTCCTTTATTTATTTTCTTAAAGATATCTTCATGGTCACAATAGGCAGGTTTTAGAAATTCAGCTGAATACAGGCAGCTGCTTTCACTGGAGCAGATGCATTTAAAAGTTGCTGTCTTTATACTCCTTTACTGTGCTCGTGTTTTCCAGCAAACATTAATCATACCGGGTAGCTTTGAGGGCAAAACTGTTGCGCTAAGATAAACATTGGAGTCTGCTTTAATGCCCAAAGCCTCTTAGCTTTTTTAGGTCAAATTATCTTGTATCCTCTGACTATGTTTCTAGGCATGCTACCGCTAAATGCTACTCATTAAATTCAGATTCTGTGTTGTATTTTTGTTGACAAGGTTAAAGAGAGGGTATCTCACAATTAAGGCCCCAACTTCAATGGCAAGAACAGAGCAGGTCTTTCTTTCTTACAACTGGCACTTAAGAAGAATACTGGTTGTGTTTTATACTTAAAATATTATCTATGCTTTTTGTATTCTGCTGGTGTCGTCATAATGATACTGGTGCAAAATGAGTCTGCTCAGTTACAACAAAGTGCTAGGAGTTAAATTTTTTGTTGACCAGAAAGTATGAGCTCATTATTTATACTTCTAGTTTTCTGAAAGACTTTATTTTACAAACACTGTTTTCTGCAAGCTATAAACAATTATAAGCAAACATGTTTTAAAAAAGTTATGTATTATACAACCGTTCTAGAAAAGACAAATAGAACTAATTTTCTTAAAATGCCTTGGTTTTTGCATTGATGTCATCCAAGAAAAAGAACTCAGTTGGTAAGAATTGTTTTTTTCACAGGTTATGTTCAAAAGCTGTAGCTTTGTTAAATACTGCACAGCAAATTTTCTTTCCCTTCCTCCTAGTTGAATGCCCTTGGTTAATATTTGCCATCTACTCAGCTAAAGATTAAATTACTGAGGAAAAAAAAATAAATTGTGAAAACACAGGTTTCTCCTGCTGTGAAACTGTGGCTGTAATGTGTGCACAATGTGATTTTTCTAAAGTTAGGTTTACTGGCAGGGGATATATGTGAAAATGTCCAAAAACCAGAGACCTCATCTGTTCCTGCTGGTAACTAGCATGATGCCATTAGTGTCTGTAATCTAGGGAGCTCGGCGGGCGGGGGCAGCCAGGGAGGATTGTTAGTAGTTTTTTTAAATATCTTCTTAAAAGCCGGATAGTGAGAGAGTTAAGAGAGGAAGAGCTGTCAGATAGTCAAATATCTGGGAGATGGTTTGGCTGTCACAGTATATGAAAGTTACGTAAGGTGTACAAGCATATTACATAAGTGCTCCCCCGTGCTCCAGGTCACTGGCTGTTCTTCCCAAAGTAACCACCACCCGCCTGAAACCAGCCCAGAAACACAGGCAGCACTCTTGGAAAATGGGCATCTGCTTTATTTCTACAGCAGGCGCAGCATGTTTGCGTGAGATGCACGTGTAAAAATAGTCCAAAGTAATATGATGCTTTGTAAGAAGAACGGAATGAAGTGTCCATAAGAAATTAATTTAATTTTTTTTACTGGATATCAGTTTAAAAGAGCAAATCACATACATGAGCTTGTAATGCAGTGCAATATGTTTCAATATTGTGAAATGACGGGGAGTTTTCTGACCCAGCAGGAAGGGCCTGCTGTTCTATACAGTCCAAATAAACATTTCTTTGCATTTGGAAAGAGAATTGCAGCTCAGCAATTTCTTGCTAGTTATTTTGATATTGCTAGTAAAATCCTCTGTAGATTTAACTGCAGTTCTGCTGCAAATAAAAGCATGGATATTTCTTGTGGGGGAAAGAAAGGTGGGGGGAAATCTGCTGGGGCTTCTTTAATCCATTACAGTTTAAGCTTAAGACCAAGAGATGTTTGATGATGAATCTTTTCCATCCTCTGCAGCACATTTTAGTGGTAGCAGTGAAAGCTGGATTCTTCTTGCTTCAGTCAGATAGCTACAGCACCTTCTTGACAGTGTGCCAGATTTCATTTATATTACAGGTTAAGTGGTTGAAATCACTGCAGTAACTGTAACAGATCACAGATGAGACCTCTACAAGACAGTCTCCTCTCCTTAAGTTATTGGAAAGATTGATTTCAGCTTTGTAAAGGAGTACTGCTTTTCATCCTTTAGTCTCCTTTCTAAAACCTAGTTGGAGGTGAGGAAGCCAACAGAATATCTTCACAGAGATGGAATGAATGTCTGCAAGGAGGTTCTTCTCATGCAGATGTTGTGGAGCTCAGATGACATGTCCTCTTCATGGGCTCCAGAGGCCAGGTAGTGACAGAGTGCTATGATGGTCACAGTCCAAACAGAGCCATATCAGTTCCACTCTGTCCAGAAACAGTTTGCCTTGGTCATGGGATATGCACCGTTATGCTGAAGTCTCCTTACCTGTTCAACATTGAATTAAACTGAGCACATTTTTTTATTAGGGACTGCTACTATGTAAGCCCAACCCATAGCCCAGTTTTCTCTTTGGGCTGATACTGCTTTGCAGAACTACAGTCACGATCTGCTTTCATATCCAGCACTGCTGCCTCTTGCAAGTACAGTAGGGTCCATACCATTCATTGCCAGAGTGAGGGGCAGTTCAGCTGTAGGTCAGACCACATCCTTCATGAAACAGACCAAAATCCAGTGTAGACATACTTGCTAAATAAAGAAAATTCTGTCCATTGGCATCCTGATGTTAATCACTGACCTCCTGCGAAAAGCTCTCTGCTGTTTCAGTCTGTTGGCTGGTCCTGAAGCAATGGCAGTTTTCTGTGAACTCTCTGAAGAAACATTTGGCAGAAGCTGCTGCGGCCTATTTTCCTACTTTAGTGTCATATAGCACATTTTGTCACTTCACAGTTGCTGGGATCTCATTGTCTGGTTTTTGAGCAACTGCTTTTTGCTTTGTTAGTGCAAACTGAGTTTTGTATATTTTCCTTGAGGAAGATCTCTGTCCTTATTTCTCATGTTTAGGAAGGTTGCCCTATGAAACCATCCTGCAGTCCCTGTTCTGTTAAGTAGAAGATTTCACACATGCATCCTGTACACTCAGGACTGGATGATAACTCATTGCTAGTCACTGGGAGTGAGGTCTTTATGGGTGATTTTTTAAAAGAAGAATAATTATTTAAATGGTGCAGTAGGGAGTAGGTTAATTCTTCAGGTTGTATGGCCTGTGTTCATCATGCTGCACCATAACTTTTTGCCTCAGAAGAGTTTTGTCTTACTGACTCCTTATTGATAAAGAAATGGGGAGCTGGTTGTTCCTTCTCCAGTTGGGATTTCAAAACTGGCAGACCACAACAATCATGGGTGTTAAGTGTATTACCAATAAAATCCATATGACAGTATAACTCAAAGAACCAGTTAAAGTAAAATAATGGGGTTTTAGCAGTAAGTAAACGAGGAGCAAACAAGCTAGCTCAGTTTTCTAGTTTTGTACATCAACCTGCAGCCAGATGGTTACCTTTACTTGACAAAAAGAGTCCCTGACTATGAAGTAGATGTGGAATCATTTGGCATAAAAATGGTATTCCCTTTCCTGTCCTATCCCTTCAAATTTTGTACCTGCTTTTTCTATTCTGTCCATTGTGCTTTGTTCTGAAAGGGTTTTTGTCTTTGTTCATTTTGGTGTGTAGACTCTTCTAATCTCTTCCCTTTCACATTTCTTTGTTTTACTTATCTTAGTGTTTCTAATCTCCATGGGAGTGATGTTGTTAGGTTGTCATGCAATGAGTTTCATGAACCTGATTTAATAAATGTACTCTTTGCATCGTTGCAGATCACCCTGGACTCTAATAAGCTGTTAGGCATTTTAAAGTCTCTGTACAGTGAGTATTTTGTAAACATCCATTTATTTGCCACTATGAGTGTTCCACAGTTCTACACAAAGTGACAATGGAATTAATCCAGGAAAAGAAACAAGCTGAAAAAAGTCATTTAAGTATCCATGCCAGCCTTGCTCTGCTAGGCAGTTTGTTTATATTGATTTTATTAGGACACAAACAAAGAACTAAGGAAGAAAAGAATCTATTCTGAATTGTGCTGTTCACTCATCACAATATTCAGTATTTGAACAAAATCTCCCAGCTTCTCAACTAGATTAAATTACATTTAATTTACCCTCATTATGCACACATTTTTGTTATAACACTCAAAATACTCAATTCTCAAAGGCCTTCATTTCAGTGAGAACAGAATGTGATGGTTTGCAAAGAAAGCCTGATGCAAGCAAAACTGAATGCTGAAACCTGAAATTGAAAGTTGAGGAAGGTGGAAGAGTGACAGGAAAGGTTGCACGTAGCACACTTTGAAGATGTTCCTTCATTTGCTTTTTAACTTCACATTGGTACCAAAATTGAGCAATTTCATTGTCTTAACGTAGAAAAAAAGAATAAGCACTTCCCACCTTCATCATTGTGTTCAAATGTATGTTAATTGTAAATCCTCTTGTTCTATTTGAAGGACATTTCTATTTTCCTAATAACACCAAATCCTGTGCATGTGTATCTGTCTTCATACACCTGCATGTGCATGTGGGTCTGTACGCAGCCGTATGCCCTTTAAAGTTGTTTTTTGGTAACACTCAATCAGCTTGTCAATGACAATTTGTATAGTAATTCTGATGCTGAATCATTCTGTAGCTGCTTTATTTCAATCTGATTTATTATTTCAGGGGTTTTTTAAGTATTATTTTTTTTTTCCCCCTGGGTATATGTGCAGCTTGTGGCTCCTATACTGCACATGCTTCTGTGAAAATACCATTTTTTGTTTCTGTATAAGCTGTTCCTCATCTTGTAAAATAACTTTGATTTTCATCAGTCTTTGGAGATAGGAGTTCTGCAGTTTGATTAGAAAGGCAAGACTGGTCGCGAGAAATTTTTAGATATATTAAACCCTGGAATATTGGAGTAGATTCTGGTTTAATTTTACTAACTAAAATAGAGAATGCAGATTTAAGAAGGTCAAGCCAGTGATTCTGTTACAGTTGAGTGAAAGCCACAGTTTGTGAAGACTGGATTGATGAATGAATGCTCTGTGGATGTGCTTTACAACTACTCAACTGAAAAAGTAGGATTACCGTAACACCCTGAATCCATAAACAATGTGAAATAGTGGAAGTTAAGGAGCCCTGTGCATGTGAGGAAGAAAAAATACTTTAACAGCATAAAACTCCTGTAGCTAATTGGAGGTATTTGTGTAGTACTACCAGCATTTTGCTAGTGTAATTAAAACAGCTGTACTGAATATATTATATAGACACACTTGGAGAATTTGTTCTAGATATGCTGGTCTCTCCCATTCCTTGAAGACAAGAAGACGAAGAGGTTCCTCAGAACAGGAACCTAACTTTGAGCTCTGAGCAATCTCAGAAGGAACCTATCCCTGTCTGCTCTGATGGAGCATCTTAGGACAAATCTCACTCAGGGTGAAGTGTGAATATTTTCATGGACGCCAGCTAAGAACTTGGTCCATAATATACATCCTGCTTGAAAGTGGAAGTGTTTATATTTTGACCATGATATGTCATGATTTACTCAAGAGTGAATAATGGGGCCCATTAATACAAGACTGAATTTGAGCTTCTGGAAATGACTGTCATTTCCATCGAAGGTCCTGCTTGGTAGTGTCTCTTTGTGTCTTTTATTATGCTTTATTTAAACAAAACGCCTTGACTAAAGTGGATGAGTGGAATGTCTTTTTAATTGTTCGTCCTCATTTTTGCAAATACTTCATCTAAACATAGATACATATAAAAAAAAAATCATGCCTGAAAGCAGAGCACAGGGAGGTTTTTACTTGTTATCCTGTTTATTTTTTTTTTTTTTTTGGAAATATCTTAGATCAGTTTAAAGAACGCTATGACCAAAATTATATGTTTGTTTGTTTATGCCTGAAGTCTTTGCATTTTCACTTTCAGGTTTGTTTCCTCCGTTATCATAATCACCCCCTTAGCAGAGGGACAGTATACAATTGAGTTTCCTGCAGAGTGTTACACAAGAATGATATCATTTGCCAAGGGCAGAGCAAAATAAATAAATAAATGCACACTGTTGTCAGGGAACAGCACTGCAAACAGTCTCTGTTCTGATCTTAAGAACTTTAGCACCTGCACTGTCTATAAAATTAGCAATTGGAAGTACGACTTCAAATTGACTGAATCCCTTGAAATGAACACAGTAGAGAGCAGTCTTTGTTTCCAAGGCAACAATCAGCCCTGTTCCTAAGGATTCAAAAGGTGTTTAAATGACAAGGTTGGCTTCAGACCACATCTTACTAAATTTAAATTTTACATTCATTCAGAATATCTGGAACTATAAAACTTTCATAATGTGAAGTACAGCTCTCATTACATCTTTACTCAGTCATGAAAAGAGCTGACTCCTACAAAGTATATTCTCTTCCCAATACTATACTCTAAATATGTTATAGTTCGTGCTGCATTTCCACTTTCTCCCTGTAACTATTATAGGAGACAAGCAGTGGTAACTACAGCTAAGATTAGATAATACTTTCTATTACATTAGGCTACAAAATTAGAACAGTAGCAAAAATTAGACTTTTTAGGATGTGTTAAAAAAAGATCAGGTATTTTGGCATATCTGATCAGTTAGATCTAAGGAAGCATTCTTAGCCCTTCCCAAAAGATGTGTGCATGATGACTAACAAATACCTGATCTGGGTTTTGTGAACTATTCTTTATACAGCAGAAGTGATTTCTTCAGGATACTTTTTATGAATGCTCATGGAGAGCTTTTCCATAGTTGTGTGGCAGCGTGAATGTGCAAGGATTTTGAGGGAGCAGGATGTAAGCAAGGAATCATTTCTTTGGCAAAGCAGTGAGAAGAGTTAGCTCTCTGTGTCAGAGTGGAGCAAGGGTACGTGGAATAGATTAGAAAGCTTCCAAAAGTCAGAATTTAGTTTCAAGCAAAGGAACAGGAAGCTGAAGAGAATGATGATGAAGTCAAAGGCACGTATCAGAAAGATTATTTTAACAGTAACATACATGGTTGTTAGGGAATTTTTATCAGAGAGGGAGGAAGGCATGCAGGCATAAACCCTCAGATTCAGCTGACATGGAGGCAAAGGAATTTGGTGTTGTGACAGGTTTCATATTTGTGAATGATTCTTTGCTCTCTGGTTACATGTCGTCTTTCACAAATTGCAGATTCAAATTCTTACCACATTTTGTGGATTTGTCTAGCTTGTTTGTGAAGAGTAGCTTTGGAAAATAATGATTTTGAAGCAGTACTATTGGGGAGTAGCAATTTACTCAATAATGTAAGTACTTCTGCAAATCCTTTGAGACAGAATCTTCAAATTAGAGTTTCTGATTCCTTGGAAATATACTGACTTGAAATTGCAACCTATTTAATTCTCTTTATACAGGAAAGATTGGTTGGTTTTGAAAGTTTATTAATCAACAGATACACTTCTGGGAGAGGTATCATTATAATGGTTTTGAAAGCCTCACCTGTTTTCTAAAATACAGGTATTAAAACCCGTGTAGCCTTCCTGTTGAGTGTAAATGGTGAGCTGTATGAATCTGTTTCACTTTGCTATTTTTTACAGGAGTCAAGAAACACAAAAGTCTTTGGCTGGAATAATCAGTCCAACTCCCTTAGACTTCAGAGCCTCTCACTCTCAAGGGATCTCGCCAGAGGTTTTTGGGGTGTTTTTTTTGTGATGTTCGAATGCTTAAAAGTGCCTAATATTTTGAAAGACTTTATAGCAGCATTAATTATCAGTACCAAAGTGCGGAATGAAGGTTTGTTAATGACATAATGGTTGTAAAATGGGACTCAAGTGAGAAGTAATAAGTTGAAGGGAACTTGCCAAACCACAGTTGTGCTCCTTGTGCTCTGGATTTTTTATTCCACCCAATATTCTTCAGTCTGTGATAAGTTATTTGATGTTCAGTGAGTGACATTGCTTCACCTAAATTTATTTTCACTGTTTGACAGCAGGTAAATACTTTTTCTCTGCTTAGAACATAACTGGTGTTTCTTGATTTACATGCTATTTATTATTCAGGATACACAGCTCCTCCACACAAAGTATAGAGTACAATCTATACTTAAGCAGTGTAGATTCAGAATTGTCTCATTTGCAAATAAATGGTAGTTCTACATAAGTCTTGGATCTTCAAAATTGTAATTACTACTTTTTGTTTCTCTGCTGCCTGTCTAATATATTCCTAGTTGTAAAGAAGATAGGGATTTTGCAGAAATAATGTATGATAATGTAATCAAAGCCAAAGTGGGATTTTTAGAAATGGTGATGGATTAAATGTCGAATTTCCACTGTCTATCACTACAAATTACGTGTGACCTTTAGAAATTTTTGTAAAGTTTACCTTTCAGTCATTGCAGTTGCCCAAATACAAAACTGAATCAATGCTATTTATAATCTTCATCCTCAAGTAACTTTTATCAGACTGGCTAAGACTACTTTTTGGATGTGCATCCTCCAGAACACTCTGTGCAATCCAGGTGTTCCTCATTAATGCAAGCAACTGGAAAGCTCTTCAGGTAGTACAGCAAGTGAAATAGTGAGTCTTGAGCATTGCTGGGCTGCAGAGAAGAGCTTGCAGTGGGCTCAGAAGAGACAACACGTGTTTCCACTTTCCTAAGAGTAGCTGACAAGCACTTCTATCCTGTAATTGTTTCTAAATGTGCTTGCACTCTAAGTCTTGTTTTATTCCAAGTTTCTTCAGTTCTATATGTTGTACAGTATGATTGGATGCAATATAAGGAAATAAGTAAAACACTAAATCACTTCTGTCCTAGGAGGCAAGATTCCGTAGTAGTTTAAATTCTGATGAAGCAGCTAGAGGTTTAATGCACTCTTGTAAAATGTGTTCTATAAGACACTTATCTTCATTGAGGTGTCTGGTCCCATCAGGTGCTGTATTTGCTAAAGAATATGATTTGATATATGTATAAATAGGAAGATGCAATTATTTATTGAGGTATGTCATCACTCGAATTTATTGTAAATTCAAATCAGCTTGAAATGCATACCAAAGACTGTAATGTTCACTTATATAGCAGTCTTTTTGCTATCTGTTTACATACTATATTGTATGTTTTGTCTTATCTTTCTATGCTTTTAACGTGTTTCAGAGATTTCAAAATTTCATAGTAAAAAGGCTTCACAGTAGCTTCTAAATATAAATAAGCTTAAAAATAAATCTTGCAAAACTGCAACGATCCATTTAATAAAATACCCGTTTTTATAAATGCCCTGAAAGAAGTGGGTGAAAAATAGTGTGACACATCATGTGGGCTTAATCTGTTTCGTATAAATTTGCTGTGAAAGCTCTAGTTCAATATAGATAATGTGCAATCTGTTCTAAACATCCAGTTGTACAATAAGGGTAATTTGTGGGAGACAGTTATGGATCTCAAGAGCCCTTTCATCATGCGGAGTATTGAATTAATCTCCTCCTAAATGCTCATTCAGAAAGTGCCAGAAGACTGCTCTGTTTGGTTGCCATGGCAGATATTATTCTCCTGGCTCCTTGGAGAGCTAAATTTCTATAAACTATGAGTGTTATCAAGTTTATCAAGGCAGTAAGTTGTAGTTACTCAGATTTTTGTTGTGGTTGACAGTTTTCCTCATTCATATGCTTGCATTAATTTTATTCTTTAGAAATGTTCTAAAATTTCTTTTTACCTACTTGCTCTCTCAGATAGAACAATAACTTTTGCTTAGAGACAGAAAAGGGCGAAAAGCTATTTTAGATACGGTGTCTTACGGTCATTTTTAGATAGAAATAAAAAGAAATCAGAAAATGTGGAACCTGTATGCTGAGAAACAAGTGAAAACAGCAAAACCCTGAGAAATGCAGGTTGTAAACAGGGGAGGGGAATGAAACTGCTTTTATCAAGACTGCACGGGGGCAGATACTATGAAGGAGATGGGACTGATTTCTTATACAATAAACTTTTCCGTTTGCATGTTCTCGTACTGGCAGCAGAACTAATGAAGCCTGATTTCCTCAGGATTTATGTCCTGGCTTTTCTGAGCCTACAGACAGCTGTGCTCACGTCCTGATTAAACTGCTGGCAGCCACTCTGAGGTACAATTCTGTTTTCAATGATAGGCTGTTGGTTTGGATTTCCCTTCATAGCAAGCTACTGATTTTCATAAAATGAAGAGGCGCTTGGTGTCCTTGAGACCTCTGCAAACTGATGAGTTCTGCTGGAATTGGCTGGTGCTTTGTGGTCCCTTGCTCCGTGGCCCTGGCCCCTTAGACGTCTGATTCAGGTGATTTTAAGGAGACATACTGTCATGGTGGAAATTGCAGGTTTTAGGAGACAGTTGTTGGCCACCACTGAAATTCAGAGACTTGCTTGAGGTTGCAGGAGTTCTTGTTTAATAGTTATTTTGTAGTAACACATGCTGTCACATGTGGGGCTATGTTTGTTGCTTGCTTGTCCAGATGCCTGTTTCAATGTGGATGAACATGTGCTTTGAACACTTAAGCTTGAGATTTTTTTTTATTTAATTTTTGTGTTTTAGTTACTCAAGATAATTATACTCAATATAAGGGTATCACTAAGGAGACTAACAGGGTCTCCAATTCATCAGAATTTGCAGTGAGATATTTGCCTGCATTTGGTTACCCAGGTACACCCATCGGTGTTTGAATTACAGTGTTGAGCTCACAGGAGATTCTGTGGTTCTGACATCGGAAAAGTACCCCCTTTGTTTGCTACCTTATTACCAAACTCTGCCCTTTCAGAGACATCCAGAAGCAAAGCTGTTCTTGGCAGTCCTGTGTCAGCTGTGCAGCTGAAAGACTCTCAAATCTAACTCCTAATCAACTGTGAATATGTGGGAGGACATTGCTTTGAATCAGTGACAGTGTGAATGATCGTTTGGACAGGCATTGAAGGGAGGAAAGGAAGCTACCCATTAATAACTGGAGTTGTCACAAGTGTTTTGTTGATATGCAAATTTACCATTTACCTACTTCCAAATCCCTTTTAGTTATGTGTGAGGGGACAGGGCATACATAAACTCTTCAGGTACTGAATAAGCACTAAAGTATTCATGCTGTACTTTGTTATGAATATGCACTCACACTGTGAAACTGCAAATGGATGGGATGTGTTAGTCTTCCTGGGAGGGGACATTCGGAGTGTGTACAAACCTGAGGGAAGGCAGATATTTAGAGAATTGAGAAACTCTGAGTAGGATGATACATCATGAAGCACTTGAAATGGATTCATTGCATTGCATTTTCTCTTTAAATCAAATTTGTTTCTAGCACAAGATTGAGGAAAATGCCATTCTGGCCAGAACCTACATGTAGTTCAGACTGCCAGCAAATCTGTTAGAGACCATCTCATTGAAACAGCAGCTGAACTATGAAGTGGTTGAATTGTGAAGCAATTAAACAGAGAAAAATTAATGTAAGAAGGTTAGTCACACTAATATGAGAGTTTTTTTCAATATGCAAGCAAAATAGGGAGCACCTTAAGTGGAGCAAATGAGGCTTGATGTGTTCATGAAGGATGCAGAGATTTTTTTAACCTGAATGTGTGCCACAGTCAACATACGAGCCCTGCCTGTTCTTTCATTCTTCTGTTCTTTCATTCTTCTGCAGAACATCACAAACACAGCATTTCTGCTGCATTTGAAGTGTCATCCACTTCTGTGGAAAAACAACAAGGCTTGACATTTGGGAAAGGAGAGAGGTTTTATGTTAAGAAAAAAATGGTTAGGGTCAAAGAGCATGTCAGTCTTTAATTAGTATTCAGCATCCTTTTAAGTTAGCATGGTGAATATTTTAGATTCTTAGTGCCTAGTGTGTGGTTAATTCATTACACACTATGCTGTAAAAATGGCAAGAAATAGTTATTTCTTTTGACAAGCTGAAAATAACTATTTTTTGTTATCCATACACAGAGTGGGCTGTTGAATGTTGTATGTTTAACAGATTATACAGTACTAAAATGTATTCTGAGGTAATTTAGCTAGTAGACAACAGTGAAGTTCCTTTAACCTTCTCTCTCTGAAATAAGTATTAAACTGAAGTGACTGACATTCTGTATTTTTTTGTCAATATAATATCCTGCTAGAAACTGTTTGAAATCACACAACATATACTGTAGCTTTCTGTAGACAGGCATATGTACATCATTGCATGTGTATTGGTATTACTCTCTTACAGAAGCAATATTATGTTGCTGCTCTGTGTTTATTTAGTCTCCAGTATTTACAAAGAATTTTCACAAAAAACCAAATTAATTTATGTACATGAGAGCTCCACAGCATTATATAAATAGCTGTATGCTTAACCAAAAGAGTAAGTTTTCCTGCATGTCCTCTCAGCATTGATCCTCTTTGATGTGCAGCTGTATGAAGTAACAGGCCATGGGATGATAGGTAGCTCATGTGCAAAAGACAACACTGTTTAGAGCAGGTCCTTTGGGGAGGTGATGTCTTTTTTGCTTCTGGGAGGCAGGCTGTCAGGAGGTTTCAGTGGTACTGTTAGGCTCTGCATACCAAAGCGTGCTTTTTAGGATGCCAGCTCATATAAAATGGATTAGAGAAGTCAGGAGGAAAATATCTGGCAAAAGAACTAAATTCAGACAGATACTTTTAAAAGCTTTATTGTATTTTAAATTTTAGTACAATAAATGGCAATTAAATGGAAAAGCAGGACTAGAAACAAATATAAGTTGAGATACTGTAATATTCTTTTTCCCTTTTTTTTTCCCCTTCTTTTCTGTTGACAGCAAGTAAAACTTCAGCTGTCATTTCAGAGCTTTTGTGCCTCTGTGGTTTGCTAGGTTATTCACCCAGTAACAGATCTAATGTGCACTGCTTATGGCTGTATATCCTGTGAAACAGATTGAAAACAGAAATATTTGCTTTTCTAAGAAGCATTTGGAGAATTTGAAGTTTAGTAGTTTAGTTGCCCCGTTTGGTTTTGGGCTGTTTCATTGGTTTCTCTTCCTTGTTTACAGCCTTTGCTGCCTTTTTGGTTATTTTTTTGAGTGCTTTAGTTTTGGAGTTTTTGTTAGGGCTGTGCCGCCAATCTATGAATTTTTTGTCTATAAGATTTCTTAGGAGAATCTTATTTTTTTCCTTCTTTTTATCTGTTTCCTCAGATGATAGTATCATTCATATTCCAAGGTTGTTTTTTTCCTCTACTGGCTCAGGTTTTGTTTCACATGGGAGGTTTGGTTGGGATGTGTGTGGAGAAATGAGCCATAGCTGTACCATCTACCCTGTTGTCTTGGAGCAAAGGTGTTCCAGAGCAATATATATGGTGGGAGTGCACAACTCAGTTGAAGAGTCTGCTGCAGTTCTGTGTCCCCTCCTTGGTCCCTCAGAGCAGAGGAGGGAACACTCAAAACATGTCCTGTTTGGCCAGAAATTATTACCTTGTCAGACACTGAAAGTTTGGTAGAGTATTGGCTTATTCCAGAAGAAAATTACAAGCCAGGAAGGAATGTCTCCCAGACAAAACTCTGGAAAGAATCAGTGGGGCAGTTGAGCAGAAAGGATGTAGAGGTGCAGAGAGTAATTATCTCTACTTATGAGGAAAAAAAAAAAGGAGGAAAACCTACCACCCCAAAACCCCAGGAAAAAGCAATAAAGATGTTCACCATGATAAAGCAAGGTCTTTTCCTTTCAAAGATGCAAGCAAGTTTTTGATACTGGAGCAAATGCTTTTTTCATCCTAGAGGAGAGAAGGCTTCAGGATGACCTAGTTGAGGCCTTCCAGTACCTGAAAGCAGCTGACAAGAAAGATGGAGAAGGACTTTTTACAAGAGCATGTAAGTGACAGGACAAGGGGGAATGGCTTCAGACTGAAAGAGGGTAGGTTTGGATTAGATATTAGGAAGAAATTCTTTACTGTAAGGGTGGTGAGGCACTGGAACAGGTTGCCCAGAGAAGTTGTGGGTGCCCTACAACTGGGCAACCCTGGGTTTGTTTAAGATCAGGTTGGATGGGGCTCTGAGCAACCTGAGTGTACTGGAAGGTGTCCCTGCCCAGGGCAGGGGGTTGGAACTAGATGTTCTTTAAGGTCCTTTCCGACCCAAGCCAGCCTATAATTTTTTAGAGATCTTTGCATAAGGACCAAGGCCGATTACATCTGATCCCCAGGTAAAGGGGGATAATACCAAAACCATTTCTAAATAACCTAGACAAAGACTGTGGTGCTGTTTTGAGTGATACTGCTCTAATGTTGTCCTCATTGGTTGATCAAACTTTGAGGGATGTGACCAATCATAGTGCCTTCAAAGACATGGTAGGAGTTGAAATTTCAATGCAGAGAAAACATTTTGAAGGTTTAGCATACATGTGCAGGCATGGTGACCCCACAGCTTTTGATGGGGAAGAAATAGGAAAAAGTTGCAAGATTTTAAAAGTTTTCACAACTATTCTGGTAATGCTTATGTAAGAGATAGTACATCTGCTAGGATGGTATTTAATATTCAGGTATTTAATATTCAGATTTTTAAAATTCAGGCCAGACACCGAGAGAAAAGAACTGTGTGTAAGGTAACTATTTATACTGCAGTGTTTATATAGTTGTAGCACTTAGAGGGCTTAGACACATTAAGACTTCTGTTGCCTTAGCTCTCTTATGAAAATGCTCAAGTGCTAAGGTCCTGCCACAGAGGTCTTTTTGGATGTTTGTGCTGCAGGTACAGATCATCATCTGCTTGGCCATGTGGATTCCAAAAGCTTTGTACAGCTTAGTTCTGCCTGTGCTCTGCTTTTGGTTACCTAGGAAGAAAAAAGAAGACTTGAAAAAGCTTGAGCAGCAACACAGCCTCAGATGTTTCAGGACAGTTTCATATGCTATTGGAAGAGCAGGACTGCCCAAAACAAAGCAGGGATTGCTGGATATTTGTTAAGGAGAAACTCTGTGTTTGAATGGTTTGAAATAAATAAATAAGGAGGTCTGTTTCCCTCTAAGGGGGATGGGGCTTGTTATCAGCATCTTCTTGAGCTGCTGGATTTTTTCAAAAGGTAAGAGTACTCATATATAAAAAGGAGTAGCAGATTTGCTAAATAAATAAGGTACTTGTGGCTCTTGGTCCTTCCTGTTTGTGACTTGATAGATGCTACCAAATTAATCATTCTGTCTTTTGAAAAAGGCTTGTTCTTCTTTGGGGAGAGAGAAGATTAAGTTATTACCACATTTTAGCTAACATTTGGGAACCAGTAGTGAGGTTAAATCTTACTGAAATGAAAGACAGATGGGTTTGGGTTGATGGAAGTATTGTTGAGTAAACCCAGAATTTAGCTGGTCTGCCAGGTTGAGAAACTCTTCAGTGGCTGAATTAGACTCACATATGGCAGAAAGACACCTTTCCTCTGCAAGCAGGACACACCCAGAACTTCTCTTACTTGTTTTTAAGGTGGTGATGTTGAAATTATCAGACCAAAACATTAATTAGCTCACTCCTAGTTACTTCTCTAGGAGTGATCAGTCCTGTTGTTTCCTTGAGAAGTGTATGAAAGTGAACAGTTAAAACTTAAGAGCAGCTATTAATGGGAGCAATTTCTTACTTGCTGTATCAATTAGTATTAAATTTATCTCATTAATAGGAAGAATTTTTGTATCTGCTTCAAAACCATATTATTTTTAATGCCGCTGTGAAGCTTCTAGTTTGTTGCATAAGCATTTAATACAAGAGCATTTATATGGATCCTAGTAATTCTGAGTTGTATTTTCTCTTTTATTTTTTTCACTGATCAGCAGAAATCAAGAAAGGAGATTGAGTCATTCACTAACACAAGACCTCTTTTTTTAGTCAAACCCCTGCAGATTTCATGAAAGAGAAAACTTATTGAAGGTGTTATTTATATATTTTTCCCAATAGTATTGGTGATTATTCCCATGCCACAGAAAGATGAAACAAAATCAAGAAGCAAGTTCAGCAGATGGCAGTTTCAATGGAATATGTTTCTTTGATCAAAAGCTAATAAGATTGCAAAATTCAAATACAATTATTTGAAGGTTATTTGTATGAGATTCATACTGAGTAATATAAAGTAGCATATATAATATATATTTTAAATTAATGCTTACTGCTAATCAGTCTTTAGGATGTACTATCTGCTGAAAAACTCCTTTGCCAAGCTGAAGTGTGAGTTTTCTATAACATTACAGTAACCATATTGCCCAGTTCCTGAATTTCACAGGTTTCAAATGAGGAAGGCACTGGGAGGAGAATTTTCAAGGTAACTTAACACATGGAAACCAAAACCTAACAGCCTCCCCTTAATATTGGTGATAATGCCCCTTTAAATAGAAACATTGTTAAAGTCTTCTTTATGAATGAGTTTTCTTAAAGATAGATGGATGGATGGATGGAATATACAGGTACAGAGAGAGAGAACGAGCACCTGTGTGTGTGGATGCTATTCACTTCTTTTGTGCATGCACTCATACACTGGCTTATTGTAAACTAGAGCCTCATACTCTTATCCTTTGCTGTATTTCCTTACATCACTAGTAATTATCATTATTTCCTACTAATAGGAAAAATTATGTACTCTCTTTTTAGTCTGTAGGAGGTATTTACTTCAGTTTATTGAAGAAATCTTTTCCCATGGTTGTGAATTGTTATTATTTTAGGAGGGGATGTAACTGACAGCCATGGTTTTTACAGTTCTACTGGTCCTATAATGGTATATGGAATTTTCAGTCTTTGCTTTCAGATTATTTCCAGTGCCAGGAAGGGAGCAGGACCGTATGAGCACTGACATATTATCAAGTGCAAAGTGCAGAAAATGGATTTCTGAAGCTTGCTAATATTTTGTAATTATTTGTCCTGTCCCAGCTTGCAGTTTTGATTTGCCCTGAAGGTTCTGCAGGAATGTGTGTTCACCTTCCATCTTATACCATCACATAAATTTGCAGTGAATTAGCTAGGTGACTCACCGGGTAATATTGACTCACTTTACTGGTGCAAAATCGTATGATGTCTTCGGTATTTATTTAGAGTCCTTTCACAGCACTTACTGGCATGTTTGTTAAAATACGGTTGGTTTGACAGATGTAACAACCTATTTTATAAAGGTCTTACTATGAAATTTACAAGACAGCATATGCTTTCTCACAAATGGTAATGTTGTACAGTGTTTCTATAGCAATTGGACAGTTCTGATGTGCTACAGCTGATGTGTTGAAGAGAAATTATTTTAGATGTTTGTGGTTGCATGCTAGATGGGTTTGTTGTGATAGATTAAAATTGAGAAATAGGAATGTGATGGTACTGGTAACCCAGGGTATCCAGTAAAAGCACTTTGCAATGTATAACAAATATTTCAAAGGCAAGCCTTGAGGTCTGATAGAATTAGTGTGGCAATTGAACATGAATCACAATAGTTAATCCCTCAGTGCATGCTGGCACCGTTTGCTCGAATTTCCATTGAAGCAAAAGAAGGAGGTCAGTCTAGAATAGCAGCTGGACTGGAGCTGCATGTATCTGTTCCACACATTTATTTCTAGGCTTCGGTTTGTTGCCAGGCTTTATCCAACCCCTCTGAGCAAAGCCCCAAAGTGGGGCTGTGCTAGCAGTACTTTGTCCTTTCTTTTCTTCCCACCGTTCCTGTAAAGCAGAGCAGGATGATGGGAGTGCGAAGAGAAGGGCACTCTCTTCCCAACAGGAAGCTTCCAGTTTCCAGGGACAGCCCTCCTGGCAGCAAGTTTGACCCTCACCCACCTGTGAATTTAGAGGCAGAAGGGAGTGATTTCCCAGGCTGAAGAAAAATCTAAGGGAGAGGGTGCAACTAGGACTAGTAGAACAGAGGGCAGGGAATCAGCAAGGGATAAATAAGGAAAGGGAGCAAAATGCTTTAATAAAGAAAGCAAAAGTACTTTAAGGAAATTAAAAAACAGAAAAAATAAGGAGTGCTACCAAAGCATATGAAAATTTACTTACTGTGTGCATGGAAAGGCTGCATAGACACAGAGGTGTGTGTTGAAGAAGAATAATTGCAGTATGTATGCCCCTTTCTACAGTTATTCAAGTCTTGTTTAGAAAGTAACGGTTTCAATATGAAGTTCTAAACCTAAAAATTACAATGTTATTAAAATAAATTCTTACAAATGTATATGCATCTTACATAAACAAATGCTCTGCTTATGTCTTTATGTATTATTCTGCACAAAATTTAAATTAGGAGAGAGAAACTGAGTTTATAGGGTTGGCAAGGCATGAAAATAATAAAATTAAATAGTCAGAAATCATTCCTACGTTTTTTCCAATCTAAATCTCATCTCAAAATCGTCCTCTGTAGTTCCTCAGTTATATAGCATAGGGTGTTCAAAGGCACTAAAGCACATCTCAGAGTACATGCTGATACTTAGCATATCTACAGATCATTGTTTTATCTTTATATTACAAAGCTGCTTAAAATACCATATCTCTTCAGTCTGAAAATAGTAGCTCTTGTGCAGCTTTAATTTGCTCTTTATTGCAAAAGAATTTCATAAAGCTTTGCAAAGAAATTGCTGATGGTATTAGAGGCAGGAACCCACAGGGTTTTGTTGAAGTCTGTGGTAGCAGTGCAGGTCTCTGTGAAAAGGGGGCTGTGGAGGAAGAGCACCCAGGGCAGGGCAGTACCACTGAGTGCAGCCACACACCGATGTGACATCCAGGAGTATGTTGGTTTTCAAGTGGGAAAAAGCAGGCAGAAGGACTTGCCAGTTGAATGCTGCATCGCTCTGAAACAAAGGCAGTGAAAGAACCTGCAGCAAAGAAGGTTTCTTCCCACTTCTTGGAAAAAGGGGAAAAGCATTCAGTTCACTTGTAAATGGAAGGAAGTCTGGTTTCACTGAAGTAAAACTGTGCCATTGCCTTCAAGGAAACCAGGCCTTTACTCTAGGCTGGGTTGTTTAAAATTGCAACCGGCTCAGAAGAGTATTTTATAAATATTGCCATACCTATAATTTAGGATTATGTCACTGTTATAACTTCACTCATATTGAAGAAATGCAGTTATAAACTATCAAACCAACCTTTTACTCATTTTCAATTTCACTACCTGTGCAAGCTAATTAAAAGGTTATTCTAACTCTCCTACCTGGTTATTAGACAGTCTTTTGTAGTACACTGGAGAGCAATGCTTTGTGTCCAGTCGTGCCTTTTCTGTGGCAATGGCAAGTTCAATAAGCTGTGTGTGCCCTCTGTGTACGTGTGTGTATCTGCATACGGGCACTGAAGGCTCCAAAGTGGCAATACACAGATGTCAGGACACAGTGAAAAGCAGGAATAACATATATTTCCCTATCCTCTGCCTGTGCTTAGTTCAAGAGCTTCCTGAGCCAGATCAAAGCATAAATCCAATATAAGTAATTTGAGTAACAGACTTTATCTGAATAGGTGCATGACGTAATCTGATCAGACATATATCAGTTTAAATACATATTGAAAAGCCAATCAGTAACCTGTAACTAGTTAATTCTTATGCTTAGCCCAGTGTTTAAGTAAGGGAAAAGAATTTGTCTCTTTCCATGAGTGCCTAGACTTCCCAAGGAGCAGGGTACTTGACAGAAGGGAAATTTGCCTTGTCCCAGGAGTCTGGTGGAAGGAGGAATTCTGTCAGTGGTGCCATTGCTGTTTTGGAAGTATTTGCGAGAGATCTTTGACTTGCTTTAAAATTGGTAGCATTGATTTCTTCATTTCTTCACATATAAAATTACTGTAGCTGGCAATTGGTTACCAGCTCTGTGTTGATTGCTTTTTACTAGGCTGTGAGTAGGCAATAGCAAAGGCCTTGTAAGAAGTAGAAGGAACCTTGTCTTTGAAGAGAAAAACACAAATGAAAATATTACTCGAAATTATACTGTAAGAATGAGTGCTTGGGACAGGAGAGTCTCTGCAGGGCAGGAAGACAAATAAGGTGGCCTGGCAGGTGCCTTCGTTGCTGGTCTTGGATTCCTTGCCTATTAAAATTTTGAGTGGAATTGAAAATAGTTCTTCTTCACCAAATAATACAAACTTTGATTAGTTTCTCCTACTTTACTGCATTAAATTGTTATTTTTTTTTTTAATACTGTGGTAACTTTAGAATTAAACACACTTTCTATGCTAATACAGCAGATTAACTGAGAGGCAAATTCACTCTTGGAAGTCCTTCACCACAGTGGTTGCTTTTTCTATGTGTCTGCACTGTACTTAGTGTGGAAGTCTGATTCCTCAACACGTGGTTTGTACTTCAGATATATTTTAATATTTTCTACTTACTCTGTTCAGTTCTCTGGTATCTCTGGCATTATCTGACGTATTTGTCAGGCTGAACTTTCTTGACTGCCACAAAAGGGATGGAAATGTACTTGCAGCATTATGGCTGGTGTGTGGTAGGACAGAGGACTGTCAGTGGTCTGCTTATTTGTCAGATTTATCTCACAGATGGAAATGTCTAAAAATAGTGCCTGAAGTTGGGTTTTCGGTTTTATATCTGAAGTCTGATCTTGTTAAGCTTCAGAGAGGCAGAATAGTTTGTTTTACTGATTTTCTCTTGATTGTAACCAGTAATTGTAAGCAAGTAATTAGCATTCTCCAAAGCCCCAGAGAAAGTAAATTTTATTATAGCTCACCCTGAAATCATTAAAGAATTGTTGTTGTGCTTCTAATTGAAGGACCAACTGCACCCTTAAACTGCAGTGACATCTCTTTGACCCAGGTCACAAACTCACAGAAATGTGTGAGCAAAAGGCACACATCTGGAGGGACTGCACAGTCCACCCCTCCCTTCAGAGATGGCACCAAGGTCATGTCACATTGGATGTTTTTGCATCATTGCTTTCATATGCAGTCAATAGTTTGTGACTCCAAAATCTATTGACCAGCTGCTTATTGGATGGGAGGTAATTGCATAAGCCAAAGGGGAAAGGGAAGAGCATCTGCTGGGCTGGGCTGGCATCCCGAGGGGGTGATTCCAGCACACACTCCTTGTTAGGCATTCAGACATGTTGTTTAATGCTGTGTATTTATCTGGCACTTGGCAACTACATGGTCTGTTATGTTGGGAAAAAAAGTTAATTTTAAAAAGAATGAACTAAACAAAGGTAAAAATAGTGTAAATGTTTTGAGGGACAGAATGCATAAGTGATACTTTTAAAGAAAATACTATTATACTATCTAATGCGACTTCTATTATTTCTACATTTTTGTACTGTCTACTGAACTAAAATAAGGTTCAGCAAAGGGTGACTAATACTGTAAGGATATTGTAATGAGTATGAATTAATACTTTGCAATTTAAATCAGAGACAATATGAAGTAGATCAGAAAAAAATCTTGGGGAAAAAAAAAATTTACTACAAATGGGATTGCTTTGTCTGCTGTTCCTCACTGTGCTATTAATCAGGCATGATACTCTAAGGCATGTATTATGTGATTCTGCAGGTTTTCCTGACTCTGCACTTACTAATTTTGCTAACCTATTGTTTCATTAAGACTGGCTTTTGTACTTGGTATTCTGTCTCGAATCAGGCATACAAAAAAGGAAAGAAGAGCATTATTTCTTTTGCTCTTTGCTGTTACCTTCTGGGTTTTGTAGCAAATTCCCACTCTAGGTCTGGGAGTCACAAATCCTGCAGAAACAACTATAGAAATTTCTCAGCCCAGGAGGGACCTTAGAAGGTCACTAATCCAACCTCCAGCTCCAAATAGGATCGGCACAAATTCAGGGATGGGGGGCGGGGGGGGGACGGGGGGGCTTTTTCCTGTCAGGTCTTGGAAAACCTCTGAGGACACAGACTACAGAACTTCCCTGGGCCCTGCTGCAGTGCTTGGTTGTGCTCGTAGTGAAATGTTTTCTGTTGTTTGGAGTTTTCTTGCTTATTTTTTAATGACCACTTTGTGCACCTTGGCAAAGGCCCTGATTTCATCTTCTTGCTGATCTGCCTGTAGATACTGGCAGGTGTCTCAGCCATTTCACACACGTGCATCTGTCTTGGCCCCTCTTGGCTTCCATGGCTATGCCTGGTGGAGTTGATCAGTATCCTTCTTGTACTGGAGGGCCCCAAACTAGACACAATATTCCAGGTGCAACCCAGAAGTAAGGAGAGTAATAGGTGCAGTGCTTGGTGACTTTTCAGTCCTCAAAAAGTTAAATTATGGTAATTGCTTACAGAGTCCTTATGAGAGTGACAATTCAGCATTTGTTTCTTTGTTATCTTCAGTTTGAAATTCTTCTCACTTCCTTATCAAAAATCTGCATTTGGCTGTTTAATGCTTATGTGTGGCTTTCCTTTTATAGAGGGTTGCAGCATCACAGGGCCCCTGGTCTGGCTCTGGCAAATAAGAAAGCCATGAAATTGTTCCTGCAAGTCTTTGATCATATTACTGAGGTGGAGGGGGAAAGTGTATTCTGGAAATCAATAGCTTTCAAGAAGACTAAGGGTTGTGCTGGATGACTTACCTGAAAATAAGCATTCAGTGTTACATGGTGCCTGTGTGGTCCTGGGATTTATAAACAGGAGTGTACTACTATGGAGGCTGGTTATTACTACTGTAAAGAGGCATCTGTTATCATCTCCAGCTGAGGTAACTAACAGGTTGCTGAGAAGCTGCTCAGATCCAGAAATGAGGCTTAAAAGTAACCCCAAGCCTGCAGTCCTAAAGCACCATTCCATGCAGAGAATGTTTAATGCCATAGATGGAAATATTGAGGGAAGGTTAGTGATTCCAGATAGGAAGTTACCACCACTTTCCACCATTATAATCAGTGAGGACAAATTTCTATTAAGTTTTTAAACTTTACACAGAATAAAATACTAGATAAAATACTAGATGTGGAAGAGCCTTACTGAGTTTTGAAGTGGGTTTTAATTTGCCTCTTCTATAACTGTCTGGTACTTACAGATTAAGCTGATGCAGTTCTCAGCCACAGCTCAAGAGCCCAGAAACTGCCTTTGTTGGGCCTGTACACCATTAGGAAAGAATTGTTTAATATATATCTGTCATGTTTTCATACTATAATTAATTTTAGAAAGTGGGAAAGATACCGTGTAACACTACACTGTCTGAGTGGTCATGAGCTGTTCTGTGTGATGTATACAGGAAAGCCAGAAGATGGAGTTGCTGATAAAAAACATCTGTCTTCATGCCTTTTTATATTTAATATAGACTATTTACATGTCCATTCTTCATATGAACAAATGTATGTGTATGTTGAATATACATATGGAAAAGCACCAGCCTGGTGAGTCGTTAGGTCCTGGTTTCATTGTTTTTCATTTTATATGGTTTTTTTATTTTTTAAAATTGCTTTCCTCGGGTTGTGGTGGAATTGCCAGTTGGCATTAACACACACAGTGGTAAAATTAAGAGTAGTTAGGGGCTGGCTTCCCAGGACGGAACATAACTGAAAAACAACAGTGTTCTAAGCGTTTGACACAGAGCTGAGCAAGGGAAATAAATCAACATCAAACTGGCAAAGACCGTTAGCTGCCTGTTAAATGTTGACTGTCCCGTAGAAACCATAAAGGAAAGGTGAGAGTGTTTGATTAGGTTCTGAGCGTGTGTGGAAGCAGCCCTGGTGCAGCAGAAATGCTGGGTTGTCTCTGCCCTCCTCCGGTGCAGAAAGAAGGTCACAGATGGATTTGCCAGATAGGGTTTGTGGGAGGCAGCACACGCCCCTCAGGCCTGGGCACTGTGCACAGCGCTGGAAGGTGAACGAGGGCCACGGTCCTCCTCGTGCCATGCAACACTGACTGGGTTTCCAGCCAGGCTGTGGCTTGAACCAAGCCCTAGCACTGCTCCTGGGAAATACTTCAGCAGCTCACTGGGTTTTGCTGTAGTTGAGGTCTGTGGTGCTGCTATGTGTTTCTGTTATTTCATGTGTGTAGCTACTTATTTTTGTATTCTAGTATTTTTCATGGCGCTGAATCACACATTCAGACTGCCACAGACCCTCTAACTGGAGAGTTACCACAGCCCATACCCTGAACACTAAAGTTTGTGTTTCTGGTTGTGAGCCCTCAAAGGGAGTAGCCTGATTTTCCATGCTTGGTATGCAGCTCTGTTTGTGGCATGAAGGTATCTGTTATGTTTTATTAAAGTCCTTTCAGAAAATTTAATGTTGAAATGTAGAGAAATATAAGTAACTGGTAAAACCTACTTGTAAACCACATTGAAGGGTTTTTGCTCCTTCTCCTGAAAATACTGTCTAACAGTATTACGTGTGCTTCACAAAGAAATTTAAACTTAATAAGATGGAAATAGCGAATCTATTGAATTACAGCAGATAAATATTTAGAGCATTTTCTAACAGAATTTTAGAATAAACAGCACTATAGCCCCACTAAAATAAACTAACATTGGTTTAAACACATGCTTCACTTATGTATTGCACACATAGGCTACTGTTGCTAAGGATGCTCCATAAAACAGACCATTAAGGGCAAACCTTTCACTATTAACTCTCAGCTGATAATAAATGAAGAATGGTTTCTTGAGCCAACTCATATCTGAACTGTGCCTCTGGTTAGTTTGCACAGGCTTTTAATACCCCTCAACTGAGTTAGTCATTATGTATTAGTAGGTTTGAAAAGTAGATCAAGAAGTTTTTAATACCTCTTCTTCTATAATTTTAAAATACTGCTTAAAAGTGTGCAAAGAAGTGTCTTTCTGCTGGAAGACTAGTTAACTCAGTCCCTCAGTTTGTCAGTGAACCTGTGGATAAAGATCATCTTAAAAGTACCTTGTGAGTTTCCCTTCTCAGGATCAGAGAGAAAAAAAACACACTCCGTGTCCCATATGTTGTCTTAGAGAAATATTTTCCCACTGAAACTGAACATTTCCTTTCACTGTAAAAGAAAAGAAAGCTTAAAAATTCTTCAGCCTGAACTTGGCATAAAATTTCACTGTTCAAGGGTGCCACCACATGTTGCTTGCCAAAGTGATTGCTCTTAGGGGAGCCTGCTGCTGCCAGGTACTGCCAAATATGTTTTGGTATTAGAAATTAGAAAGAAGAAATTAATTATGCAGCTCTTGGGGTTCTCACATGGCTTATGATTCATTTCCTGAGATATGTGTGACTGCATTTGGACTGGTTTTGCCCAGGCTGTGTGTGCCATGCCAGCATGTGAAGCTATTTTAGGAGGTTTTTCTACTCACTGGCCCACTCAAGTAGCTGAGAAATTTGTTTGTTCGTATCATATATTTAAAATATGCTAGCATAAGATTGCCAGCATAAGAGAATCCTAGCATAAGATTAGCTCAGTTAACATTAGGAGTGCCTTCAAAAATAAATTACACTAGTCCTACTTGTACAGGGTTTTGGACAGATTACCATTTAGTCACCATTAACAGTCATGTGCTTGGGGTTTTTCCAGACTTTGGCAAACCCCGCAGAGATCAGAGAATAAAAGTACCTTTCCAGTTTTCTGCATTCCTCATCAATCCCCATGTAATCGCAACACTACTCAGATTGTAAGAAAATAATTCTAAAATAAGAAAATTAGGTTTGAATTTGATGAATTAGGAACTGAATTGAATTGCTGTCTCCTGTATCTTTTTTTATGATTTTACAATAGGAGGAAAAGGTCATTTTAATTAAAGATGCTGTAGTTTTATTCAGACATTTATTTAAATAAATGAATCAGGATGCAGAAGAGCAATCTGTATTCCAGCCCTTAGCTATGGCTTTTCTCCTGCATTGTTGCTATGGAGAAGCATATAAATATTTGTATCACAAACTAATTTTACTTCACTTATAGATGGCATGGAAATACAGATAAAAATAGTAAAGAAGAGTTGTTGTAGGTGTGTTTTATCATGCAGAGTAATGTTTTGGAACGGGTTCAGGCACAGACTAGCAGCAAAGGAAAGGTAGAAGGTGCTGTGTTAAAGCATCTGACATCTTTCTATCCCATGTTATGCGATAGAAATGGAATGAAAGTGTCCACTTTAGTTGCAGTTTCCTCTTTTCCATTTTCTTTTATAGCGTTATTAGGTATTTGTCTCTCTGATAGCTCGTATGTTCTGGGCCATTTGTACACGCAAGTGTAAAAGAAAGAACTTCAGCTCAAGTAGCACGTGTCCATTCTCTGCTGGGGGGAGGATACAGAAGCCACACAGCTGCTTAGGAGCTGGAAGCTGCATAAGTTGTTTCATCATATGATCACTCACATTTTTCCATGTCCAGCCTTTTTCTTTCCTCTTCTGCCGAGTTGCCTCGAGGGAGGCAGTGGTGCTGGACACACCAGCCTTTGAGCTCCTGAATTCCAGCAGTGCTGTGCCTCTCCCTGCCTCTGCTCCTCACCCCGTCCTCTGGGCTGGGCTCCATCTCATCTCCTTCCTCTGACTGTTGTCTCTCAGCCTTTTTCTCTGGGGACTTAAGTCCCTGTAACTATTCCTTAGTGTATCAGGGTGGTTCCAGCCTTCCAGACCCTTGGATCACAACTCCAGGTGGTGTGTGAGAGATGCCTTTGGCACAACTTCTTACACCTTGCTTTTGTTGCCTCTGTAAGTTCTGTGTTACGCAACATCCTCTCTAACAAGAAGCTTCACAGAGCAGCTCTGGTTTCTCTTTCTCAGCAGATACTTTCAACACCTGGGATTGTCATCCTTGTTTCACATGGAGATCTTTATGGTGGCATGCCAAGATAATGAAAACAAAATTGGTTAACAGGATTGGCAATAACACATATTGCCGTAGCAGTCTGCTGCCTCTCTCTTGTATCACAGGATCTTTTTGTTCAAATCTAACAACAACAAAAAGACCTCAACGAAACAAATGAACAACAAAAAAATATTGAATAACAGTGAACAGATGGTGCAATGGGAAATGGGGGCAGCGTTCTGTCAGTAGTTCCTTGACCTTTTAGAATCCCTTAAAAAGCTTAAATATTTAAGGCCAGATGAGTTTTATGTAAGGCATAATTCATCACAAAAAGAATTAATTAACATACAGATTGCATTGTCATTTGCTGAGTCTTTTGGTGGGAAAAGCAATGCCTCTAAAACTGTGTCTGTTGTAAAAGTCACGTATAACAGACTTGTGTTCTTTTGTTTTTAAGGACTGAAGCTCAAGCTCTGTTTTTTGGGTTTTTTTTTTTTGGTGTAGTTTTATTATTGGGTAGGATTCAGAAGTGCCCTGCTTTCGGGTTTTGCTGGTCTGTGTAATTCCCCTTGCTGCCGCTGTACTGAGTGTATCTCCCCGTTTGTCTCTGGTCCCGCAGCAAATGAAGCTGGCGGCTGAGTCACTGAAGGAGTAAACACGGAGGAAGGAGGATGACTAAAGCAGTCACATGCGAGCTCAAGCCCCTGTTTGCCGGGATGTGTGGCTCTCAGCGCACACTCCACCATCTACTGAGTAGGTGGCACCTGCTTGTGTGAAACTTGGTAAATAATCTTTGCCTGACACTAAAAAATGGTATTTTCTCCTGCTCTCTTTGTTTCTTGTATGTAATTGTTCGCAAAGTCAACACCAAATAAAGCACTCCAGCTTATGCCAGGTCTGGTTGAAATCCACCAGACTCGCTGTGCTTTTGAGTGATTGAAAACAGATCCTGTGAGGACGCATCCAGAAGCTAAATAGAGTTTTCAGCTGCAACTTTCTAAAGGGGAAAAAAAAGGAGATATTATTTAATTGCCAGTGCACTGTCCCTTTGGGGCTGTTGCCCTTTTTGTTCCTTTATTACAATAGCTAATCAATCCTGTATTATTTCAGACTTGCTTATTAGCTACTGTTTGCCCATAGCAAGTTAAATATTTTATACATTGCATAGGGAACAAACAAGTATTCCATTATATGATTTGAGAAATAGTTAGCATAAATATCATAGAGTGTGTGTTATATACTCCTGTGTGCTGGTTCTCTAAACAAGCCACAGTTAAAACCTTTTCAAAGGCTAGGTAAAAGCATTCAGTAGTAGTCAGATTGCTGATTAGTAATTTATGAAGTGTATTTATTTTTTAATTTACATTGGATTTTGGTATCACTTCCCTGGATCTTGAATTGCAGTATTGTATAAATGGATCTTCTGATTAAATGAGCTGACGGTGACATATCAATTAAACGTCACAGTTGACATACCAGTCCTTGAGTTTGTAGTGAATATCTGATTTTTTTTACTTGCATTTCACAGAAAAGTAATGTTCATGTTTCATTGTTTTCTGACAGTAATAGGATCAAAACCTGTTTGCTCCTGTGACCTTGGGACCATTTATTTTTGGCTGCTGTGACCTTAACTTTTTGTAGATGTAACTTACCTTTATGTGATACTTGCTGGAATTTTGTTTGGGAAAATCTGCTGCTGCCATAATGAAGGTTTTTGCCTACTTTGCACATTCCAGATTTCTGCCACAGGGCCCCCAGAGCAGAGTAATATAACTAAGCCAAAATAATGTATTTTGTCTGGAATTTAAAATTAGCATTTCTCAAGCTCTGCAGGCATGACCCAGTAAGAAACGACTCTGTTCTCCTGGGAAGAGGAGCAAACCCCTGCTAGAGCTGCTCTGTTCTTGCTTCTCCCACTGTAAGTCCCCCACACTGCTGCTATTTCAGGGGTGTCTCCTGGGCTGCTGCTGTTTCACAGCCTGTTCCCAAGCTGTGGCAGGGTTGTGGCTGCACAGGCTCTGCCCTGAGGATCTCCAAGGAGAGTATGTCACCCTTCCTACAGTGCTGTAGAGATCCCCAAACCAAAGCTTTCTCAGCAGGGGGACCAGCCTGTTCTCCAAGAAAGCTCCTCAGCTTTGCAGCCTCTTGCCCGCTTTGATCTGAAGTTGCTCACATTTGCTCAAGTTGTAACTGCCTAGTCAGTGTTTTTGAGTGAACAGGTCAGGAGAAGAAAAATCCACCCGTTCCTGGTGGAGTACATTCTTGCAAGCTTGTCACAGCCATTCTGAAGGGATTCTGCTGGTCTGTTAATTGGTGCTGATGGCAACCATCAGGTGTCTGGAGTAATTGCTAAGATGGGTTGAAAAGGCAATCCTGTCATGTCTCAACTGCAATCACATGAAAAAAAGTAAGTCAACTTCTGCAAAACTGACTTTGTGGTTTCCCTTGTGGGGTCCGTTTCTTCTCCTGTTTTCTGTAGACTAACAGGAAAATCTCCAGTAACGTTTAAGTACCCAGTGGCTTCAGTAATGTTAGCTGCTGGCCCCTGCCTTTGGCAAATCAATTCTGCTTAGCCTTGTCTGTCATGTAGGTAATACTGTTCTTTAGGTGGACTCTCCATTTTTCATTTCTCACTGGAGAGAAAAAAACCTTTCTGTCTGTGCCCTTGAATGTGTTATTTCCTTTCTGCTGTAGGTGCATCTCTAAAAATTGTGGAATGCCAGGAATGAAACTTACTGACCAAAACCAGTTGTCAGATGAAAATATTAGAAAGTATAAGATACTCACCACTAACCACCATTCCCAGGCTGTGGAATCCGACTGTCTCTTTCCAAGGTCCATGGCACAGTCTCGCACAGGTTGGACACAGCCATGGCTCTGGCCCCTTTGGGAGTGCAGGCTGACAGAGGTGGGTGCAGGGCAGTTCTGCCAGGGCCTGAGTCTAAGCAATAGAACACATTCATCTCCTTTCTCAAGCTTTAGGGAGACACCAAGGATGAGTCCAGAGGTATCCCGTTTGGGAAGATGACTCTCTGGGAGTAGCCTGTACCTATCTGTTACGACTCTGGTTTTACACATCTCCTTAGCAGCAACAATAACCACCAAGAAAGTTGTTTTCAAGGAGGAGGGCAGTTACAAATCATTTGTTCGTGATACAACAGTTCTCTCATCAGGTACACTGTGAGCCATAGGTCTAATTGTGTGGCCCAGAGGCATTTGCTGACTCAAGATCTCTACTGGTCATCTCCTGTGAACTTGAATAGAAGCGGAGAAAACACTGGAATTGTTACAAGAGGAAAGGTTCCCCTGTAATCAAGTAAGCAATTACAGGTATTTTAGCCTACCTGGACCTGAGGGAATTGATCTTGAATCTCACTGAGAGAAACTGAGGGTTTACTTCCTTATTCACATAAACAAAGCCTGTGGGAACCATGCCTACTCCTGCCCCATGCTTTCTTCAGGAAAGCTCTGCCATGCCTCTCCCAGGAGCTGGAGGGGACAGTGCCAGTGTCAGGCCAGGGTTGAGGGCAGGACCTGGTGCCTCACCTGCCAGCCCAGGACACCGATGCCAGGAGAGGAGGGATCTGCCTGCACCCTACTGCTCCAGGCAGAGCGCAGGCAGCAGCAGCACAAGGAGGGCAATGCTGGGCCTGCCCTCAGAGCTCCTGGCTCCCAGGTCTGCAGTGCTGAGCTGAGCCTCTCCCAGGCTCAGGGCAGGAGAGAGAAAAACAGATCCTTCTGGCTGCCTCCCCAGCCCTGCATTTCTCAAGAGAGAGTAGTGAGAGGGAGGAAAGAGGAAGATGTTACACAAGGGTTTGCTGAAATTAATCGCTGAGGAGATCTGACATGACACATCTGAGAGCCTCATGAAGTCCATACAACCTGCTCATGCTTCTCAGGCCCTCTAAATACAACATAATTCTTCCACCACGGGGAAAATAGAAGTCACCGTTTTTTGTCTTTTTTTTACCCCTTACTGTAATAATAATACTTTTCTCTGTCACTAATACAGGGCTCTTGACTTCCAGAAATGGATGTAATTTGTAATCCAGGCTAAACTGAATCAACTTCTTGCAAGTAATTACAATTTAAAGTTTTAAAAAAATTAAATAGCAAGAGACTGTGCTTCAAGGAAGGAGCAGCTAAACCAGCTGTAGCAATCCAGCTGTCCCTCCAAACACTATGGATGAGATTGCAGGGGGAGAGACACACTGGCTGCGGCCAGTCAGGAACTGAATGAGTGAGTCACTGTTGCGCTTTCCCAAGTACAGTCATGTTAAGGTGTTATTACTCAAACACCTTTTACTGAAAGCAAGTCATAATTTGGAATTAGTGACAGACAGATCGGTTCTGATTCATTCACATAACCATGGGAAAGGCTGTCAGTGTGGCTGGCTTGTCTCTAATGTTTGGGAAGTTCCTGTTCTCTGTTTATTGCCAGCCAGCTGCATTGGGATTTCCCTGTAACTGCTAGCACTTTCCTTTACTTGCTAACAAAAACCCCTTAAAATAAAATCTGCCACGAAAAGAAATCTGACCTGCCTCTACCAACTAATGTAATGTCATTGCTTGGCCTTGCAGTTCTGCTTGGAGGGCAGTACAACATCTGCTCGAGCACAGTCACAGTCGTTTGAGCTCCTTGTCAACTACCCCCTCTACCCCGCTCTGCCCTGACTGGAGCCGGAAAGCTCTTCAGCAGTGGTGAGGTCCCAGCTGCACTGGCAGCCAGGCGTAAAGCAACATTAATGGCATCTATTCACACAACCTGTTAGATGCTGTCAATGCCCGTGGCCATACCCTCCCTGGCTGGTTAGTCTGTGCCCCAGGAACAGTGAGCTCAGCAGCTGTGTGTTAACTCACTGCAGCAGTGCAGGGTGTGCTGAGCTGCTCCAGCCACAGGCCACCCACACACCTCTGAGGGGGACCTGGTGCTTGCTGACAGGCAGCCCTGTGCCCTGCACTGCTGCACATGCTGCTGGGCAAAGCAGGCTGGCACTGCTGCCCCCTCCTCAGCCTGAACTGCCTCTCACAAGGCCTTGGAAAAAGGACAGCAAGGAGCAGCATTGCTCTCCTAACAGCACCTCAAGGCACAGCAGTTCACAAGTGATGGCTTACCTTGGGTGGTTTTTTTACTGCTACCCATTTTACATTGCAAAGAACAGTATTGTCTTAGGTTTGGATTAAAAACATTCTGTCTATACTGGTAAACTTCAACTCACACCTTCACAAAGTCTAGTTCACACAGCACCTGTGCAGATTTGGCATATAACCCATCAATCCATCTAACAAAGACAGCCTGAGAGCACTGAAGTAAATTCCTTCCCCCAAGAGCGATGCCAGGGCGGGGAGAGGTGTCCCCCCCCTCCCGTGACTGTAAGGGACACACGTGGCTAAGATCAGACTCATCCAAGTGACCTGGGCACACACAGAGCAAACACTTCACCTGAGACTGAGACCCCTCGTGTGTCCTGTGGCCCAGAGCTGCCCGAACAGCACCAGTGGCTACGAGGGTTTAAGCTGCACAGTGTAGCGCGCACACACACACACACACACACACACACACACACACACATCCTCCAGCTGAACAGCAGCACGTCAGCTTTACCAAACCATTTAAACCATTCTGAAGTCCTGCCCGAGGAACAGCTACCTCAGCCTTGAGACACAAAGCTCTTCCAGCAGATGCCAACAGTGACAAAGCCCGAATCAACAAGTTTGATCTACACAGGGGACTCAGCCCTGACAGCCCGAATGCCGGGGGAAACAAACCGCGTCCACATGCGAGTCATCGGTTAGGCATCAATCAGGATATCGCTTTTATTAACTGGATTTTCCATTTCTGTCGCACACCATGAATGTTTATACAATGAAAAAGCCAAACATTGCTGGAAGCAATAAGATCAGCTGATATTTCTGTACCCTCTTAACACACATACATGGATTCTTTCTTGGTGAGGAATTTTTATAATTCTGTTCATTAATTCTGCTTATTTAGACTGCTACTCTTAAAATTCTGTGTCAAGATTGTCACATCTTAAATACAGATTAAGTTGCTAGAGGTACATTTTTTTATATATATTTATATACACACATACAGAAAAATACAAGACTAACTGTTTTTCCACAATATTTACTTTATACACTACTGTAACTATATGCAACTCTTAAAGACACGTTAAGGGGTACAAGAAACTGTTTACTTGCTCTAAATAGTTTGGTCCAATATTATCTTAATGTAGTGGTTATTCTCGCCCTTCCTTTTACGTGACGACATAATACGACGTACACCACATGCACAATCATTCACCTATCAACAAATGGGGAAAGGACGCCACTCAGACTAACACATCTGTACACCCAGAGGATCAACCAGCCACACACAACTATAAGGCTATAATACAACTATGCAGCATAAATGGTCAACACTGCTGTTCTAAAGTGAGCACCATATATACAGTCGTATATAAAAACATCGGAAACAAAATACACCCGGGGTTAGTTAAAAGGTGCCATTCCAAGGCTGTACATAATATCAGGAAAGAGTATTTACAATACTTGGAAAAAAGCTGCAACAAATAAAGTTTATTGCCAATGCCCTTTATAAACTCATCTCCTACGTGGATGTTACGCTCACTGTCTGTGAACCACACATCTCATTTCTGGCCCTTGGTAAGATCCCTGCTCAAAAATTTCAAGCAAATATGTTCTATGGCTTCACCCACACATCTACTCTTGTAGCTTTTAATTAAACTGCAACTAGAGTTTCGAAACTTAAAGAAGCAAAACATTTATCCTTTACCTTGTTCAGGAAGCAGAACCCCCTGGGTGGGCTCATCAGGAAGGACACCCCATGCAACTCAGACTCTCTGAAGTCTCTTAGTAATGAAAAGAGCTGTCCTGAGCTGCGGATATCCTGGCTGACCGTCACACCCTTCTTTGGTGCTCTGCTCCCTCCTTGGCGGACATGGAACCTGTATTTGACCATTCTGCAAGTGTTACAAGATGCTCAACAGTGTCAAAACTGCTCTCCGACACCCAAGGTCTGCCCAGGGCGCTGCTACATAGTACCCCCAGTTTCACTAGCATTGCTTAGAAGACCCAGTGCACAGCATGAAAAAATAAAACATTCTTGCCCTTCCCAAAACTAGGAATCTGCAATATATTTTATTCTAGATAATAAAACTCCACAAAGTTAATTCATCTGGTCAAAAGTATCCTTTTGTACAGAAATACTCTAAATCAAGACCTTGCCATGGCAATGGGAAACCCGACAGGAAGGCTGAGAGCTGTGAAATAAACACTTCCTATAGGCTATTTTAAATGGACTTTATGAAGAGCGTAATTACTGAGGGAAAACAGGTGATGTACATGTGGGCAACAGCAGTATTTTAAGTCTTAAAAAGAGTAGTAATAACAAAAATGTAAATGACAATAACAATTTCAGCGTGAATCCAATTACCTAAAGGTTTTCCATCCCTTATTGCCTTCTGGAATCTCAGGAAGGGGAGGAGAGGACAGGGGAGAGGGTTTAAAAGGTAAAAACCTAAAATATTAAATGTCATGATATACTACTAACAAAAGTAATTCATACAAATACTTTATTTTCAATTAGCATGTAAAAACTCAGAAGTAGACTTAATAATTTACCTTTGTTATATTAAAAAAGATTGTCTGCTTGTAATATTAACATAGTTCTATGGGAGAAAGCTGCCTTACAAATCTACTTGCCTTTTTTTTTTTTTTAAAGAAAACTGCCTCTAGCAAAACAAGATCTTTTCAGTTTGATTTTTGAGCCACAACTTTATCCATATCATAGCTTAAGACAAATAGGTGTGGGTTTAAAATCGTCTTTCAAGATCACTAATTTTCAGTGCATCTTTGCTTTGCACAAGCCTTGGAACATCTGAAAGCTCCCTGAAGAGCTTTCAGCATCAAAACATTATTGCTTTGGTTCTGTTTCAGACACATAGAAGTATGCCACGTATCACATATTTTTAGTTATCACAGAAGGTCAGAACAAGAATTAACACTTCACAAGCAAACAAAAGCTTCTCTCTCTAGTTTAAGTGCAGAACATGAAACTTCTAAGTGCTTCATTTACATTAGGATCCAGATATTTATTTTAATTTAATCCAGATCTTCCATAGTAAAATTATAAATGTAAAAATTACACAATAAAATATTTTGTTTTGTTGGAAAAGAAAAACATATTGGCTAGCAGCATGCAAAGACCATGCATTGTCATACCATCAAGCAAACACAAAATTAAAAGTGTAATAAATAACTGCTCAAAGCCCACTTAAAAACCTTAAGACAATAAAAGGGGGTCCGTGACAAGGTGTTCACAGCTCTGACCAGGAAGAATGATGCTGTCAAGCAGATCGAGCTGTTCAAGTCAGGTCATTGTCAAATGACATGACAGCAACTGGTTTGACTGGAGGTACACAGCAGCCCCTCCTTTGGGTTCCGCTGAATATTCACAGATATCATCTTTTCACACAGAGGTAGTTGTAGCACATTGTTTTTCAAGTTCCTGTTCTTTATCCGTTCCAATTCGTTTGTTGTGTCTGACATTTGGTCGGAAAAAAACTTTAGGCTGCCCAGCGACGAAGCCTGGTTAGCGCTTCCACTGGAGCTTATGCACATTTTCCATGTGGATTTCTCCTGTACTTTTACGCTGGAAAAGGACAGATTGTTTTGAGGATCAATAATGTATTTCGTGGCGCCGTGAATCTGCGAACCTAAGCAAAGGCTCATTAACTTCAGGCTTTCGACCAGTTCCCCCGCGCTCCTGGCCGAGAGCTGCATGGAGTTCCCGGATCCGGCGCATCTCCGAGTGGAGCCCGACGTGTTGTTGGTGCCGCCGCCGGAGCTGCCGGAGGGACTGCCCCCCCCTTTGCTGTTGTCGCTCGGGCCCGTTTTGTCTACGCCTCCGTTTGCATTGCTCGGTTTGCTCTGCCCGCCGCCGTCTCCCTGGCTGCCCGGCGGCCCTTCGCTGCTATCCCGCCTGTGCCAGGAGTACGTAAACCCGCTGTCTTTGTCCAGGCGCCTCCGGCTTTCCGAGTCGTCATCGCTTGTCTCGGAGCTGCTGCAGCTGGAGCCCCGGCCCTGGCTTTTCCGGCGGTGGTAGCGCTTGTGCACGGTGCTGGGCGAGGCAATGTTCATCTTTAGCCTGCTGAGCTTTGGCGGCAAATTCTCGTCCATGTCAAACTCGTCGTCCGACTCGCCCTCCTCGAAGATCTGATTGAGCACCGGGGCGCTCTTCCTTGACGTGAGACGATTTGTAACCGAAGGCTTGCGACGCAGAACAACTTGAGTAGAAAGAGAAATAGGTTTTTTATCTTCCTCATCCTCCTCTTCGTCTTCCTCTACTCTGAACAAGCACTTCCTGCCGCTCGTGGTGGGTTTTAAGCTCACCGAGGGGATGGCTGACAGCGCCGGCCCGGCCAGCTCGGGGATGTCTTCTTTCTTTCCCGAATCCCCCAGGGCCTTGCTCCTGTGGCCATTGAGAACGTTCTCAGCCGTGCGAGCTGGTGACTGAGGGACAGTGGCATGGGAGAGGGGAGATGCTGTAAGGTCATCCTCCAGATCCTGAGGGACATCGATTTTTGTTGGCCACGACTGCCTACATAAACAATTACAAAGGATAAACAAGGAGTTAGATCGTGGCAAGCATTTCAGAACATATAGGAAAATGTAAGATCTGTACCGGAGAAGCACAAGTACTGCCACACAAATTGGCCTGCTGAGTGGCATGTTTGTAAACAACAGCACTGAGTGACTGAGCTAAAGGAAACCTTCTCAGAGAATGTGCACTCCTCTAGAAATGCTGCTACTTGAAAGGAACATCATCTGTACAAGAGCATAGTTTGGAAATTATGTTGGTTACTGTCAAATGAAAGTTTAAGATTTCATTGCTCTCAGAAAATGAATCAAGCAGTAAAAAACTTGAAGTAATTGTGACTCAAAGAAAACATTCTGAGGCAGGTACAGCACCACCAGAACCGGGAGGAAGGTATGAGCCGATTCAAGCACAACTTAAATAAGACAGTATTGCAGAGTAGTTTTAATTTGAAGCTTCTGTTATTTTTACTCCCAGCATTCTTAATATAAAAATCAAGTTAGAATTAACATGAATGAAAGGGTGAGTCAGAAGAAACATTCTCTCATTTTCAGTAGGTCTCATTCAGACCCAGCTCTATTCTACAAAGTCCCCTTTAATTTTAAACACACATGAACTGAGACCATACATTTATTTGTCCTTAGCTGAGCAACTGGAATAATAGAGCTGCATGAATTCAGGACTCAAGCTGCTTAAGAATATGACAATTGAATAAACTGTGAATCCAAGCTGAAAATGTATGACTGTACTAGTGTTAGCTCCAATCTAAATGAGTGTGGATCAGTTTTACAGCTAACAGTGGATGTCTTATCTCCATTATCTAAACTACTATCTAAGGATTTGTATTTGATTTTTAAATCCTAACATATATTGTAAATTTCCCATAATGCACACAGAATAAATTAAGAACAAAGACCATCGGTCTTTACCCTGTTTTGAATGCCTAATCCATAAGACCAACACAAACACTGAATGATTCTTCAATTGCTTCACTCAGCACAAGCCCCGCATTTCTTGAGGAGACCAAGAAGTATTTCCTAACCTCTCAAACAAAGGGTTGTCTTCAATTTGAAAAGGTTTGCAATAATTTAACTTCACAAAACAAAAATACTCTAGCATGCTGCTTGAAAAGTTGGAGTAGAGACCTCTGTTCACACATCTGTATGGAAAGCATATTACAAGAGATTCCCAACCATGTTTTGTGTGTGCCAAAAGAAAGGACTGCGTGACTTTGTAGCCCAGTTTAGAAGCACGAGGGAGAGGAAAGCAGGAGAAGCAGCAGAGAACGTTTCACAGCAGGTGTGACCGCAGGTATTTGCCTGGCCAGCAGGCACACACAGCCAGAAGGATCACAGCAGCTTCCTGCCCTCTGCCACATCAGCAGGTCAAGCTGAAGAAAGGGAAAGCTGCAGTAGGGCTGCACTAGGTGAAGGCTCCCTCTCTAATGGCTGGACAGAAAAGGACCCTGAGGAGTGAGATGCTTGTCTAAACAGGTTGTCTACTGACAACTACCTCCCAAATGGTATGAACTTTGGAGGGTTTTATTAAAGCCAACGTTAAACTCATCAAGCCTATCTGCAGACTGTTTTGAAGTGCTAGTATTGGTTTTGCTTAACCAACCAGTGACAGAAACGCCCACCAAGACCCTCTGACAGTCAGACCTGGGTGCCCACATACCCACCTAAGCCTATGCAGTCCATTCCCTGTCGCACTGGGAGCTGCTGGTGGCCTCCCACCAGTTTCCCTCCAGTGAGCAGCTCTACCTGGAGGGAGGCAACACAACCAGCAGCTCCGAGCCAAGCTGTCCAGACAAGAAGTCAAGCCTAGGCTGTGCTGCTCCTTGCTGTGCCACCAGCACCCTCCCTCAGGCCCCAGCTGGCTCCAGGAGCTCTGGGAGCCACTGACCCAGTTTCCTGATGACTGGTGCTCTGCTGCATGTTTTAAACACAAACAACTGTCTGTAATTAACAAACAGGACTTAAATAAATTAGAAACATAACTACAATGGGACAGAAAATGAAGATCTAAATCTTTCAAGAATTTACCATTCTTTAAGAACAGACTGGTTTGTCAGCAAAAATGGAAGTTCTGCAGTTGTCACAATAAAGGGCAAATATAGTACCTAACAGCACTGTAGTTGCCAGGCAATAAGCCTCCTCACTACAGTATGTTTATCTCTCATAGCAGCCCATGTTTGCCTTCCTTCTCTTTTGCCTCTCCCCTTCTTCCCAGAGGGCCTGAGGGGAGAGTGGGACAGAAGAGAAGCTCCAGGTTGCAAGTTAAATTTATTTTTTAACCTTTGACATCTCAAAATCACAATAAAGCACTACCTTGTTGTCTTTTCCATGAGGTCACTCTATAGAAGCACTGGGAAGTCATGAACACCCTGGAGGAAAGAACAGCTACCTGGGCCCTCAAGAGCAAGGGTTCCTGAGTTGGTACATATGTCCTTGTCATGAAAAGAAAATTCATACTCGTAGAGCAGGCTACAACTACTCCAACTTTACAAATTCTTACAAAGATTCAGATTCAGTGAACTTGTTTGTTCCAGTTTCTTATATAACTAGAGCTGCTCTTCTACTGAAAGAGTGACACTGATGCCAAAAAAAAAAAAACCCAAACAATTTAAAAGCAGACTTTCAGTTTTAGAACTTCCATTTGAAGGTAAACTCCAAGTTTTCCTCTAAAGTTTGTTTTATAAGTAATACTTAGTATTAGACGCATTCAATTGCATTTCTTTTTTCAAAGAAATTGACATAAAAGTAAGAGGATGATCCATGGTGAGAGAGCTGCTAAGTGGAATTTACAGTATTGCCCTCGAAGAGCATTAAGCTCTATAATATCACGCTCCAGACCACTTAGGCTCTGTAGGCAACCCTTAGATGGCTGCAACAATAACTCTTCTGAAGTACTTGCAACCACCTAAGAAAAAATTTCTTACATAAGTGACCACTGAGTGAAGGACCCTCCAGGGTGCATTCCCACCTGGAGATGAGGAAGATACTGAAAACCACTGTAGCATTTATAGAGCAAGGACTCATAATTCAGGTAGACAGAAAAGTATTCAGAAGAGATGCCTCTAAAATCTCAGCCTAAATCCAAGCTAACAACCAGTGGAGACTTTAACCTATTTTCCAAAGTGTGTGTCCTTAAATTTACAACAAGCGTCAATTTTTTCTAGCTTTAACTTGAGGCAGTAGTACCTTACTTTTATCAGTTAGGCCAAGGAAAATATGACTGTGCACCTGAAGGGCACCACAGCATTTATGTCCATATGATTATTCCTATTAAGTGATTTCACATGTGATCTTGCATGGAAGTTGCACAAGGAAACCTTTGGAATGAACAAGTTATTTGGTCTTTTTCTCTAAATCCTACAGACAGATAACAGCACTGAAGGTGTTGCTAGAGTTAACAACTCTAAACATCAGCACAAACACTTAATATTCTTCTGTCATTAAGAGATTAGCTAATAACAGTTACCAACAATATTTTGCCAAAACCTAAAAAGGCAACTTTGAAAACACTGGAGGTTACAGGACAGAAGTGAATGGAAATGCCTCAGCACATCCTCCATCTTCACTGGAACCATTGTCAAGATGGGCCAAGGAATGTTTTTGCAAATACCAGCAGATTCCTAGTCATGGTCTAACACTTCACTCATGAAATGGAAAACACAGTGCTTAAGAAAAGTAACTGCTCAAAACTTGAATCCTCTAATATTAGTGTGCCAGTGGAAACCACTATTTGCCTTGTATTTGGTTTTGAGGGTTTCTTTCAGTTTGGTTGGTTTTTTTTGAAGCATATGCTGCTGTAGCTGAAAATATGGGACACTTTGATAACTGGTGGCAGAGCAAACAGACTGGTTGAACACAGCAATACCAACCACATACAATCACTTCCCCTTTTAATTTTACTGTGTCACAAGCTGAAGCTTTTGAAAATCTCAGGCACCCTTACTATAAGGTTTCTTCAATCGTTTTTGTCAAACACACAAACAAAAAAATCTATTGAAATGCCTTTAAATGACTGATTAAAGCAGTAAATTCAACAGTTTTGCTTAGACAACAAGCATATTATCAGCAGACATGAAAAAGAACATAACCTACAGATCAAATTTAGAGTGATTTCCCATCTATAACTAATACTCCATCAGCATGTTTATGGATTATGCAACTAACTTTCTCCAGGGATATTACATAACACAATTTGTATGAGGAACTGAAGGTCAGTGAAAAAACTCTTTTTTAGCAGGTATAAAAACTTGCTTCTTCAGGTACAGACTTCAAATTGATTAGTCATTTCCTGACAACGGTAGGAATTGAAAATATTATTGGTAACTGATTTCTGAACAGCTTCTAAAGTGTCCACAGCACTTTAAAGACATTTACAGTTTGCAATGAGTAAATACTTTACTGTTTTTAAGAAAGCAATACTTGAGGAATTCAAGAATATTCTCAATAAGCCAAATCTAAAAAAAAAAAAAAAAAAAGAAGCCATTTAGATTCCTAAATTCCCACCTGAACTGAGCTTTGATGTTGCTGGGGCTTGCAGATCTGGTCTGAATTTCCTTCTCTTGTTTTTCTCGCAGGATCCTTTCAGCTAGTAAGAAGTAAGTAGCAGTGATGTGATTGTATTTGTTCGTTTCCAATGCCCTGAGGAAAGGACAAAACATGAAATAAACCATACATCAATGGTTTCCAAGAACTGGATGTGCATCTCACAGCTTGCTGTACTTCCCGTAGCAGGAAGAGCAGAACTGCCTGTTTTTGATGTTTTGACAATCATGTCTTAGTTTTTACATGAAAAATAAAGAGCCAACAAGTCTAGTAATTTCAGCTATAGTTGGATGAGGACATCCTCAGAGAATCATCCGAAAAAAGTAAGGCTTTCTTTTTTATTTTACATTCTTGAAATTATAAAAGAGTTTTTCATTAATGTTCTGCACCAATGATGAGCTTTACACTGCCACATAAAAACATAAAGTACTAATATTTGATTAGGGCACAAATGGAGGAAAAACCCCATTATTTTAGGGCTGCACGTTGAGTTTATAGCAAAATTAAGTTCACAAGCCAGTAAGCATCAGACATTCTAGAGAAGGATGCTAAAGCTGAAGAAGTGAGACTGCTGCTTCCCTCTCTCCATCAATGGTAATATATTAACAGTTTTCTCCAGCTTAAAAACATACAAGTAGGAGAAAAAAAAAAGACCTCTTTCAATTTTGGAAATATTTCAGAAATTTGGCAGTTTTAATCTATTAGATGAAACTATGCAGCTTTCCAGCAAGTTCAGTGATAACGACTATTATGCATTACATAGACAAAAGGAATAATATTTTAAACTAACACATATTCAGGTAGACTATGGGAAAAATGCTAGAATTTATCACCTCCAAATATGCATGGGAAACAAAGCACAAGTAAAAGCAGGGATTCCAAAGCAGTTCAATTTACTCAAGATGGCAAACTACTGCAGGAATCAAACACCATTCCAACACATTTTATCCAAGTTTTTCCGAAGTTTGGGTATACTTAAATATTTCTGATCCCACAATATCCTGTCACAGAGCAAGACTAACGCTCTGTTAACTGAATCACCTGATATTTAATCACCGGAGTGTCCAGGTTCTTCTGACATTCTTTAATCAAATATGAGAGATGCACAAAACAACCTGCCCAGAAAAAACCAACAACTTACTCCACTATTGTGTCTCGGTCGGCGATATCACCAAGCACCATGCGCTGGATGATGCTGTTGTGCTCCTCCTCGGACAGGTTTTTGTAGGACACAAGAGGAATGTTGTATTTTGTTGCAGGAGAAGGGTCGACTCCTTGGAGCCACGCATGGTTTTCGATCTCTTCCAAAGATGCCCTTCGCTTCGGGTCTCTCTGCAACATCCGTGTAATTAGACTGTGAATGAAAAATAAATCTAAACAAAAAGGCACTCATTTTTTTAAAAAAACAGCTGTTGTATGAGCAGTGTTAGGGAGACTTTTTCTGTTGTCAGTTCACATAGATCTTTGGAAGTCTCTGCAGTAAACAATGTGATGGGAAATTATTTAGTCTCAAAGACATTCCAAATATTGCTGAAATGAAACAAACACTTTACCTATTACAAATTATAAATATCATAAACACTGCAGTCTTCATTTTCTATGCTTAGATTCTTAATCTGATTTTTCTGTTTTGTTTGTTTTTAATAGGTCTTACAGGGAAACTGTCACAGATGGCCTATTGGCTAGTCAGTAAAGTGACAGAAATGGGATGTTTTTGTTATTACTGCTGCTGTCAACAAGACTATGAAATGGCAAGATAAGCAGAAATATTTTATTCTGAAGTAGCTATCAGACATTGGAGTCTTCAGTATCCTTGAAAAAACTGTGATCTGTTCTACCCACTGACAGAAAGACCAAACAAATTCTCTGGGATGATGCAGTGACAAACCTACTAATGGGCTGATTTTGAGTTTTTACAAATGCTGGAAAGGAAGTGCATAAATTCCCCAAGTAAACAGACAAGACTTGATTAGCACAGTACATCTCTGTACACTTACTATACAGGAAAAAAATTGGGGAAGGTATGTTTTGCTTTGTCCACCAGATATGGATACACAGTTTTGATGCCAAGGTTTCAATGAAACTTTATTGCTCCAACATGTTCTCCAGTTCTCACACAGAGCTTTCCGTTGCACTAACTATACTATACCATGCAACTTCAAACTGCAAAGCCACACAAATCACAAAGGTAATCAACTTTTTTTTTTTCAGTGTGAGATGATGTATGGATTTGAAAATGGAGGTTAATTCAGCCTTCTTAAAAAATTCTACGGTTAACAAAGGACGTCACATTTATTCTTAGTAGCTGTGGTCTCTGCCTTTACCAAAAGGGAACGTGCAGTGAGACACGGGAGCCTTGAGTTTCTTTGCTTGTCTTAATATTATGACAGAAAGAGAACAAACTATATACTTAATCTGACTTTTTTTTTTCCAAACTACACCTGTAGTAAAACCACACCAATGTACCACATGTGCCTCCTGCTTTAAGCTTGTTAATGCATCTCGAATCACAAATGCTTTCCCTCCAGGCAGGATGTTTAAACATTCCCCAAGTCTATTTCCTAAGAAAACATAACCTATAGAGGACCTGGGTAACTGACTGCACGTCGCTGATGCATCCTGTAAAGAAAGCAGCTCTACTTGGACACTGAAGCAAATTCACATTAGCCAATATATTAAGCAAAAGGCTGTAAAAGATAAGTTTCCTGGCCTCAGCACAGTATGCAGCATCTCAAGAGATTTATTTGATACAGTTTGCTGATAAGAGCTTTCTTAAACCTCTTCCTGTATTGTATTTTAAACCTCATCCTGTATGTTAAGCTGTTCAAGCTGACAGCAGCTTTTCCGTGTTACTGGAGATGCTAGACACTAATAATGACAAGAAAACCAGCTATGGCATAGAATTATAGAATTATTAAGGTTGGAAAAGCCTTCTAAAAGCTTTGGGTCCAACCACTAAACTAGCACCACCATGCTCACCGCTAAACCTTGTCCCTAAGCACCATATTCACATGGTTTTTGAACACCTCCAGGCTCATCCTACCCCACCTGGCTACAACCTCCTTTCAGGTGGTTGTAGAGAATAATGAGGTTATCCTGAGCCTCCTCCTCTCTGGGCTAAACACCCCCAGCTCCCTCAGCTGCTCCTCATAAGAGGAGCTTGTGCCCCAGACCCTTCACCTGCTGTGTTGCCCTTCTCCAGACCTGCTCCAGCCCCTCAGTGTCTTTCTTGAGGGCCCAAAACCAAACACAGCACTCAAAATGTGGCCTCACCAGTGCTGAGTGCAGAGGGACAATCCCTGCCCTGGGCCTGCTGGCCACACTATTGCTGATACAGGCCAGGATGCTGTTGATCATGCTATGCATTAGATTCCTCAACCACACGGATGACAGGTGAACAGAGGAATGGTCATTATGACCACAGCTGTAACAGACTTCATTCTTTGTCAAATAACAGAATCCTAGATGCTGCCCTAGCTTTCTGACAGGACCAAATTAATTTTTCAAGCACTTATATAAAGGCATCTGGACATTCATCCTGAAGATGAAAAGATACTCTATTGTAAATTAAAGAACCCAGACAAACAATGTAAAAGAGCCTAAGTGATGCAACTGGGCTATATATTAAAAGGACTGAAGAGGTCATTACTGCATAGGGAAATATGGACAATACTGGAATACAGGAAAAAAATAAAAAAGCTCCAGTGAACACTGCAGAAAAACAACACATCAAAAGGAATCACTCCCAAATGAGATATGGTACTTGCAGACAGAATATTTTTCTCCTTTGCCTAGAATGTTGATTTTCAAGTTGCAATTTCAGTAGGAGATGAGCAAAACCTGCTGTGCCATATCCATGGGTTTTGACAACCTGTGTTTTGGATAGAAATTGACAGGAAGCAGTACCTTCCTTACCCCTGCCACAAAATGCTCTCAACGTCTGGTAACTTGTCCAGCAACAGAGTTGGCCAAAGCCAATCACAGTGAGCAACTTCTTTATAATGCACGACAACTGAGAGACATGAGGATATCAAGGAGTATTCCACACTCAATACACCACTGACAATATGCTAAGGGGAACTCCCAAGGCAGTGAAAATCCACTTCTGTGAATGCTTCCGAGTTCTTTAGTATTCTACTTACTCTTTACATTCTTTGGACACGTGAGGTGGCACTGTGTATTTGCAGTCCATTATCATTGTCAGAGTTTCGCTGTCATTTGCTTCTTGAAATGGTGGCTGTCCACAGACCAACATGAAGAGGATGACCCCCAAACTCCAGATATCTGTAAATACATAGCACATACTTTAAAAAAACCCCAAACAAATCAAGCCAACTTTTGAGGATACAGACATAACTACCATCAAAACCATGAAATATTCTTGAAATGCATACTGGAGTGATGACTGCACTCTTGACTGTGAGCATTACTTACGGAAATTGCAATTCCACTGAAGTACAAAAGACTGTAGTTCCATTGTTTGACAGCTTTTATAGTTTTTGAGGGGAAAAAAATCAGAATTCAGGAGTTCACGGATGCTTAACAGTTTGAGATGCATTAAGACCTTTGACAGCAGTGTTAGATAAAGCTGAAAATAATCTGGTCACTCAGAAGGCAAGAATTTGTTACCCTTTACAGGTAGGCACAGGTTACTTAAGAAATTTGTAATCAAAGCACATTCCTTTCTTAAGGACTAGCATAAACTGTTCTCTGCATTATTTACGTGTTACTCTATGATGTAAGAAATTACAAATAAAGTCACTTAGTTCATAAGACTGATTTAACTATGTTTTTCCTTCAGTGGTGCTGTTGTGTTCCTTTAAAATTTACTACTAATTTAAAAATTACTACCAGGGGTAAGTAAGAAATTAGTTTATGTAAAACCAACTTCTTATACCAATGATACTACTGAGCGTGGGGTTTGGGTGGTTTTTTTTTAAATATCCAAGCATAACAATTGACAGTAATTTCTACTACACTCTGGGATTCCTCCTGTTTCCTTTTAATTCCTGCTCGTGTAAAATAAACACTTAACAACTTTCTTGTTCCCCAGTGAAATGACATACCAAAAGATGAAAAAGAAGCACTTTAGGGCATGAAGCCCTGTAGTTGGTTTCTACTTAGTGCAAAAGCTAATATTTAGTTCAAATCTTTATTCAGAGTCTGCCTAAAAGAAAATACTTCATGAGTCTCACTACATTAGTACAGGAAGCATAAGTATTGAGAAATGTGTCATACTGCACACACTATTGCAACTTGCTCCAGTAAGTGCTTAGAAAAAAGGCCACACCTCAGCTACAACTCCATACTCTGGAAATCTCAGTGGCAATTTTGGGTCTTCCATCCTTAGCATTGCACAGAGCTGTACCCAGTAACACCAAGCAGACAGCTGAGGCAAGAGAAATGATCCGTGTTCTGAGAAAAGAGGGGACCACACTGAGTTACCTACTCAGCTGCATCTTGCTTTCTGTGTCCCAGTCCAAAGACTTGACGTTCACTTAACGCTGAAGGGTGGCCCCAATTTTATTCAATACCGTAAATCACACAGCTTCATCCCTACAACAATTACTCATTATGCTGGTTGCAGCCCATTCTTCACATGGCTTAGCTGACAGAGGAACAGAAACACTACATGGTAATTTTCTTTAGAGCTCTAATTTGGAGTAAGTGTATACTATTAACTCCGACAATTACTGGATTTCTGTTATGCTACCAGGGCCTCAATCCTGTAGGTACCGAGCATTTTGAGGCTGGGACATTGTATCAGGTACAGCTGCAAATTCAGCCTGACTATCCCCATGTTTACAGATTCAATAAGTGCTTTAATGGTTTGGTAGCCTGATGCCATAAAGAGGATGTTCTGGAATATAGGATTTAAAAAACCCTTGTAAGACAGAGAAGGCAGTTTCACCTAAGAGGTCCACCTTTAATTTTTTTAAGCTACATCTTTCTCCTGCTGTTCAGTTTCAAAACAGCCAAAAAGTTTTGGTGCAATATCTATCTGCCACCACACAACTGATTACAAGAAGTTTTTGCAAGCACAAAAGACATGAATTTATGCATTTCTAGAATATTCATCTTTTGGATATCAGTGTCCTTCACAGATTTTTACCTTTGCCTAAGATTTATTTTGTGACGTGATCTATCCTAGCATTCTGTTCAATACTCCCCCACAAAAGAACAGAATGCTTATGTGTCCTTTTAGCATGAAGTATTTTAGAAGAGTCCACATAGTATTCATTAGTACAGACAAGTTACATTTGCTATAATAAAACAATAAATATTGGCTAAATTTAAGCCAAGAGAAAAATATTGGGGAAGAGAGGAAAATAATTAAAACATAGGTTAAAAATAAGCACACAAAAAGTTTAAACAAGGAAAAAGACAATACTCTTAAGAACCCAAGCTTAAAACCCGTAACACAATCCTGAGGAAAGGACAGCAATTGAATTAAGGCAACAATGGAAGTTTCATGAAATCATCACATACAGGAAAATTCTACCAGACCCTGAAGTTTCAACTGCATTGAGCAGATACTGAACATCCTTAAGTATTTTCTGTTACAAGACAGTGTCATAATGGATTTTGTATGGCTTCTTCTCTGGGCCATACACACCCTTTGCTGTATTGCAATTTGAAAGGATATGTGGTAACAGGTACAGTTTTAATTTGTCAAAAGTTACTTAGATAAACATGAATGTACATTTACTCTATAAAAATAAACCTTTTTAGAAGCAAAATCCAACTGATTCCCTAAATGAAAAAAAGAAAAAGACTACTGTTTGCTACAATGCAATGTACAGTTAGAAACCAACCCATGTTTCCACAAATAAAACAGTAATTCCTGATCAGCTGGCACATAACAGAAAATTTTGTGTGTTTTTCTTTCACTAGTTACTATATTTTGCACCCTGTACTCATGTGTCTTTCCAGATAAGAGAAGCTGCAAATGGTATAATGAAATATATTTTTAATACAATTGCATGAAAAACAGAAAACAAATTCTTGCTAATAATGACATCATGTGTTGAACTGCTACTGTATTTCATTATATCATGCATTTTATGTAATGCACAAAATAAAAGGTAAATAGGAATCACATGTATGCAGAAGAAGTTTTGTTAGAAACTAAAAATAGTGCTTTAGACTTTTTGACATTGTTACATTATCTAGATGCTGTTATGCTGTCAGTAAACAGCACTAGGGCAGCAACAACTACTACATTTCACCTCAGTCTTACACGCTACAGGTAAAGCTTATTATTATACTTTCCTGAAAAACATGTACTTTGTTACCCTGCCAGCACAGCAGACACTTACCCTGATGAGAACAAGAAATAAACAAAAACAATTACATGGCTTTTATTCTCAACTTTTGCAGCTGTGGCTGAAGATCAACTTCCCTGCACCTACAGCCAAGGCGACTAAAATGACTCATCTTGGTGTGTCAGGGACAGAGCTGAGCAGTCTAAGCAAACTGAAAAGTACACTAATAACTAGGAAGCAAGAAAATAACGTGCCAAAGAAAGTCTAGACTACATGTGAAGACTGAAAAAATCACAGTGCAGATTTTATTATGTCACAATACAGATGTCACCACAGCAACATCTTCACAAGCCCTCCAATACTGTATTACAGCAAGCCTCTCCTCATTTATGGAAGCAGAGCCAAGCATTCAGATTTTGGCAGGTGTATTAAGAGAACACATTCAAGAGTTCTGTCCTGCCCTCTCCACTTGTGGGTCTGCTCCCTTGTCCCTTTTCTATGCCACAGTTTAACTACATCAAACCTCTTGTTTGAAACTCCTCACACAATTAAAGACAACCAACCAAATGACAGATGCAGCATCTGGAACAAGGTTCTTTCTGCTCAACTGCAACTTGCCACCTTGTTAAGGTACAGGCACAACACAAGATGTACATGTTGCTACAGACACAGGGGCTTGCAGAAGTTTTTGATGCTCTTTGAAAAAGCTCACTCCTGTGTTTTACCATCCCACATTTCAGGCAACAATCTATAGGTGTTTGTTTAAAAAACAAAACCCACTTAATGAATCACCATAATCACGAGTTGCAACAGTCAGGAGGGTGTTGCCAGCAGGTCACGGGAGGTGACCCTTCACCTCTGCTCAGCACTGGTGAAGCCACACCTGTAGTGTTGGATCCAGTTCTGGGCTCCCCAGTGCAAGTGAGATACAGACCCACTGGAGGGACTGCAGTGAAGGGCCATGAAGCTGATGGACTGGAGCATCTCTCCTGTGAGTAAAGGCTGAGAGAGCTGGGATTGCTCAGCACAAGGAAGGAAAGGCTTAGTGGGAGATTATCAGTGTATACAAGCACCTGAAGAGAGGGTGTCGGGTGGCAGGATCAGAGGTGATGGGCACAAACTGCAACACTTCTGAACACCAGGGAACACTTTCACCCTGACCAGGGTGGCCAAGCACTGGCACAGGCTGCCCAGAGAGGTCATGGCATCTCCATCCTTGGAGACATTGAAACATCACCTGCACACTGTGTGGGGAACTGTCTCTGAGTGTTTCTGCTTGGCTGGGGGATTACAGCTGATGACCTTCACGGGTACCCCACCAGAGGATGCAGCACCAACAGGAAAGCTATGCTTCCTCTTGCCCATGAAAAGCAGCACAGCCTGGGTGTCCACCTGAGAAACTGAAAGCACGACAGCACAGTGAGAGCTAAAATAATGTTGACAGCATGAACACACAAAACTCGAGTGTTCCATTTGAGCCACCACAGATCTGTCTCAAGTCTGCTATAAGAGAATTATTGTTCACTCCTAACACCAAACACAGTGTAAAGAACAGTAAGCGTAAAGGAAGCAGTAAAAAAAGCTGACATTGAACAGGAAACAGATTTTCTAACTTACTTTAAATTATACAAATCCTGCAAAAACAATGGGGAAATGGAACTGGTATAGAACAAGTGGATTACTCACTGATATTTCAAATTACCACAATTATTTAGACAACAGCTGTGTGCATTCCTAAACAAAATAAGAACAGTAACAACAGTATCCTGCCCTTCCCAACCTACCACAACATTTCATATTGGCACTTTTTTCCAAAACACAATGCTGGATGAAATAAAAAATAGGATTTTTAGTGGCAGATCTGTTTCCAGGACAACAGAAATCCCTATCAGTTTTGCACTATAGAGTTTTTATTTTACAGATTTTGAAGACATTTACAGATTGATAGGTAACAATACCAAAAATGGGAAATTGTCTCCTCCTTGTAAAAGAGACCCAAAGAGTTAAAACTCTTACTTACTTTTAAATCTCTCTTCTAAATTTAAAAAGGTGATCTGTAGTCCAAACATGCAAATAAGTTTAAACATGTTGGTCTGTTAGTCTTCAGTGCATTTGAAATCCAAGATTTAATATCTGGAGTCTCCAAAACAATGAGTTCATACCCACATACCCTTTTGAAAGATTTAAAAGATCATCAGTTAAATGTCTATATGGTGCATAAATAAGAAATCCTGATGTTTGCTCCTGATATATTAGTTTTAAACCATTCCATACATGCAAAAAAAAAATCAATCCTGTATTTCTACTTTCCACTTTTCTCTACTGGAGATGCAAAGCTGCATATTTTTCAGCCGAATTCAGAAAATATACTGCACAAAACACTTGAAGAAATTAAAATGCCTTCTTCTCCTTAAAGATACCACTTTTGTTCACCTATTTCATGTAAAAAACACAGTTCATTTTGGAGAATTCTTGGTTTCCAGAATAGTGCCATCTGGCTGAAAGATCCAAGATCTGTAAGTGTGGTTCTCTTAGAGGATTTAGTAAGGGAGAATCAGAGATTATTTCATTATGGCCCCTATTTACCAAATTTTATTTTTTACATGAAGCCACACACAAGAATGTTCCTTACCATACTGTTTTGTGTTGTCATTATCAGTGCTGCTCTATTATTCTTTCCTATTAATAAAGGGAAAACTCAATATCTGTCCTCTGGATGCCAAAGATGGTTTGCACTCAACCGATCAAGAGCTTTGATCAACGTTTGGTCATTGACATGATTTCTGCTCACATAGTAGGTGTAGCAAAAAGGGAATAACTCCTGCTGGGGAACCCACTTCCATCAGCACAGCAGACAATGGCACTTCAGTCTTACATTTCCAAATCCCCGGGATTTACAGAAGTGTTTTCACTCAAACCAAGTGAAAGTATCAGTCAGGACCTCGTGATTCTGATTTGGTCAACTGCGACAAGACAGTTGCACGAGCAGATTGGAAAGATGATGGAGCAGCAAGGAAGTTAAAAGCCTGACATCTCAAAGCAAGGCTTCAAAAGAAGAAAAGTAGTGTCTCTTTATTAGATCAGCTAATAACTGGGGAAAAGAGGAAGACAAGTCAGTTCTAAGAAACATTAGTTTTTCTTTAGATCTCTACATTCTTGTGAAAGCATACTTTTATGGATCTTAGTGAATGCAGTCCTTACAGTATGTTCTGCATTTCATACACCTTATGTCAGCTCAGGGGAAAAGGCCTAGCTGAGAAAGTTTCCTGCTTTCACCCATTATTAGAAACTGCAGATACACAATTAAAAGCAAATGAGACAACATCCATTTACACTTTTACCTAGTCACTGAATGGCACACTGGCTCACTGATAGTTACATAAGCACCAGTGGCCAAAATCAAGGCCTCTTTCAAAACCACAGTGAACATCTCAAGATGCAATTTAGCCTTGAAATTGGGTACTAGTAACTTGAAACTGCCATTGCCATAATATGAATAAAATAAGAATAAAAGCAGTAATCGCTAGCTGCAGTATTTATTTTTTTTTTTGTTTTCTAAGCCGTTAAATAACCTTGATCAGGAAAGGACTGTGAACCATGACAACCAGGGCTGTTTATATGCAACTTCCTTACATAACGTGAAGTCACTGTCATAGAAACCAAATTACATCATTAACTGTCTGTGCTGCCTCTGTCTTAAACACAGGGTGGTCAAACATCTGTCATGTTCAAGTTTATACACTGCACAAAGAATACCCATATTCATCTGCTTCAGCACTGAGCTGGGCTTCACCATTTCGTGAGCCCCTTACTGCTTTCTAAAGTTATTGTTTTACTCCTAAAATAAGTACTTCAGATTTCAGAAAGTTATAACTTCAATGACACAGGGGATCGTATAGCTTCAGATTCACTCAAATTTCTACTGTTCCTCAGAAGTCAAGACACTTGTCACACTTTATATATGCTACATGAATTTGTGATTCTAAGCAACTAAAAACCCATACTAATTTTGGAATACACACATTTGCATTTACATGCATAAAGTAAATTGAGTCTGCTTATTGAAATTGTTTATTTCAGACCTTGATGGGAAAAAGAGTTTGTTTATCTTTTCCTCCAAACTTAAATTTAGAACTGCTTAACAGTTTACACAGTATATTGCTCAGCTGGTAAGATGGATCTTTTTACAGAAAGTCTGCTTCTTCTGCAGTGATTTGTAATATTGAGTAAGTTTATCCAGGTTTTATAAATTTCCCTTTGCAATGTTTACTGTAACAGCTGAACATTATAGTTATCTCCTACCAGAAGCCATTTAAGTAAAAAGGAAACAAATCAACATTTATGGAGATGACAGAAATATTTACACATTTATTTTGCCTCTATAGAGGTATCAAGAGACTGTGGGAAAATGAAGGATGGAAATGGATCCCAATTTCCAAGATCACAGGCAGTTACTTTAACCACTATGTTAAGACAGTAAAGAGAATGTCACCATCACTGCCACAACCTCTTCAGAGCGGTTTTGTGGAAGAAATCTAGAGAATACAAGCCTTGGAAGATTCAACACATCAGCACTTCAATATCAAGTTCTTTTATGCAGAGCTAAATAGGATAACTTACATAAGGATCATCTGCATCTCTGCACTCTGGGCATGTTCAGGGCTAGGCAGCAACTGGTCAGCATCTGCAGGCTGCTCTTTTGAGCTCAGACACAAAACCAGCATCCAGAACTACATTATTTGGATTGGAGCGGTGGTGTTCATTGGGCTCAGGAGCAGGTACAAGCTGGTAAGTCATAAGAAGTGGCAGGTATGCCTGTTACAAGTTGAAATTTAAGATACTGTTCACAGCACAGGCTACGGAAAGCTGAATGAACACTCAAGTATAATAGCACAGCTTCACATAATTGTCTAAAGAACCAAAACACAGTTTAAGAGTAAAAATACATATGAGAAGTGAAACATTGCAGAAAATGGGACTTCTACTAGAAATAGTGATGAAAAATTACACATTACAGCACAAAAGATAAAAGCTGGTATCATACCAGTGAATTGTTTGAATGGTGCTTGTTGATGTGCTTCAAAAGCAAGCAAGAAAAGTATTTCCAACCTTGTATAAGTTAAAAAGCTTTAAAGTTGCATCCCTTGCATAAAAAGTCAGTAGGAAGATAGCACAGAGTAACTGTTTTAATGGTTTCAGCATTTCTATGTATCACAGGTATGTTTACACTGCCATATGCAAAGACTGCTGGCAAATCTGGTACCTGCCCAAACTGGACCAGTTGTAAAATTTGAAGTGTAGGTAAAGAACAAAGATTACTTGTTCATAGATATTCCATTTTTAGCTGACTGAACTACTCTTTCATTCTTTAATTTTTAATGAAAAAGTCTTTGAATAAACCTGTGTACTGACCCTTCTAGTTCTCAGAGATGCTACCATCTCTGAATTCAAAATTAACATGCAGAACTGGCTTTTTTCTTTGTTTTAAAGCACCATAAATCCAATCAATATTACTGTTAGGAGACACAGCAGAGAATTAGGAGAAATCTTTTCCTTCCCCCATCCCTCCAAAAAAGAGCATAAATAGCAAACGGCATTTAGCAAATTTATTTTCCTAATTAGCTCATCTGTCTGGCAAAACAGTCTGTTCTATGTAAGTTATTTCACTTGACTAACACATGATCATCAGTAACTAGTCTTATCTTTGGAAGCCATCCTTATTTTCATTCAATCTGGCAACTAGTACCAGGACTCTGGAGGGGCATGGACCTGCTGCACCAAGTCCAGAGGAGGCAACGAAAATGGTCAGAGTGCTGGAGCATCCCTGCTCTGGAGACAGGCTGAGAGCTGAGGCTGTTGAGCCTGCGGAAGAGAAGGCTCCAGGGAGATCTCAGAACCCCTTCCAGCACCTAAAGGAGGGCTACAGAACAGCTGGAGAGGGACTTTTTACAAGGGCATGGAGTGATAGAACAAGGGGGAATGGCTTTAAACTGAAAGGCAGCAGGTTTAGATTAGGTATTAGGAGGAAATTCTTCACTACAAGGGTGGTGAGGCACTGGAATGGCCCAGAGAAGCTGTGATGCTCCATCTCTGGAAGGGTTCAAGGCCAGGCTGGATGGGGCTTTGAGCAACCTGGTCTGGTGGAAGGAACCCTGTCCATGGCAGGGGGTTGGACATACACGGTCTTTGAGGTCCTTTCCAACCCAAACCATTCTGTGATTTCATGACTCTTCCCTGAAGTCAATAGTGTGGGGTTTGCTGGCTGAGTAAAACTATTCAACTACAAACGGTTCTTTTGTTTTTTAGTAACTACTGCATCTCAAATTTTGGTAAGGATATTTTAAGAATTGAAAGGTCCACCATTGAAAGGTCTTACTGAACATATGCCACTACTTTTATTGCAGAATAGCCTGTTTTACTTCAATTCATCATTTCTGCATTTAGAAATGTACTCTATCTCCTTTGGTTTCCCTTGTTTAGCCACAAAAAAAATTACTGAATCTATATTAAAAAAATCAGAAAATCCCAACATTTTCTGCATGAATTCTCATACTACTGTTGCAGAAAATAATTATCCAGGATATAAAGCAGTATTAATTAGTTAAATATAAAAGGAAGCTTTTTTCTATACAAAATACGTTCTCAAAAACATTGTATATGTCAAAGTCTATACAGCACATATAGCTTATGCACATGTTTTGCTACAAGTCTCTTTTTAGTATGTAAAGACAATTTGCTCCTGGTATCTTAAAAATTCTTTATATTCTCTGAAGGTGCTAATTGTACTTTATTTATAAAAATTAACATCTTAATATAGTTTTTCACAGGAATGCAAAACTTGGGCATCTGGTATATAACTAGGTAGTACACCACTGACTGAAGTTGTGTTGCCAAATTAGTCAGCCACGGCCTGAACATAATTAATCTGAATATTTGTGTGAAAGATGCATGAAATTAAGCTTCTTGGCTGCAGAGATGTATTCATCATAATGAAATCTTGCTCCATAACAGCAGTTTGCAATACTACAAAAACAGTCGTCCCATGAACACAGCCAGATGACTAAGAAACAACCCTATAGTTAAGCTACAGCTCAGCTGATATGGCAGTAAGTGAAGACTCTTGACAGCTTCTCCTCTGTAGTTTCACTTGGATAAATTGTTCTTTGCTTCACCAGCAGTTTACTGGTGAATGCACTGAAACTTTTGCATAAAGTAATGGAGAAAGGAACATAAATTATACTTCATAAATATTAGCTTGTGCAGATTTATTGAGACATTATCAGGATCTCAGGCTCCCACTGTCAACTGCAGCCCCATCACATCAGTTTTACTTCTGAATACAAGGTTCCAACCCTTGCAGCCTGACACCCTCAATTTGAGGCATTAAAAGTATATTCTTGTCAATAGAGCAATTAGCTCGAGGGGGGAGAGGGAAATCAAAGGATAGCATAGTGCATGAAAACTGAACTCCATTTTCACTAAAAATAAATTTTACTACCTACATACAAATTGCCACAGAACAGAAGTTTTTTGTTAACGTCATGAATATCCTCAAGACTGTCGCTTTCTACAAGTATTCTACAACCAATTCTTTCCACTTGTCCCCTCTAAAAAAGTATAAAAAGTTAATTTCTGATACTTTTTCAAATTTGACGCTCTTTTTTCAGCAGCATGAGATACACAGCACTGCAGGGAGAAGGTAATGTGGCCACTAATACAAGTACACAGGATGAGAGAACAGGACAGAAATACACCTGGTACTCCCATCAATTCCTTCTGGTTTGCTTCAAAAAGCATTTGAAGCTGAGAAGTAAGAGCACACAATTTTAAAAATGCACCAGCAATGACAATACTTAATGAATTTCAGTCAAATGAGTTACCAGAAAGTGAAGGTAAGTGAGCCTGGCAAAGCTGAGCTCAGCTAAACTTGCAAACACAAAAGAGAGGCAGGTCCTACCACCTTCCCACAGGACTCCAGTCCGAGCTGCACGCTCCCTTCCCCTCCTTCGCACCACCTCTCCTGCTCAGTGCTCAGAGAACAAACAGCCCTGCTAACCTGGCAGAACTCAGGCCTGCAGAGAACAGGCTTGCTGTCAGTTTTTGGCTTTCTAACAGTTTTCTGTCAAGTTAGCTGATAAAAATCAGTTCAGCAAAGGGCCATGCAACACATGAGAAGCACAGCACATGAGAAGGGGAGCTCTGCATTGACGCAAGCAAAACAGAAGGGGAAGCAGACCTCTTATACTGGAAGTATCTAAGTACTACACCCTGAGCTCTCTGCACCCTTACAGCCTCAAGCTCATTTCATCATATATTTAACTATAAACCTTGTGAAGTGTTGCAATACAACATTAAAGAGGGAGATTTTTCAAAACAAAACAAGCAGAGAAAAGCTTTTGTAGGAATTCTTGCTTTTCACTTCTGTCAGATGCTGCCAGGTGTGCTCAATTATTCAATACTGTATAAGGTTTGCAAATATCTTACCTTTTTTTTTTTTTTTTTAACTCCAGCCTGTCAAGTTACTGTATATAGCTGTTGGCCATTATGCTTGCATTAGTTGTTCAGTTTGTGAATAAAGTGTCACACACAACAACAAACATCAAAACCAGCTCCACACAGCCCAGACAGGGTCATCGGGGCTGCTTAGCTATGCTCAAGCATCACGTGAACATGGCTGAAGCTCTGAAAGACCAAACACACTCCAGCAACAATACATACAATTAAGAAACCATTGCAAATGCCTTATGCAAAAAACCAAAACCAAAACACCACAAGAATCAACAACCAAAGAATTCAGGATCATTTCAACAGACACAAAGTGGGTCTAAAAGCTGTATATTGTCTCAGGAAAGCAAAAAGTATGTATAACAAAGCCTAGCTTCTCTTTCCTTTAATTACGGAAAATGTATGACTACATAATTAATGCATATATTGTTTTATCATATTGACAGAAGATATCCAAGTCTGAGTTGTGCAAGAAAGGTGCCATCTACTTACTACAGCAATGGATGTTACCTGCAACTTCCAAGGAAGCAGCAAGTTGGATTGGGACTACGAACTGCCAGTTGGATAGCACTGGCCTATACAGTAACCTTAATATGCTTGTTAGTCATGTCTTTTAGGAGGAACGTCTTGCCACCATTCTCTTTGTGTTGCTGTGATGACAGACTGCAACGCTAAGTAACTGTGATGGCAACTACAATGTTATTTGTGTATTACAGTACCATTCTAAGGGCTTGTGCTCAGCTATGCTGAATGTACAAAATCCCAACCTTACAACCTGAATTTGCCCGTTTCTTACCCCCAGAAGAATGAATTTGCTCTGCAAATGTTTCCATGCATCTACAAAATCAGACCCACTACAACATTAATCTATCAGAAATGTTTGTCTTCCATAATTACTGTAGCCTACACAGCACTTCACTTTGTAGAGATGCCAAGCAGTTAAAATAGAACTTGCTCTCCTCTGAAAGAATCAACTCATCTGTAAATCCCCGATTAATTTTTATCACCTAGGAAAGAGGTGATTTCTCTGTATTTAATGATCCAATCTCTGTTGACACTGGTAGAGCAAAAGGAAAAGTACTAGCAGAAAGAAGCATGCTTTGTTCTTTCTCCTCTGTAGTTACCCACTTCTGAATACTGCTGCAGTTCACTGGATCACACCACTGCCCCACACAGAACTCTGACCAAAAATAATACGCCCATTTGATTTATGAAATGAACTTTATGTCCAACAACAGTCCTCTCACTTTCCTCCTACTAGAATAAAGTTTAATTAAGTATGAAAAAACATGGGAAACTCTCATTATCTAACTCACCCAGCTTTTTGAAAAGCCCTGGGAACATATGGTCATTGCCCAATATTCTTCTTGCATCATTATAACTACAGCTTCAAATACAAAAGGAAATGAGAGACTTAAATTAACTAGGCTCTTTTCAAGTGTGAAAACTTTCAAGTGGCATCACAAAGGAGAGATTAAGCCCCAAACTAGCTGAAACAGTTATGTTTTCATAAAGCAAGCTTTTCCATTGTATTTGTTAAGCATATAATTTAATAAAAGACTTGCCCTAAATATTTCAGCTTTTTGTAGAAAGAAAATGTAAAGTCTTTTCCTTTCTATACTCATTCTAACATTATTCACGAGATATCAGAAAAGCCATTTTTATGACAAAGGTGTTTGGCAAAAAAACCCATCATCTACCTTGATCGATTTTTTTTGCAATAAATTTTGCAACAACAATTTTGCATAAATAAAAACAGGTGTGGGGTTTTAAAAATATTATAATGAATGCAAATGTACCTTAATATGCACAGAGTATAAGCAAGGCAATCCATTTCCATCTGTCATTTTAGTAAACTGAGTTGGTTTTCAAGTGGTCAGGTTGATGTTCAAGTGAGCATCAGGACTGTGTAGCTGCACTGGGGAAAGCATGACCTCCTTTCTGCTAAGGAATTAATTTTTACATTGGTTCAGCTGTAATGTAATTTCATCCTGACTGGCAAAAAAAATCTCAGCCATTGTCAGTCACTATTATTGCAATATTAATAGCCCCATTCAGCCAACAGCTGAATGAGCTCACAACACTTCACCACTATTTCCAGCTGTAGATACACACCTTGCACCTTACTAGCATCAAAATGCAACTGATGTCATTTCTTTATTGAAAATGTCTACTTCTGAATCTATACGGGCTTCTACTCCACAAGTGCAACCTCATCCTAGCATGAAAGTTTATCTTTCAAGGTTAAGAAAGGTTTTCAGAAGCTGATTTCTTAGTTACATAATTACATTGTTAATGGTAAATTTCCTAAACATATGCTCTTTTAAAATTCCACATTAAAGACACCATTTGGGGGAAAGAAGGCTTTAAAGAAGGCCCTAATTTTATTTTTTCCCCCACCATCTTCACATTTAAAAAAGACAAACAAATCATATTGAGAAACCTTACACAATTTATCTTAATCTTTTACCCATAGTTAGAAAAATCCAGACCCTTCAATGTCATCATCTTATTAACATCGTGCAGTAAATTTTGGTGGGTTTATTCTGTTAATTATTGTACTGACAGTACTTTATAGAGATGTTATAGTGCATTACAAAGTGATGAAAAATATGCCACTAAAATGTTATGATTCAAGCACTGCAACCGGTCAAGTAGAAGAGAAGTTCTCAATGTCCACTCACTGAGACAACATACTGGGGAACAAGTAAGCAAAAACTAACCCCTGATGTGTATTTAAATATTCTTCGAAATAGAACTTAACTGGCACCCTTAGACACAAGCTAGAAGCATTTCATTTTTTCCTAATTTCTCTACTGCTCACATCATTCCACTCTATATTAGCAAGACCTTCTCCTCTAGGAATTCATTCCAAAATTTTCTTTTAGTGCTATTCAGAAGTTTACCTACGTACTTGTTTACAAAGTCCTCCAAGAAGCATTATTTCATTTATCATTTAGAGGTCCAAAGTAACTTCGTTAACTATATCATTCAGTTTGAACCATCTGGTCACAATGCTCCTAAATTCCCCCTCTCCCGTTAATCCCCATGCACCACCTTTTTTCCAAGCATCTTTAGATAGGCAGCAATATCAAAACTTCATTCTTTGCTCATCCTCCAAAATTTGAGTGCCACTCCATTTTTCAAGAGGTAATTCACATAAGGCACTGTACAGAATATTTAACAAATGCACTTTTCCATGTAGTTTTGGAGGCCACTGCAATCACTTACACTCATGCTTCAGGAAATTCTCAGAGAGACATAGAAGAACACAGAAGAACTCTGGAGTTAGGAGCTCTAGTTTGCCACTAATAAAACAAGAACCAACTCACCTAAAACATCTGACTCTAAATGGAAATCATTTCGCAAAGCATCACTGTAGCATCAGCACAGATTTGCAAACCCACAAATAACACAGATCCAAAATTCCCAATTATAGCACACTTGAGAAAGTACTTTCAAGTCCAGAAAATTCAGAGCACAAAACCTCTTCAGGGTTAGAAGCCATGAAGCATCATTCAAATCTTCAGACGACGACCATAAGATCTAGTAGCTAAAAATATTTATATTAAAAACAATGCAAAAATTGTAGTTCAACAGTGTGCCTGTCAGCATACAAAATCAGGTGATTGGTTACCTCAAGTAAATTAGCAACATCTGGACAACTCAGTCTTAATTTAAACCACAGCTACATCCACTACTATAAAACATAGTAAAAACACACACAGCCAAGTACAGAGTCCTAGCAGGTGCTGTTAAGATAGTAAAAGTATTAGACACTGAGCAAACAAGAACTAGAGGCATGTTGACTACTAGAACCTATTTTTGGGGCACCATTTGGAATTATACCTACCTAAATCTGTTGAAGAAGTGAGTTGTACTTCAACTAACAGATCTGAACCATCTGTATGAGTACAGGACAACATTCAGTAGCTCTATCAATGTTAACAGCTATTCAAAAAGATGTCTAAATTACTTCTAACAGAATGTGCAGTAGACCTAACAGAGACAGTAAGAGAACTACCTGTAGTAGTCTCTCCTGCACACTTCACTTTCCAGCTAGAAACACGCAGACTCCTTTACACTTTGCATTTCTCTTACATTTTAAACAACTGGGAGCAACTTACAGCTCTCAGAAAAAAATGGGGTAGAACAGGGGGAGAGGGAGTTGAAGCTTTCTTTAATTCCCTGTTTCCACCTTGAGTAGCAGAGTTAGTACAAATGGCATCCTACCACCTTGCAGCAGAACATGCCAGCAGCCTGGGCTCGCATGGCCATTGTTAAATATCTAAACCCAGCAAAGAAAATCACTAGTGGTTGGGGTTTTTTGCAAGGGGGTGTGGGGTCATGTTGAAAATAAATTTTAAACCAGGCACTTTCCCAAAAAGAAAATGGGTTCCTCTAACAAAGTACGTACAAAAACCCAACATTTGTCATCCACATTGTTATTAACAGAAAACCTAACTGCAATGGATATAATTGCATCATTTCATACAGAAAGAACTTCTAAGCTTTTCTGAGGATGTTTGAGTATCTCCTTCAAACAGCATTAACTCATTCATAGCTCACCCAGGTTATATTATTTATTGCCAATCAGTTGGCTTCCACATATGGCACCATCTTGAAGCAGAAAGCAAAGAGGTAAAACATCATGGTACTTAAATTTGCAGATTATGGGTTGAATTCAAAGCAAACATACCAACTGCTGGTGCATCATATTCATCCCCAAGTAAAATTTCAGGAGCAGAATATGCAAGAGATCCACAGCTTGTGGTGAGCTTCTTTCCAGGCTGAAACTTGTTGCTGAAGCCAAAATCAGTCAATTTCACAAGTCCTTGCTTTTCAAAGAAGACCACGTTCTCTGGTTTTAAGTCTCTATGAACTACATGCAGTTTATGGCAGTAGGATATAGCATGAACTATTTGAGCAAAGTATTTTTTTGCCAGATCCTCATTCAGACCTTCTTCATGCTTCATGATGTAATCAAACATATCTCCCCCATCACCTAACTCTAAGATCAGATAAAGCTTAGTCTGGGTGTCGATCACTTCATACAGCCGGACTATGTTGGGATGCTGCACTAGTTTCATGCACCTAACTTCTTGAAAAAGATGTCCAGTGGCTAGAGTGTCCAGTTTGGTCTTGTCAATTACTTTTACTGCTACTTTTTCACCTGTAAAGACATGCCGAGCGAGTTTGACCACAGCGAAATGGCCTCTGCCCAAAGTTTTATCCAAGTCATACAATCCTGCAATTTTCCCATCATATCCTCGTTTGAAGCCTGCCATTCTGTTTCAGAAGATGAAATAATACTTAAGCTCTTCAGAAACGGGGTATTTTCATATCAGAGTATCTGATGCAAATAAATAGTCCATCATCACTATCAGGCACACCTAAAAATAAAAAGACAAATTACATACTTATATAAAAGGAAGCAAAACTATTATAGTGTAATTATCCTAAGGTTACATTAGCACATCACTACAGATTATTTATTAAATTCTTCAGGAGTTTTTGGAAAGGATTTGATAAGCCATGCCGTGCTAACTGGCAGATTTCTGACATCACAATATCCATATGCTGGAAGAAAGTGCTTTTCAACACTGCAATAATGAAAATTTCTCTCAGACTCAGTGGCCTTAATTGCCTTTACTCAGAAACTTTGCAAGCAGCACTTGAAGAAATCGGTGTTATAAGGACTGTTAAAACTGGCAAAGCTGAAATCTGTAACTTTTCCAGCTCCATTAGGAATCAGCTGGGCAGTACAGGACATTGACAAGAGCAGCACACTTGATTTATCTTATTTTTGATATATTCCATATTGTGCATGAAACTGCTCTAATACAAAGTTCTGATGGCATGACTTTGGACTTACTACCTTCTCCCTTCAAACAGCTTCCTGTTTAGCAAGGCTCAGAGTGACATATGATACTTGATTCTGTTACTCTCATAATTTGAGCATTATCAATCAGTACTGTAATTACAACAATTGAAGCTACGGGCTGAACTCAAACATTTGAGTTGGATGCACTCTTAGTGTTACATAAAATGTCTTAAATATTTTGACTGAAGTTACAAAAACTGGTGATAAAAAGTTTGCATGTAGGCTGCATATGTTCAGCAGTCCTGGGAATGAGTCAGGGGAAGGGGAAGATGAGTGGGAAGGAAGGGGAGAAAACTCACAGAGTTCAGCTTTTATGTGCTGAACTCCTGCTTACCAGATAATTTGGCATTTAAGCAAACGAGACCCAACTTATAAAACATTCATATTCAAAACTGGTTTTGAAGGTCTTATGCCCTATTGACATTTTTTTCCGCATACAAAACTTCCCAAAAACTTCTCCCGCTTTGTTAACTTAGACTGAGGTTTAAATGAAGAACTGTAGCTATCAAAAAGCACTTCTTCAACTTTGAGTGCAAAGGAGCTGGAAATATGAAAACTAGGTGGCTTATTGCCAACTCCACATAAAATACAGAAAACAGTTCTTTAGAATGTATTTTCACAGTTTCAAAACTGAACTTCAAAAGGAAAATCCTTGAAAAGGAAGCTGGCAAACAGACAGCTCCTTACATTAGTTATTCTCAAGTCAAAATATAAGCATTAGATTAAAAACACTCCCTGCTAAACAAGTTATTTCACAGTGAACCTAATGAATCCGGTTTCATATGAATTCAATTACGAGGCTGGGGGTCCTGTGAGGATTCTCTGATGTTTAACAAGCTCACCTTACTGCTTGTCTCAGCTGGAGCCATGGTATAACCTCTTTGCTATCCAGCTGTCTGCTTCCACAAAGTCCATGGGAATTCAGTTTGAGACCTCCACACCTGTAAAATTTGAATGAAGTCAAACAACTTCCAAAACTTCGTAAGCCAGACAAGGAACAGGGTAAGTGTAACAAGCATATAAACATTGAGGCTTGGAGTTTTATGTTTCTTTAAAGATAGCAATCAAGCTTTAACAACCTTCACTGTGTTGTGTTGCTGTATGCACCCTTTCACTCTGCTACTAAGCACTGTACTTCACATGCTCTTCCAAAAACCACTCCACTACAAGATGCCACAGTATCAAAATTGGGCTGGCATCTCTGCTTCCCAAAATGCTCATCTTGCAAAGTTTCCCCACCATTCCCATTTAATACCATCACATCCTTGTTGAAAAAAGCACCAAACTAAATTAAAGCACACTACATTACACCAAATGCCCATGTCAAACGCTTGCCTACCTGATAAGTAACCATTATGGGACACATAGAAAAGAACATAGCACAATGGCAAATGTAACAACAAACAATGAAACCCTCCTTATCTTTAAGAGATTCAAAAACTTCTTTACATCTGAGAGCCGCGGCTTTGTGTTTAACAGCACTTGATGGATTCCACCCCTCCCTGTGAAACTGGGCAGGTACTAAAGCATGCGAATTTTTAGCATCAAGAATATACTGCAATAAAGCTGAACAGCTTAACCATGGGTGTGAGAAGAACCACTTCCTCTTGTTTATTTTTAATCTCCTGATAATTTGGCTATCTTCTCATTCACTGTCTGTTCCAAAACAAGAACTATGATACTCCATTTACCTTGCCTCAAGCAACTCACACCTTCAGCTTCCTCCCTTTCTAGCTTCAGTTCAATCTAGTCTGTCCTAGTCTGTCACTCCTTTTGCAGAGGTTATTCCACAGGCTTTAGCATTCTTCTCACCTTTCTCCACACATTTTCTGCTTTGTCCTATTCTACTTTCTTAGGCCAATTTGATTTTTCTTTCACCACTACTACTGTGCACTGACATAATGTTTTCATGCAATGCCTTACTATAATTGCATAATATTCCATCATACTGACCTAATCCCTAAAATTCTGACAAATGAAAAACAGTCCATGTACACACAAAACCCACCTAACCTTAACCTGTATGAAGCAATCAGCAGTGTCCCATATGGTTGTGTGACTCCAGTCTTAATCTAAAAAGGACTGCAAGCATTTAAAAAAACCCAAAAACCAAACCAAAAAATCCCACAAAACCCACTCCATGCAAACATACTTTATAGTACTGTTGTCTCCACAGCACTCTAATCTGACTCCTCACTGCTTCTAGATTAAAGAAATTAAAGGAAAAAAGGAGCACGCAAATTAAAGACAACTTTTTTTAACTGTCACTAGGACATCATCCCTTCTTACAGGACTGTTTCACCCACTATACTATCCTTTAGTTAATATCTTCTGCTAAACTAGCTAACAATTTTAGAACCCCTGAGTTTAAAAAAAAAAAAAAAAAAAAGTAAAAAATGGTCAATTAACAAAAAGCCATCCCCTATGCAACTGAATTTAGCAACAGTATTTGTGGACCATTTCTTTCTTGAATGTTAAGCCAAATGTCAAGATTTACATCTCTATTAGCATGAATTCATCACATCCTACAAATCTGGCCCATATCATCAAACATTTTCTCTCTGAGAAGATATGGCTTTAAGAGAGATTTTCTGTTAAGTCTTGGATTCAAAAACAACACCTGCAGACAAAACACAGAGTTTGTAGCGTATGGTAAAACAAAAGCGTTGTTAATGGAAGAGATAGGGAATACAGAGGCAAAAAAGCCTCAGTCAATTTTGACTTAGCTTTTTTTCCTTAAGGAAAGTTCCATCCCTGGCAGAGCAAAAGGGAAAGCAAATCCAGCCAGATGTAACAGAATGCAACTTGTCTGAATTTAACTGCAACGCTCAGCAGTAAGGAAAGATTTATACTCATTATTTAGTTCACTTGGCACACTCTCAACCATCTTTGTACAAACTCAACAAGTGATTTAACTCTAAATCACAGAATACACATAAACAACCTGTCAACAGAACTCCAGCAAAAATCAGTTATGCTTAAGCCACAGAGAAATACATCAGACAGTAATCAATTGGATAAGAGCTTACAGAAACAGAAGACAAACTGTGCTTACTAATGTTGCAGCCCCATTAGCTGTAATAAAATTAATGCAGGATCTTTAACAGTTTAACAAAGTCTCCACAATAACTGAAAAACTAACCCTTTATTCTGTGGTTTTAGAATAAATCCCCAAAGACGAAGCTCCCACAGCTAAACACAAGGATCTTAGACACACACATGGCTTGAACATAGCAAAATTTAGAATTGTTCAGTGGTAGGAAGTAGATGCAAAAATGTCATAGTGTACATAGATACAAGCCTTGATTACAATTTAAATATGCTATGTAAAGGATAGCACTTGCTATACCAATACTTTCAGGATAGTTTCTTTTTCTCAGTTTATCTTCAGAGTGAGAAAGTACTTAAGGATCAACTAAAAGCTTTCAAGATGAAGCCTCTTTGAGACCCTTTCTTTGCTGTTCGTCTCCTTAGTTACAACAGTGAAACTTGTGGGGCTAACTGCAGATGAAACCACCCAAAACCTCACCCTCCAAAACAGGGTTATTTTTAATGATGGATCGTTTCAGTGATCCAGTTTACTACGTGACCTCTTGAATATTTTTACCAAATGAAGGAGCTGCAGACTAAAGCACATGACAAGCAAACTTTCCACCAACCACACATTACCAGCAAGCCAAACTACAGCCTGAGCAAAAGCATTTAGGAGACAGTCATGTCACAGAAAATATTTACCTGTCTTTTCATTCACATTTACCTCAAGGCCCTGATCAGTTCACTTTTCAGCATTAGAGTTTGGGCTGTCTAGCAGGTGAGTTTAATAACCATTAGCAGCATTCAATCCATGTGGCTGATTACGGTTCTAAAAAGGCAGTTTCCCCTAACTATACCAGAACTCAGCTACGCCCCCAATACTCATTTTATGCAATGCAGACCAGTAAATACATTCAGAACAGATCCTTCCTTGCACAGAAGCTCATATAACCTATCCCATAAAATACTGCAAACAGTCAGTGTAATGGAAATTTGCAGAAGCTGTTTTGCAACATCACATGCATCCTATTAAGAAGCTTAACAGTACTGTGATTCAAGCATCTTTAAAAAGGGATGAATAGATCTGTTTAGAAAAACAGCATGTTTCAGAGACACTAGGGGTTTTTTTTTCAGCAATTCACCCCTTTCAAAAAGTTTCATTAGATTCTACACTGCATGTAAGACTAGCCTACCTCATCTTACCTTAACATGTGTATTAGCTTCTTACTTCAGAAAATGAAGAGTCAAGGTCCCATTTAAACAAAATGTTGAAATACCACCACTGCAAAGACTTCCCTGCATTATCAGGCTAAGAGATGTGAAAGCTCAAGTAATCTTCACTGGGACTTGTCCATCCACAGATAGCTAACCATTCCTGTCTCCCTCCAGGATAAATGGAGATTCAGTCAACACAGATAAGAGTCTATGATAAAACAAACTGCACCCTAAAGCAGATAGCCAAATAGATCAAATGAATCATTTCTTAAAAGCACACGCTTTCGTTTTCTGCAACAGGAGTTGAGAATGAATAGTTCAGTGGATGCACACATTATACACATCCACCACACAGAGTAAACAAGTTTCACCCTGTTTCTCCTTTTGCTCTTTTGTCTCAGCTGAGTAACAGCATCTATACCAATTATTTATTTACTGCATAATGGTATGTTGAGAGTAAGACTTATGTTGCTAGTGTTCTTCGAGACACTAAATCCCAAATTTGACATAAACAGATCATGGAGATTCAAAAGCAATTTTTTTACTCTGAAAGCAATTTGTACAAATCATTAGAATGTGAGAGCAAACTGAAGAATATATCAACTTAGTATGCAAACTGCAAGTATAATTGTCCACATTTTTTCCAATATTTCCTATCAACTTTTTCTGTCATCCTATTGTAAGGTATCTTGACAGGCTAAGCCATGAGCCTTTAAAACCAGCCTATCTTTGTTACTAAATGAGCCACTATTCACCTGTGACAATGTTACACCTACATTGCTTTTTTTTTCACCGATTTTGTTACACTGTCTCCTGTTTCCCCACCCCCGACGGTTTCTGATCACCTTTATGATCACTAAAGGAAGAGCCAACACAGCGGAAACAGGTACAAGGCGTTGCAGGAGTTGTGTATGAAAAACATACGCACTCAGTGCATACCACATGCTCTGAAAACTTGCCATGACTCAACTCCTCCAGAGTATTTCGAACTTTTTAAGCTCATTACTACTCAATATTTCTGGAATATTCAAAACTCAGTATGGGACTTAAGATGGCAAGAACCTGCATTCTCCTTCTGTTTCCACATGCAGGTATCACAGTTCAGCAGAGACCTTCCTCTTTCACCTTCCTATGACCTTAGCCTTCAAAACTACCATTGAAACATACTCAAGAAAAAAAAGGGCAATTTATACCTGCCCTAGAGCCAAACACTTTGGAAAGGCAGCGTTTTTTGGGGAGGGAGGAGTAAGACACAACTCACAGGGGCAGCTGTGTTACAACTCAGCCCTTATATACAATGCCCTCTAGAGCTTTATTTTCCACTCTGCATGACTGCACCACAGCATTCACACATAGCTTCCCTTTCACTGATGACAGCCCCATAAAATCTCCTGCTCCTGGCAAGTTCCACAATAAAACAGTACAGTAGATTTTTTTCCAAGGTGTACATGCACTTCTTTTATTTTCCTAGTGGGCCTTACTGTCAATGTCAGTATCTAGCTCATGCTGTGTTACTACAATGTCACCATGTATCAGCAAACCTCTCCACCATTCAGCATGGCTACACCTAAAATCATGAAGGTAATGATGAAGAGTTATCTGGTAGTGTTATGTTCCAAATATAAAAAGAATTAACCAGCGCAATTTGATTGCATTCCTTAGTTTTAAACAGTCTATAGAGTTTTGCTCTGAAAAGGTATGAGAACTGCCAATTGCTGATGAGTTTTGCCATTAAACATTTGGGAAGTCTGTAGTGAAGTGTTAGTGTTTCATTATTTGAGAATGCATTGCAGGCATCAGAGCTACTGATGAGCCTTAACTCTTCTTAGAATCCAGAAGTAAAAGCAAAATGCTAACACGAATTCTTCAGCTCTAGGGTTCATTATTCAGTGAACAGTCAGCAGCAGAAATATTTGGCAGATCAATAAACTTAGTAAAACATTGCTCTGGGACCAACAAAAGGTTGCTGGGGGTGGGGGCAGGGAAGATGGGTAGAGTTATTTGAGAAGAAAAGAAGTTACTAATATTATTTTGTAACAGAAAATGATGAGAGCCTGCATGACCTGAGTTCTAAGAGCAAGACACTTTGAAGCAGCTTCAACACATAAGAAAAAGAAAAAATACAATGTACAATTCAGAATACCATCAATTAAAGAACACATTTATTTCTTAGACAAAGAATTTCCAAACTTTGAGACCTACAGATTGCTGTGTACCATCTATTTTCTTCACGATTAGAGCAGTCACATGAAGCACAGAAATTTTAGGCTTTCCTCTTTCACATGAGTTTGGAACGCTGTGGTTTAGTGGCCCGCAGAACACTAGCAAAGACCAAATTAAAATTTGAGAACTGTGTTGTAGAAACCACACCAGATAGTTGTGGGATAGATGTGAGAATCATCTTCAGTACAGACAAGTGAAAAAAGATGGATCTGAATTGGTCCTTTAAGGCCTCCACTTTAAAAGCGAAGAATGTCTACTTCCTTTTTCTTTCACCAGTAGGTGAATAGAATGAGAAAAAAAAAATGCAGATGACACTGAAGAGTGTACATATTGCAGAGCAATAGTACAGTAGTAACAGCAAGATTATGACTGCAGACCAGACACCAAAGCTGTTAAGAGGACAGATGTGCTAAGAGTGATCAAACTAGGAGCCACTGACAAACCCATCTCCAGTAGTCACTGACATTGGTTCCAATTGTGAAATATGTTAAAAGCCCGAGATAATTTCACAACCATGCTGATAATCACTATAGTTGACAAGGTACTTTCCATTTCTAAGAGGAGGTATTACACAAGACAAATACAGTCTGCCCTATGGATTTAAGAACTCAGCAATAGCTTTACACCGCTTAAGGTCCTCACACCAGTCACAGCTCCAAAAGCAATTCATTTCATGTTTTCTGTTTTCCTCTTATGCCTACTCTCAAAGTCCAGTATGTAGCTAAAAAAAACAAAAAACAAAACAAAAACAAACAAAAACCCCAAACAAACAAACAAAAACACAAAAAACCCCTGCAGGACTACCCTGTTCACAAACCAGATACTTCAGCAATACAGCACTTAAGCTCAAAAGCTGCTCCTAAAATATTACTGTAGAGAATAAGAAAAATACAAAATTTTCCCACATAGCCATGTCTCATAAATTATCTTCTGCATAATAGTGGTAACATCTTTTAAAAGGACTTGCTCCAAGTTTTGTGATATCTGCTAATATTTTCTTTTTGTATCTATAAAATCTTCTTCAGATCCTGTGATATCGTAACATTAAAAATCAGTTTCAATTGAAATTATTATGTTATGCAGTTCCCACTACCAGAAAAAATTCTCCCCTACTACAGAAAGTGAGCATGGATATGTCAGTTACAAACATTCATAAACCTAACCAGCCAAGGTCCAGTGTTTCAGCCAACTGTTGTACATGCAACAGAGATAATTCATGCTAGCTGGGCTCCCTAGCCCAAAATTAAACTTTTCCAAACTTGATAAGAAGTATCCAAGTAGATTCTTGAAGACTTTGATACTCTAAATACCATCACATTTTCCTTTTTTCTTACCCCAAAATAACTAGGAACATGAAACTGATGAAGAAATACTTTGCATATCAGACAGAGTCACATTATTGTGATTCATGACGGTATCACTATCTTTTAGACAGGACACTAAATCTTTATTTCCAGGGAACTTACTGCAGGAACTTTGCAGAAAACAGACAACTCAGATTTCTGCTTCACCAATCTGGACTCTTTCAGCAGAGTTGCTTCTACTCCATGTTCATGAATTCGCAGAACTGTTTCACCTTTTTCAAATCTCTGTTTATTAATATTACCACATAATTTTGTCATGCCAGGTGGTGCAGCCAAGATCACTAACAGGAATTCTAAACATTCCGCCAGTAATCAATGGATGTTTCAGTGTGGTGTAACATTTCAACGTTACCACTGTTTTAACACCCACATCTTCGCTGTGTAAATTCAGAACCACAGATGTGATTTTTATTCTGCATCAAGGGAGGCGAAAGCATCAAACTCCATCTCAAACATGACTATTCAGAGGCAAATATATGTAGGCACTGTTAGTACCTATTACAAGCAATAATAATTGCTACAAAATTTCTTAAGAAATTCTTCAAGGTCAAATGTCAGATAGCTTCATTTCTTTAGTAATACCTCTGGTACAATAAATTTCAAGTGCTGAACTGATTTAAGTTGCCTCAGTGAGACTGACATTTTCCATCTAGGATACAAAACTACTTAAACCTTAAGAAATAGACTGTCCTCAACCTACAGTTACTCAGTTTCAAGATTTTATCCTCTTTTATAGCATCCTAAATTAGTTAGGAACTGACAGACACCTGAAATTCACCATGCTTCAATATGAACTAAGGTTATGAAAGTCTAGGCTATCATGTCCAAGTAAAGTTAGTTAAAGTCCAGTTTCCAGCAATCTCCAGATAGGAAACTGCTGCAAAAACCCCACAATGAGATATAAAGAAAGAGTAAAAACCAGTCTGTCAAATTCAGTGCAACATTTGTGACCCAGCACTATAGTAGATTACTATAACACACAGAGATTCGGCTTTTCAGAAAGTGAACATGTTCAGGTTTATATTTCACAAGTGTAAATTTTTCTCATTAAGTTCTTAACATCGGCGACTCAATCAACTTATGTGTACTAGAATTCTGCCAGGGTGAGTTATCCTAGAATTATAAGGGAATACACAGTTTTTTCAAATCCTCTTAAGCTCTTACATAATACTGTTATGTGTATTAAAACAACAGCTACTTTGCACTGTTATAGCAGCTGTAGCATTACAGTTCAGTGCTTGAGAACAGTGTGACACAGAAGATGTGCAGAACCTCACAGGTTACTAGAGTTAAGAGCTTATGCAATTTAACATTGCTCTATTCATCATCAACTGCAGTTCAGTGCTATCTGCCTTTCCCTGACCTGAAACATGTTTCATAGCTTTTTTATTTTAAGCCACGATTAGAAAACACTATTAAGTAGGAACGGACAGAGGTCCATCAAGCAGTTTTACAGCTACAGCGTTTCAATGGAATTTTGAAAGCAGACAAAATCCAAGAAAAGAAGTGCATTATTTCAGGAGAGACGCTGAGGAAAAAAGCTAGCTGCACTAGGATGCTGTGCCCTTGAAAGAAAGGCAGGCTAAGCAAGACAAAGGTACTACTTTGGCATTAGCATTGTTAATGGGATAAAAAGGACGACGATACACGGAAGGTGTAGACTGCAAAAGAATTATTCAAATATGATATTGAAGGCAGCAAGTTAGAAGAGAGCAGGTTCATCAGAACAACGCACAAGGAAGATGAATACTTCAAGCAGAAGAATATCTGCAGTAGCATATTAACATGCACACTCCTAACATGCTATTTGTTTAAAATAATCAGAAAGCAGACTATTTATTACAGTGCAACCACCCACAACACATGGGAATATCAGTTCTTATGGAAGAAGGATTCAAGGAACAGCAGCAACCTGTACAGCATCCAAACTCAAACTGTACTTTCTTGCTTCTCAATTGCATAAAATGAAAAACAAAACCCATAAAACACTAAGTCCACTTAAGATGTAATTTTCCCTTTCCCCTATTTTTTTTAAGGTCTCAACTGTGAATCATAAAGATTCTCTTAAAATACGCAGATGAACGTGCTGTCTTAGATAATACCTTGACTACCAGGCAAACCTCGAGCATTCAGGTTACCTTCTTTTCCCAACCACTTGAAAAATTGTGCCATCATTCTAGCACTTTTCTGGTCACTTAGAATATTCAGGAAAAATATGAGACAAGAATGGACTTTCTCCTCCTTAGCTTTTATTATTAAGTCCTCAAATCTGGATGCTTGCATGCACTAGACATAAAAGGGGCAGATATTAGTCTAAGTTAACATTTTGACATGCTTCACAATGTAAAATTTGATTGCACTGTGTAGCAATGACTGTTAGTTCTTATTTGTTTTGGATTCCTTCTTTCTGAGGATCAGCAATAGTACAAAAATAACCAGCAGGCAATTTCCCACTTTCTGTGATATAGCTGTCAAAAAAATCCAACCATTCCATAAACCAGTTCCTAACGATGCATGCCTTGAAAGAAATGCTTAATTCTACGGTAAGAAACACTTGCTTGTAAACACTTCTATGTAGACTTTGCTTTGTTGAAATCCATTAAACTGGTCCTTCCCCAGAGCCTGAAGATCTAAATATATCCATAATAAACAACTCCAAAAAAGCAGCCAATATGACTAAGTAGTGACTGCACTACAGAGGGCAGGCGTAAGCACATTTGCATGCAATTCATTCATGCTAGATGGCTGAAAATCACACAATACACTTCAGCTGCTCCAGTACCTGCAATGGTACCACTGAGGAAACCAACCTACTCTTAACAAGCTCTTGGAAACAAGATGGTCAAAGAGAAACTATGTAACAGCAAAAACCCAAAGCTTTTTATATACACGTATCCCATGTCAAAGTCTCTCTATCAGAGGTATACTAGCATCCCTTACCAATAAAGATCCAATCTGAAAATAGGTCACTTTTGTCACCAACCACCCTCTGGCCAATATAGTTTTTTTTCCCCTAGTGGATGTTCTTCAATACTTTATTCAGCTTACTTACTGGAAAAAAACCCTGAAACAAATAACAAAACCAACCACACACATCTGTCCTTCAACTCCTACCAAGACTGTACATCAACTGCAAACATCTTTAGAAGTTACCTTCCAATAATTTAACTAGTGGAGTACAAAACCTGGCAAAAAGCACACAGACCAGGAGCTCACTAGCTATCCGACTGACTTCTACAGCGACCTAAAGGCAGCAGATTCAGCGCAGTAAGTGTACTGACAGCAGCAAGAGGCGTACTGACAAAGCACTGGGGATACTTCCAGCCTCTGCCAGGAGGGCCCCGCTCCAGCCCGGGGCTGAACGAGGCTCGGGCAAACCTGTTGGCTTCGCACCCCGCTCCGAGGGGCAAGATGCACCGTCATTCCCCTAAAACGCACCCGGGGCCGGACCGCGGGGCTCTCGCCGCGCTTGTTTATCGTGTTTCCCCTCCCAGCGACAGAACATACGCGGCGGGGCCGGCCGTGCCACCGCGGGCACACGGGGCCGTGTCGCGGGGCACGGCAGGATCCCCGGAGCACCCCGATCCCGCAGGAGCACCCC